>CM059875.1:9763142-9971972 GCA_030490815.1 Acer saccharum | reverse complement strand
TACTTAGACCTTGCTCTTATATTGTATTATCGTATTGTCTTTGTAATGTTTTCCCTTGACTTATTGTGTTGTGTGTAGGCTACCTTAGGACAAACGAAAGTTTGTTCAAGGGTTTTGAAAAAGGTGTAAAAACCTATTCCCCCCCCCCCCCCCCCCCCCCCCCTCCTAGGTATGCTTTAATCAATTTAACTTCATTTATATACTTTCAGAAGAGGAAAAGAGGATCCCCCTGTCTAACCTCTCTCAAGCATCCAAAATAACCAGTCGGATTGTCTATTATAATATGTTTCCGAAAAGCTCAAGACGATCCCCCTTGTAAGGCGGCTCTCTAGGATGTTTCATGACATCCCGCAGGTCACCTAGTGGATGGACGTCTAGTCTTGCTATATCCCTCCCTCGTTCGATCCTAAATTGGCATCTTTGATGGATAGTCTCCACACCGAAGATCATTTATGTAGGTCCGATTTTCAATTAGCTTCCAGGTGTAATGTTTGTTGAGCTAGCTCGAAATTAGTGGATCATCTTTTTCTGAAGTGCCCTCTTGCTTCTGCTCTTTGGGAGGAGGTTTTTTCCAGCATTTCAAAGGCGTGTCTCCGCTGACACTTGGGGCTCTTTTTTCAGATAGGCCATGTCGGTTTCTTTCAGTGATCAGATTAGGATTTTGTGGAAAGTTGCTGTTTATACAGTGGTTTGGAATGTGTGGTATTCCCGTAACCAATGGATTTTGATAGGAAATGTGTTGACTTCAGAGCTGCTTTATGATGCAGTAAAATCTGTATTCAATTTACTAAGAAAGTTAGTTCACTGGGATCGGTGATTCTATCGGTAAAAGCCAATTAATCTAGTAAGGATTACTTTAAATGCGAAAAACTAAATTGCATAACGCTATTCTTTGGAATTTTGTTGAAATCTAAAATTAACCTAAATTATGACCACTTGAACTAAAGACTAAAATCAAATCAAATCAAATCAAAGATCACACAAAGGATGAATATATGGAGAGAAATACTAGGGAATTGATGCACCTTTCTTAGACATTCAATGCTTACAATCAGTCTCATTAAACACTTCAATCCAGTTTACAGGCTTGTTTTCAAGATAATTCAATTAGGTTCAAAGATCCTTCCCAATACTCGCACACGGTCATGCAACGAATACGAAATAATGATCTAGGGTTCTTCCTATTACTCACACACGGTCATGTAATGAGCAATTGTCAAAACCCATATTTTACACAAAACTCTAAGCCAAATTAACATAGCACGGTCATGCATACATCAATTTTCTTGTTTATTAAGCTTTTGATTCAGATTTAAATGGAACGGTCATCCACATCTAAACCCTAATCTCATGGATAAACTAAGCCACAAACTCAAATCACTTGCGGTCACAACATAATCAGAGAGAGTAGAATAGAGCAATTAATTCAATAAACAAAACTAAAACTCAATTGATTAACAAAAGATAGACTAATTGTTCACATAGAGTTATCCAAAATCGGTTACATCAATCCCCTAGTTAGAGGTTTAGTTACACATCAATGGAGAAGATAAAAACATAGAAGAGATGTAGAGAAAACCCATGTGTGTGGTGGTCGGAGTGATGGGGGACGGCCCCCTTCTGTGACTTGGAACCTCCCTTGGCTCTCTCTTTTTGAATTGGAAAGAATAGGAAGTATTTATAGGTGACTTATCCTTATGAACCCCCAATTCTTCTTAGGTTTAGAAAACACACCAAGTGGGAAAGTAGAATGAAACAAGGAATGAGAATCCTTTCCTAACTTGGATTTCCTATCTTGATGATTGACTCCTAATTTGAGTTTAGGAAGTTTCCCAAACATGTCTTGATCTTCTAAAGTTTTTAGGATTTGATTTGGGAAGTTTTGGAACAGTTCTGGATCAATTCGGAGTTGAAATCCGTTAAAAATACGTAATTTCGCTCCTTGGGTCGCTCCGGAGGCATGTTGCCTCGGTAGCTGCATGTCAAGTGGAATTCTTCTGCTCTGGGTCGCTGCCTAGGCCGCTCCCTAGGCAAGTTGCACGGGGGGCGGTCCTGGCCCGCGGTAATTCCTTCCAGCTCCGACCTTTGGTTACTAAATCGGTCATAACCTCTTCTAGGAATATCAGAATTGCAATCCGAAAAGTGCACCGGAAACTAGACTTCCGGGGCTTTCAATCCATAGGTGGTAGGACACACAATTCAATGGAGCTGAGAGATATGGACCCCGCAACATAGAGGTTCTGCACTGGCCAAAAATCATTTTTTCATTATTTCTTCCAATTTGCTCCTTTTCTCCATCTTTGATTCATTTTCTTCCAAAATAAGATTTAACACCACTAGAATGGAATGGACCTACACATGCTTAACAAACACATTAAACAACCTAATTTACTCGAGAACAAAGAATAAATAATTGGAATTCGGGGCCTAAAACATGTATAGAAATGAACCGATCAAATACCCCCAGACCTATCTTTTGCTAGTCCTCGAGCAAAACAAAACAAAAAAAAAAACAAAAACCTAAAATTAAAACCTAAGCTAAGCCACTTTCGTAGGGAACACGATAGCATTGAGCGCATGCTACAAGCCTTTAAACCTCTAGGTGTCCCTAGTAGGAGGAGTGTTGTCTCCTGAGGGTTTACAGCTATGCTACCCACAAACATATTTCTGCGAAAAACCAAATAATCAAGATGCAAACTCACATGTACCTTTCAAGCCAATGCATGCTAGAGCCAATAGGTAAAGACTAAAGTTAAGTCACAAATTTGAAAGCATTGCTCAATTTTAATGAAAAGCCCAAGCTCAAGACATTCTAGCTTCAAAAACACATTCGCCAAATGCCATAGATATAATTCGTCTCAACTCTAATTCTCACAAGATATCGCTCATATTTCACATAGAACCTAGGCAAATACACTCATCAAGCATATGCGAAAGAAGTTATGCACAAGAAATTTCAAATTATAATCGCATATGAATATGTCATGAAAGAACGCTTGATTTGTATGCAAAAGATCTCATGAAAAGAATCAAACATTAAGAACAAGATAGAGCACATGTTTACCTTACTATCGAGCTAGCATCCCCAAAAGATCAATTAGGTCTTTTCTTTGGTTGTAATGGGGCCATTGGGTGTAGGCTAAGAAAGAACGGGAAAAGGATAGCAAACAAACTTAGGATCATATCGAGAAATTCTTCGGCAATCTTCATACTCGGCCGAATTTCTTCGAATTCTTCATTCCACTTGCATCTAGGCTTCTTGAACAATTTTCGTTCGTCCTCCTTCTTGAGTTGATTTTGATTTTGATTTCTCATCACTTCATTGTAACGCTCTTTCCCTTTTCTCTTTTATTTGATTCATCATCTCATTCATTTATCTCTTTCTTTTTTTTTTCTTTTTCTTTTTTCTTTTCAATATAACAACTTTTCCATCTATTTCTTCTTGACACCACTTTGGTGTTTGTTCTCTTGCTTTTTCTTTGGTACATGTACATCACGAGTCACACATTTCGAACTCCCTTCAATCATCTTCATCACTTCCTCTATATGATCCCAAGCTATATGGTATGGCTAAATTACGGCTTATTGGGGTTAAGTTAATGTGGGTGATGAAAGAAAAAGGCTTATTGTGTTTGGCTTCAAACAAGGCTATGGAGCACACACATAAGGTAGGAAATATTTAAGGCTTTTAAGTGAGTTCAAGCACATATTGCCTATATCACTTCTAAAGGTTCAACCAAATCAAGAGCAAAGTCCACATGTGATATCTTTTTATGAGAATTGTTCTTTAATGCTCAATGTACAACCTATAAAGATCGAATCTACTGCTAAGAACCTACTGAGTGTTTAAAGAGTAGAAACAAAATATCCCTCATATCATGTCATTTATGTATGCTTTTTGGCTTAGTGAACTCACAAGGGTAGTCTCCACTATTAATCATGGTAATCCAACTAAGCATCCTATCCACTATCACATCAAGAGCATGTCATAAGTTTTGAAAAATGCAATGCAATACTCTAAGTGGCAAGAAGTTAGTTTAAACTCAGTGAATAAAGCATATGTTGTATGTATAAATTCGCTAACTTAACACGTCATCAGAAGAGCTAACAAAAGACTGCCACGTCATTCATTGACCAGGTCAAGGGAAGAAGTTTGACAAGTCAGAATGATAGAATGGCTTAAACTAGAAGGAAGTCAAAGACATGGTCACCGAAGCTAAATACCTACTCGCCGAATATAGAAGTGTGCTCACCAAATACGCAATACCCAGAAAATAAAGGTACTCGCTGGACCAGCACACTGGGCTTGAACCGACTCGGCAGAAACACAGAAGTAAACCCTAAACTTTTAGAAGACCCAGGGCAACAAGGAATCATAAAAAGGAAAATAGACCTAATCCGTGACAAGAAAGGATCCTAGTACAAATCAACAAGGGGAAACCCTAAGTAAACATGTATAAATAGAACCACCTATCCCACGAGGAAGGGGTTCAGAAATCTATAGAGAGAAAAGAGAGCAATTGTGAGAGATCTGAGTATGTAACAAAGCAACGAAAACCTAGTATTATTCTTCTGCCCTCAGGGGCGCCGTGGTTTTTTCCCATTCAAGGGTTTTCCACGTAAAACTTGTCTTTTGCATGTGTTCTTAATTTTCTTGTTTTATATTAAATTGATATAATTGTTGACTGCGTGGCAATCCAAATTTCACCGTCAACAATTGGCGCTAGAAGGAGGGGGGACTTTGAACAGAAAACTTCGAGGGACCCTTGCGAATCAGACAGCATGAACAACGACAGCGACAGAGATGGTAACTCCAGCGGAGATTTAGTTGTTGAACCAACTACGCCAACGGGAGACAGGGCAGTGACAGTCGGGGAACAATCAGCAGCAACGCCAGGAACTAGGGCGGCTGATCCCGGGATTCTGCAGCACTTCCAAGCTGCATTGGTAAACTTAATCAGCGAAGCCAGCAAAATAGGACTTTCGCTCCCCATAGGGTTAGGAGTTTCATCTCCTTACGAGTTAACCACCCCTGGAATCCATCCACCCGGAAGGCTACGGTCAGAAGTTCACATCGTAATTCCCGATACTCAAGCAAGACAATCCACTGAGGAGACCCCCCAAGATCACACCGAGGATTTCGAGGGGAGAAAACAAAGGAAGGGAAAAGGTGTGATAAATGAAGAATCCAGGGAGGAACGAGACCAGGTGCGAACACATGGGGTCAATTCCAGCGACACATATCAACGAAACCGACGGAGACACCGGTCCATCTCATCTGAAGATAAGAGTCCTCGTCCACGAAGGGAGTTACGATCCAAAAGAGCGAAGCGAAGGAGATCCGAGAGCACTGAAGATCGAAGAAGCCCGGATGAGAGAGGCAATCATGGTAGAATGACAATCAAGAGTAGACTCGATCCAGCAGGAGAACCAACTGGTCAGCGAGATGTCACCCTGCAAGAGCTGTCAAGAAAAGTTTCAGCAATGGCGCGAAGGTATGGTCGTAATGTATCCTCGGATGATGAGTCAGATAGCCCATTCATCGAAACTATCGCTCGCACCCAATTTCCAGATAGATTTAGAATGCCAACCATTGAGCAGTATAAGGAGAACAGGGATCCAAAGGAACATGTTCGTCGATTCCGCAATATTATGGCCCAGTATTCATCCAATGATCATCATGATCATCAATCATCATCTAGCATATTTTTCAAAGAGAAGAAAAATTCCAAGAACTCATTTTTAATTACTCAAACACCTTTTCCATGATCATCAATCATCATCTAGCATCATCTTAGATCATCTAGATGACATCTTGCATGGATTCTTCATCATACTTTGCTTGGTAAGCTTTTCACTAATATCTTACATATTTTGTGTTTATTTTATCTAGCAATCTCAATTAATTACTTGATTGTTATTTTGTATGCTTTAGATACAAAATTGAGATTAGTATGATGTATGTTTGAGAAGTTGTATTGTGCTAGCATATTAGGTTTTTTGTGCTTGATATTGATTAGCTAAACTAATTGACATGTCATTTAGTTTTGATATCTAGGATTGTTCTTAATTGCATATTAATCATCTTAGATAAGCATATAGGGTTTCCCTTGCTCTATGTTGCATTTTGGATATTTTCACATATTCACTTAGGGTTGTATTCTCTTCAAGAGAAGCTAAGTCTTGTGTGTAGCAATCGGGATTAGGTTGCTTAGATCGCAAGCAAAATCGGACTAGGTTCACTCATACCGGGATTAGGTAGGTGTGTGATTACTACCGGGATTAGGTTGTAATCGTTTGCACATTTAGTGGATTCGAGGTTCGAGTGTGGCTTACTTACATAGCCCGTGGTTTTTCCCGTGAGGGTTTCCACGTAAAAATCAAGTGTCAATTTAATTTCCGCACCATATTACACTTGCTTGTTTATTTTATCTTGAGGGTAATTTCGTAATTTTGACTAACACGAAAAATTGGGTAAAAAGCGTAAAATCTATTCACCCCCCCTCTAGATAGTTTTATACACACCGTGCATTAATTAGTTTCAATTGGTATCAGAGCGGGTTCCTAGACATACATAGGTGATCCTTGCTTTATTTTGGTGTGTTTTGCATTTTGTGTGATTTTTGATTGTTCATACATTTGCATTCATTTCATTCATTCATAAACACTATGAGTGGAAACGGTGGAAATGGTGGTGGCCACGAAGGAGCTTCTAGCACAAGGCCTCCACTTCTTACCGGTTTGAACTATTCCCAATGGAAAGGGAAGATGGAATCCTACATATGCCAAATTCATGACCGTGCATGGATGGCGGTGGAAGACGGATATGATCTCCCTATGATGACTCCCGCGGGTGGAGGACAAGATGTTTTGAAGCCTAAGGCGCAATGGAACGCGCAAGAGTTTGAGGCTTCTAAGTGGAATAGGAAGGCGATGCATGCCATTATGTGTGCCATGGATGAGAATCAGTACAAGCTTATTCAGAATACTCAAATTGCCAAAGTGGCATGGGACATCCTTCAAGTTGCACATGAGGGAACCGAGGTGGTGAAGGAGTCCAAACTTCAAGTCCTCCAAACTCAATTTGAGTTACTTAGGATGGGAGAGGATGAATGCTTCAACGACTTCGAAATCAAATTGATGGACATAGTAAATCAAAGCCATCAACTCGGAGACCCGTATTCGGATAGGAGAGTCAAGCAAAAAATTATGAGATCTCTCCCCGATAGGTTTGAATCAAAGGTGACGGCCATAGAAGAAAATAGTGGCTACATGGATATGAAGCCAAGTGAAGTAATTGGGCGTCTCCTTGCATATGAGTCTAGGAAGGCTCCTAGCAACACTACTCCTCCTAAGAAGTCTAAAGGAATAGCTTTGAAAGCATCTAAGGATGAAAAGGAGGCAAAGCATGAATCAGATGAAGACCTTGCATTATTTGTGAAACGGTTCAACAAGGTTATGGGGTTCAAGAAGAAGAAGGGATTTGGGTCAAGAGGACAAGATTTGAAGAAAAAGAGTTCCTTCAAGAAGTTTGAGCCTAGACAAGAGAGGACCGAAAGGAAAGGGGTCCGATGCTTTGAGTGTGGTGGGATTGGTCACTTTGCCCCCGAATGTGCGAATCACAATGAGAGGAAGAAGGGTAAAGTGATGGCCGCCACATGGAGTGGGAGTAGTGATGACTCCAATGAGGAAGATGAGTCTTCAAGTGAGGAAGAGCTCATGGCTAACTTCCTAGCTTTTGCATCTTCTCACAAGAGCAAAAGTGCTAGTGAAAAGGAAGATTTGAGTCAAGAGGAAATTGACTCTAGTGAAGAAGAAAGTGACTCCTCTTCTAGTTCCAAGAAGAAGTTTGTGGAGCAAAAGGTGCTTGCTAAATACCATGCCGAGTTCAATGATTTAGCACTTAAAAGCACAAGAAAGATTGAGAGGTTGAGAGAAGAAAACCTTGAACTTTCGGCTCACAATGACCACTTAAGTGAACAAGTGGAAAGATTGAAGAGGAGAGAGGATAAGTTAATTGAGGAGTTAGACTTGTCCAAGAGAAATGAAGAAGGCTTGAAGAGGGAACTTGTAGAAGCTAAAGGGTCCTTGGCTAGGATAGATTCTAGCACCAAGAAGCTTGATCATTTACTTGGTGTTGGAAAGAGTCCAAGTGACAAGAGAGGTCTTGGGTATGAAGATGGCAAGAAAGTCTCAACCTCTAACAAGACCATATTTGTCAAGAGCTTGAAGAATGAAGAAACTTCATTTGTGCAACCTCCTAAGAAAAAGTTAGAAATAGGACAAAGTTCTAATGCACAAGTGAAAATGGGGCCAAGAAGGAAATCTCAAGCTCAACCTCCTAAGGTTCCTCAAGCCAACACTCCTCCCAAATTGGCTCACAAAGGAAAGAGACTAATCATGCAACCTCAAGCTTGGAAGCAACCAAGACCGGTTCAACAACGAAAATGGATTGAACCCACATATCCACAAAGACATGGACGTACTCAAAGGCGAGGTATGATTCCTTTTTTCATTCCTATTTGTCACTTTTGTGGTTGTGATGGTCATATTAGACCAAATTGCTTTCAATATATTAAAATGTGTAGAAAACAAAGCATGATTGAAAAGAGAAAGAATAGAGCCAAGATGCATGTTTCTAGGAATAAAAATATTGATTTGCATGATCCTAGAAATAGTAGAGCACATGTACCAAAGGCCACTAAGAAAGCTAAAATTGTTGCTAAGTGGATTAGAAAGAATGAAAATGTTTGCCATGTTGCACAAATAGCCTTGAAGGCAAATTCTTCTAATTTTTGGTACTTGGATAGTGGGTGCTCTAGGCACATGACGGGAAACAAGAGTTTCTTCGAGACTCTTGTTATGGAGGAAGGTGGAAATGTCACTTTTGGTGATGGATCCAAAAGAAATGTTGTAGGGAAAGGAACCATTTCCATTCCCGGATTACCCTCCTTATCCAATGCTTTATTTGTTGATGGCTTGAAAGCCAATTTAATTAGCATTTCACATCTTAGTGATGAAGGATATTCCGTCTTGTTCTCTAAAGATTATTGCTCTATCCTTAAACCCGATGGACAAACCTTGTTGAAGGGCATGAGATCTAGCGACAATTGTTATTGTCTTGAAGCTAGAATTGTATCTAATCATGTGTCCATGGATGAGCAAATTGAGTTGTGGCATGAAAGACTTGGCCACATGAACTTTAGGGACCTACGGACCCTTGGAAAGTTCAATTGTGTGCGTGGCCTCCCTAAGCTTGGGAAGAAAGCCAATGGTATTTGTGGACCTTGCCAACAAGGAAAGCAAACTAAAAGCATGCACAAAAAGGGTAAGTATCTCACCACCAAGGAGCCACTTGAGCTTCTCCACATGGACCTCATGGGTCCCATGCAAACCGAAAGTTTGGGTGGAAAGAGATACATTTTTGTTTGTGTTGATGATTTCTCTAGATTTACATGGACATATTTTCTTAGAGAAAAATCCGAAACTTTTGATAAGTTTAAAATGCTTTGTACTAAATTGCAAAATGAAATGAATTCTAACATTAGAAGCATTAAACGGATTAGAAGTGACCATGGGAGAGAATTTGAGAATGCCACCTTTGAAACCTTTTGTAATGGTTTAGGCATCTCCCATGAATTTTCTGCTCCTAGGACACCTCAACAAAATGGAGTTGTTGAGAGGAAGAATAGGGTCCTCCAAGAGATGGCCCGTGTGATGTTGCTTAGCAACAATGTCCCTAGGAACCTATGGGCCGAAGCCATTAACACGGCTTGCTATATAGGAAATAGAGTGTTCCTAAGGCCCGGTACTAGAAACACCTCCTATGAGTTATGGAAATGCAAGAGGCCAAATGTTAGCTACTTCCACACTTTTGGAAGCAAATGCTACATTTTGAATGACCGTGATCAACTTGGCAAGTTTGATGCTAAGAGTGATGAGGGTATTTTTATTGGCTATGCCTTAAATAGTAGAGCCTATAGAGTTTTCAATTTAAAGACTCTAAGTGTTATGGAATCATCCAATGTCGTATTTGATGATACTTGGCTCAAGTCTAATGATCATGAGGAGGAGGTTATTTTTAGTGATGATTCTCCTTTGGAGGAGGTTGTGGTGTCGCCTAATGTTGGGACATCTAATGTCAACAATGATGGCACACAACCTATTGATAGAGTTCCTCTCTTGGACTCTAAAGAACCCGCTCCATGGGTTAGGAAACTCCATGATAAAGAAGATATCATTGGAGAGGTAAATGAGGGTGTTAGGACTAGACGCCAACTTGCTAATCTTATTAGCTATACATGTTACACCTCTCAAATTGAACCCAAAAAGGTTGAAGAAGCCTTAATGATGAATTTTGGGTTCTTGCCATGCAAGAAGAGCTAAGCCAATTCGAAAGGAATGAGGTTTGGACTCTAGTTCCTAGGCCTAAGACCACTAATGTCATAGGCACCAAATGGATATTTAGGAACAAATCCGATGAGGATGGCAACATAGTGCGGAACAAGGCTAGACTTGTAGCACAAGGGTACTCTCAAATTGAGGGTATCGACTTTGAGGAGACTTTTGCTCCCGTTGCCCGCTTAGAGTCCATTAGGCTTCTCTTGTCCATCTCTTGTGTGCACAAGTTCAAATTGCAACAAATGGACGTCAAGAGTGCCTTCCTCAATGGCTTCTTGCAAGAGGAAGTGTTTGTTGAACAACCTAAGGGGTTTGTGGATGCACACCACCCCAATCATGTCTATCGCCTCAAGAAGGCACTTTATGGGTTGAAACAAGCACCGAGGGCTTGGTATGAGCGCCTCACTCAATTTCTTGTTGACAATAACTACACAAGAGGTAGTGTTGACAAGACACTATTCATCAAGAGAGACAATGATGAGCTTTTCATAGCTCAAATATATGTTGATGACATAGTGTTTGGCTCCACCAACAACACCAAGGTCCAACAATTTGTTGATGTTATGTCTCATGAATTTGAGATGAGTCTTGTTGGTGAGCTTAGTTACTTCCTAGGTTTGCAAATTAGGCAAATGAATGATGGGATTTTCATAACCCAAGCCAAATATGCTAAGAACCTAGTGAAGAAGTTTGGTTTAGAGAATGCCAAACGTTGTGATACACCCATGAGTACCACTTTGAAGCTAAGCAAGGATGCTAGTGGTAAAAGTGTGGAACAAACTCTATATCGTGGCATGATAGGTAGCTTGCTTTATTTGACCGCAAGTAGGCCCGATATATCTTTTAGTGTGGGTGTGTGTGCTAGGTACCAAGCGGATCCTAAGGAGTCTCACCTCTCTTCCGTGAAGAGGATCATTCGCTATGTGAATGGGACATCCAACTATGGGATTTGGTACTCTTTTGACACTAATGCTAGTCTTGTAGGCTTTAGTGATGCGGATTGGGCAGGAAATTGTGATGATAGGAAGAGCACATCGGGCGGTTGCTTCTTTCTAGGCAACAACTTGGTGTCTTGGTTTTGCAAGAAGCAAAACTCGATTTCCTTGTCCACGGCCGAGGCCGAGTACATAGCCGCAGGGAGTGGATGCACACAACTCCTATGGATGAAGCAAATGCTAGTAGACTACGGATTCAACCAAGGTACTCTCACTCTTTTTTGTGATAATATGAGTGCAATTAATATTTCCAAGAATCCGGTTCAACATTCTAGAACTAAGCATATTGACATCCGCCATCACTTCATTAGAGAGCTTGTTGAAAATAAATGCATAGTACTTGAACATGTAGGTACTAATGATCAACTTGCGGACTTATTTACTAAACCCTTAGATGCTACTCGATTTAAAACTCTTAGTAGATCTATTGGGATATGTCTTGTGGAGTGATGTTCTATGATTGACCCCATATGGGGAACTCAAGCAAAGAGAGCTATTTTGCATTCTTGTATCTTGCAAAAAATTTGAAATAACTTATGCCTCTTCTTTTGATTGCTTGAGTAAGCTTGGTTGTACATATGTATATATGTTTTCAATTCTATAAGTGTGAACCTTGCTTATCTACAATCCATGTCATATTTATGTTCAAACATGCATTTTTGGACTAGGAGATTTACATAGGAAGTATGATGTGAATGACCTATAGTTATCTCCATGACATGATGATTCTTTAATAACATGCTAATGCTAAATGAAAAAGCATGAAATTCATACAATATGCTCACATGAAAAGCATGAATTGATGATTGCATATTCTTAAAAATGCAAAACTTGTGTGAAAGCTAATGAGACTCAAAATGAATAAAGGATCTTGTATCCGTTCAAAGGAATTTACATTCCATATGTCTCTCTTTCTTTATTAGTTGAACATGGTTACTATCATACGGATTTCTTATCCGGAAAAATCAAATAGGGTGCAAAGTCGCTCATGCCATGTTTCGCTTATAAAGTTGGATATAGTTGCTCTTAAAATTGAAATCAATAATCTCTATATCCTTGCTTTTCCCATGACATTGGTGAAATTGGTTTGAATTCAAATTAGAAACCTTTGTCATTTGCTTTGCCAAATACCATTGTATTTTGGACTTGAATGCTATATGTCTTGTATGCAAAGCATGTTGGATTCACACATTTTCTCAAATAAATCTCCTTGTTTCTCTCAAATTAATTGAAGTGCATAAAGTGACTTATATGTATATGCATATCTTGCATGCTTCTATCTCTCGTTGCTTTGAGTGACCCGGTTGGGGACTACTCCTTTGCCTATATCATGACAAAAAGGGGGAGTAGGATATTGTAAGGGGAGTTGCAAAATAGAGAAGCTATTGTGCACTTTGGGGAGATAAAACATTGAGGGGGAGTAACCCTTTGAGGGGGAGCATTGCATACACATACATTTTCATAATGTTGAGCCTAAACTTTAAATGCAAATGCTTGTTATTGTTCTCACATGATTAATCTCACACTTTACTTGTATTGGAAATGCTAGAAACTTTATTTTCAGGGCTTGATTGTTCTACAAGAGATTGAAGACTTGAAGTTTTTACTTTCTTATCTCTTGTAATGTAGATAATCATTGTAGTCCCGTAGTTTCTAATTCTATGTGAGGAATCAATGTGAGTGGTGGTTTTGTCACGAAATAGCCAAAGGGGGAGATTGTTAGGATTCCCGTTGTTTTTAATTGGCTTATTTCGTGATCAAACCACATGTGGGGATGCTTTGTAAGGGTAGCTTAGATGTTGTGTTATTGCTTAGGCCCTTTTGAAGACCTCACTATTGACAAGCACCAAAGGTAATATTCTAAGTGCTTACTTGTCTTGAAGAGATAGATGCACACACTCACAACTCATGCATATGTTTAATCCTTATATGTTGTGTGTCTTTTATGTGTGCCTTAATGCTCATTAACATCTCTTCTTGCATGTTAGTTTGATTGCATCTTGCATATCCAATTGCCTTGTCATGCTTAGACTTAGGATTGCATTTTTGCACTGGGCACCCCCAAAAGCGCTGTACAGAAGCGCTGTCAGAACAGCGCCCATTGAGCGCTGTTCAGACCTGATCGATTTAATCGGTCGCTGTTGGGTCGCTGTTGGGGCGCTGTACGTGGCGCTGTACAAAGCGCTGTACGTACAGCGCCACTCTGTTTCCTCGTGAAAACAGAGCAAGGGCGCTGTACAGGCGCTATACAAGGGCGCCCTACGTACAGCGCCCAAGGCAAATAGTGGGCAAACTTATCAAAACGACCACACTTTGTTTTGGCCCCCTATATATATGCCACTTTGACTTTAGGTCAATTACAAGAGTTGATATTCAGATTTCATACTTAGGATATTTTTCAAAGAGAAGAAAAATTCCAAGAACTCATTTTTAATTACTCAAACACCTTTTCCATGATCATCAATCATCATCTAGCATCATCTTAGATCATCTAGATGACATCTTGCATGGATTCTTCATCATACTTTGCTTGGTAAGCTTTTCACTAATGTCTTACATATTTTGTGTTTATTTTATCTAGCAATCTCAATTAATTACTTGATTGTTATTTTGTATGCTTTAGATACAAAATTGAGATTAGTATGATGTATGTTTGAGAAGTTGTGTTGTGCTAGCATATTAGGTTTTTTGTGCTTGATATTGATTAGCTAAACTAATTGACATGTCATTTAGTTTTGATATCTAGGATTGTTCTTAATTGCATATTAATCATCTTAGATAAGCATATAGGGTTTCCCTTGCTCTATGTTGCATTTTGGATATTTTCACATATTCACTTAGGGTTGTATTCTCTTCAAGAGAAGCTAAGTCTTGTGTGTAGCAATCGGGATTAGGTTGCTTAGATCGCAAGCAAAATCGGACTAGGTTCACTCATACCGGGATTAGGTAGGTGTGTGATTACTACCGGGATTAGGTTGTAATCGTTTGCACATTTAGTGGATTCGAGGTTCGAGTGTGGCTTACTTACATAGCCCGTGGTTTTTCCCGTGAGGGTTTCCACGTAAAAATCAAGTGTCAATTTAATTTCCGCACCATATTACACTTGCTTGTTTATTTTATCTTGAGGGTAATTTCGTAATTTTGACTAACACGAAAAATTGGGTAAAAAGCGTAAAATCTATTCACCCCCCTCTAGATAGTTTTATACACACCGTGCATTAATTAGTTTCAATATGCCAAGGATTGATAGAAGCATAATTTCTCACAATCTGGCTGTGAATGAGAAATGCAAACCGGTGGTGCAGAAAAGGAGAAGCTTCAACCCAGAAAGAAGTGCAGCGATAAAAGAGGAAGTGTCAAAGTTGCTCGCTGCAGGGTCAATTAGAGAAGTTAAGTACCCGGAATGGGTGGCGAATGTGGTCTTAGTAAAAAAGAAAAACAATCAATGGAGGATGTGCGTCGACTTCACCGACCTGAACAAAGCCTGCCCCAAGGACAGCTTCCAGCTACCAAGGATTGACCAGTTAGTCGATGCAACAGCCGGACATGAGACGTTGAGCTTCATGGATGCATATTCAGGATATAACCAGATAAAGATGTACAAGCCTGACGAAGAGAAGACAGCGTTCACCACAGATCAGGGGTTGTATTGTTACACAGTCATGCCATTCGGCCTGAAGAACGCTGGGGCAACTTATCAGCGCTTGGTCAACAAAATGTTCGCCAGACAAATAGGGAGAAATATGGAGGTCTACGTTGACGATATGCTGACAAAAGCGTCAGCGCAGATAGACATGCAGATGACCTGAGGGAAACGTTCGACGTACTGGTCAAGTATGGAATGAAGTTGAATCCAACAAAATGTGTATTCGGCGTACCGTCTGGGAGGTTTCTCGGATATCAAGTACACCAAAGAGGAATAGAGGTGAACCCTGAAAAAATCCAAGCACTAGCAAGAATGGTCTCGCCAAAGACTCTGAAAGATGTCCAAAAACTCACGGGGTGCCTAGCATTGCTGAGCAGATTCATAGCCAAGTCAACAGACCGATGCCTACCATTTTTCAAAGCTTTAAAAAAAGGAAAGGGAATCGAGTGGAATGAGGATTGCGAAAAAGCCTTCCAGGCCTTGAAAGATTACCTTGGACGGGCACCACTGCTATCAAAACCAGAAACAGGAGAGACATTGTACATGTACTTGTCCGTCTCTGAAGTAGCCACAAGTTCCGTGCTAGTACGACAGGAAGATGGAATCCAAAAGCCAGTATACTACACCAGCAAAGCACTATTACCAGCCGAAACAAGGTACTCGCCGGCAGAAAAAATGGCACTCGCCCTAATAACAGCAGCGAGGAAGCTAAGACCATATTTCCAGGCTCATAGAATCAGGGTATACACCAACTACCCACTGAAGTTAATCCTGCAGAAACCAGAAGTATCCGGTCGATTAACAAAGTGGGCGATCGAATTAAGTGAATTCGATGTGGAGTACCTCCCAAGGACAGCAATTAAAGCCCAGGCAGTGGCAGACTTCGTAGTAGAGTTCACCGAACCAAGCATAGAGGTGGCGAGAATGATGGTGGAGCAAAATAAGAAAATATTCAAATGGCAACTTCGCGTTGATGGCTCATCAAACACGCACGGCAGCGGGGCAGGTGTAGTGCTGACAACCCCGAAAGGAGACTCAATCGAATGTGCGTTGCGTTTTGACTTCAAAGCCACCAACAATCAAGCTGAGTACGAGGCACTCATAGCAGGTTTAAAGATTAGCACAGTCTTAGGAGCAGACGAGGTGGAAATTTTCAGCGACTCTCAAGTTGTTGTCAATCAGGTACTAGATGAATACCAGGCGAGAGATGAAAGCATGATCACTTACCTGGAATTGGCAAAGGAGCTGTTAGAAAGATTTAAAGAGTACAGAATTGTTCATGTCCCCAGAGAAGAAAATGAAAAGGCTGATGCCTTAGCCAAATTGGCATCTGCCACGATCAACATCTGGCCCAACAATATCTCTATGATCCGCCTATTGCAGCTGAGTATAGTTAAAACAAAGGAAGTCGGGGCAGTCTTTGGCGAAAGGAACAGCTGGATCACACCAATTAAAGAATATCTCGTCAATGATATACTCCCAAGTGACCCATTAGAGGCAAAGCGGCTGAAATATAGAGCTACAAGATACTCAGTACTCAATGGAGAACTGTACAAAAGGGGATACTCGAGGGCACTGCAGAGATGTGTCGGACCTGAAGAAGCAGAAGGTATCCTGAGAAGCATACACAGTGGAAATTGTGGGAACCACGCTGGGGGTGCCAGCCTAGCCCACAAAACATTAAGACAGGGTTTTTACTGGCCAACTCTGTTCGCCGACTCCAAAAGGGTGGCAGCGAGATGTGAAGCGTGTTAGAAAATCGCCAATAACATCCGACAACCACCTGAGCTCCTGCAAAGTATTACCTCGCCTTGGCCATTTGCCATGTGGGGAATAGACTTGATCGGCCCAATGCCAACAGCAACTGAAGGAGCAAAGCATGCCATAGTAGCCATGGATTATTTTACAAAATGGGTAGAAGCCGAGCCGTTGGTACATATAACAGAAACAAACACCATAAGCTTTGTGAAGAAAAATATCCTATACAGATTCGGGATACCAAACACCATCATCACGGACAATGGGACCCAATTTGATGGCAGGAAATTCAGGGAACTATGTGATAAGTATGGCATCAACAACTACTACGCTTCTCCAGCACATCCACAGACGAATGGCCAGACTGAAGCAGTGAACAAGATCATAAAGCACAACCTGAAAGCTAAATTGGCAACCAAAAAGGGCAGCTGGGCGGATAAATTACCACAAGTGCTCTGGGCATATCGAACAACAGAAAGGGGTTCAACAGGCGAAACCCCGTATTCCATGGCTTATGGAGCTGAAGCTGTTATTCCCGTGGAAACATCATTCTCTTCACCAAGGGTACAACTCTTTCAGCCAGAAATCAACATTGATATGCTAAAGTGCGGCCTAGATGAGTTAGAAGAAAGAAGGGAGCGCGCACAAATAAGGAATGCAGCGTATCAACAGAGGGTAGCCAGATATTACAACTCGCATGTGCGTGAAAGGAGGTTCACACTTGGTGACTTAGTACTGAAGAGGGTGAATCCAGGAACAAGAGACAAGGCTGCAGGATCACTCGTAGACAAATGGGAAGGGCCTTATAAGATTACGGGGATAGCTGGCCACGGGGCATATCGCATTACTCGAGAAGGATTTGGCGAGCTACCCCGTCCGTGCAATGCGCAGTACTTGAAGATATATTATCCTTAACATAAGGGACAAGTCAGAATCTTTTGAATTCCTTTTATTTTTTCTTAGAGCAGTTGTTCGTTTTAGCATTTTTTCTTTATGACTATGTTAACAAAGTTGCAGGAAGTATTCAATAAAGAGTAATTTATTACTAAGAGATTCTCGATTCTGACTCGCCAAACGCAAAAGGCATTCGCCATCACACATTGCTATCATCATATAAAAACGAGTTTTATGCTCGCTACAGCGATGACTGGCGAGAAATAAAAGCCGAAACTCAGCAATGGCAGCTGAACAAACAAAAAGCATGTTAAAAACTCGGTGCATGGTCGGATAAATCCTGACAAAACACTGAGTACGCCAAAATACAGCAACGGCAGCTGAATAAAAGATATAAGACATGCTAAAAAACTTGGTGCATGGTCGGATACGTCCTGACAAACACTGAGTATGCCGAAAATACAGCAAAGGCAGCTGAACAAAGCTATAAAATATGCTAAAAAGAACTTGAATAAAAGTTTATAACTTGAATAAAAAGTTATTTACAAATCAAAGAATCACAAATAAAAGTACAAAAAGAAGTAAAGTATACAGTCCTAGACAAAAATACTCAACCGGCTGCAGGAGGGCCCTCGCTGTCCTCTTCATCCTCAATCTCCTCTTCTGAAGGCCAGATGACCTCCTCATCCTCTTCTGGCATGAAAGGCTCATAATCCCTTCCAGCAACAGGGCCTAAGTCAGGCTCAGCACCAGAACCAGAGAAACTGCCTTTCTGACCCGAATAGTAAGTGTTAAAAGCACGCTTGCTGGGGATCTCCAGATGCATAGGATGAGGTTCAGTCCTATTATAACGGCAGTGGGCTCTCCATCATTTTGTCTGCTCTTTAATCGAACCCACCCCATCGGCCATGTGTTGTTGAAGAGACCTGTCGAAACACCTCAAAGCTTTATCGTTGGAGTGATCCTTCATAGCGAAGAACTTTTTCGCTTGCCTCATGCCCTTCTCAAACTCGCGCAACAACAGGGCGTCATAGGCAGGGGACCGCTTGAAGCGATCAACCGCTTCAACCTCCAACACAGCCTTTAGATCGTTCAAAATAACTTCTTGCAAGGTTAACTGGTTGCGCAAGTCCAACGCCTCGCGTTCAGCTCTCTCTTTCGCCTCCTCAGCCAGTCGCTCAGTCTCAAAACGTGCTGCGAGTGACTCTTGACTAGCAGAGAGTTGCTCTCGCAGCAAACGAACTTCTTCCTCAGCAGCACCTAATTTCTCTTCAGCAGCCAGCTGAGCTGAAAGATAACCGTCCGCGGACTCTCTCAGCTGAGCAAGCTTCTGAGTATGGTTTTCCTCCATAGAAAGCTTTTCAGCTGCTAAAGTAGAGGTTTGTTCCTGCAGGTGCCTCACGTCTTTTGATAAAAAAATTTCCCCGCCTGTAATTATCAGCCAACTCGGACAGCAACTGAAAAGAAAAAAGCAGAAGTCAGGAAACGCAAGAACAAAAAATATTTAAAAGCACAGCAAGAAACTCACCAGCGAGTGGCAGTTGAAGAAAAATTCCATTTTTCTGTTGCAGGATCTTTTCTTCAGCTCCTCCCAATCCTCGCCAACATAAACGTTATTATTCATTATATATGTACAAATCTCAGCAGCTGTAAAATCCAAAAGGGAGACAGTCTCTACTCCCTCACCAGCCCCAGTTGGGTCAACGGGAGGAGCTTCATGAGCAACGCCTGAACCAGACGTAGTAGCCTCATCCTGTCTCGACGACCCCGGTTTCTCAGTGGGCTCCCTTCGACCAGGTGGTCCAGGCTAACCAATAAAAGAGGCACCCGGCCCATCCACGGTTGCCGGAGGAGGAGTCGCACCAACTTGGGGAATGGTGGAAGCATCAAGATTATTTGCCCCCTCCGGAAGGGGAGACTCCACCGGATCTGGTTTTTCAACAGAAGCCCCAGGAACAGTCGTCTCAGCAGAAGGAGCCTCGGCGAGCACAGGCTCCTCAGCGACCTCCTCATCTGAAGAAACAACGTACTGCATGACCCTTGACGCCCGTTTTAGAGGTCGAGCAGTGTGGTCAGGCGCACCCTCTGCCGGACGTTTGCCACTACCAGCTCTGGGGATCAGGTCGCTTGAAGGGTTTGGAGGGATTTCAGGAACATTTACGTCAAAAATGGGGATGTCGCTAGCCACCCCTGAAACCCCCACCTTCTCTTTTCCTTTACGATTGGGGGATGTGGCAGCAGGAAAAGTCGCAGCAGTACTCGCAGCAGGAGTAGAAGCAGCAGCAGCAGGAGTACTCGCGACAACCTTCGGGCGAGCAGGCGATGGCCCTGACTCGACACGCCTCCCTTCAACACTACCAACCCCCCTTGAGGCACCTACTTTCTCCTTGCCTTTACGGCTGGGGGTAGCAGCAGCAGGTGCAGCAGGAGTATTCACAGCACTCTCTGCATGCATAGGGGGTCGCCCAAACTCAGCACCTCCCCTAGAAATATCACCAACCTCCTCGCCGTCTGAGTGATCATCGCCATCAGGACCAGCAATTCCATCCTTAGCCAAACCAGCAGCATGCCTCTTGCTGGCAGCCTCGGAATTCTTCACCGCCCGTGCTTGCAAGTCACAAACAGTGTCAAAATCACACATTGCAAGGAAAATAAAACCAAGTGTCAACTAAAAGAATTAAATGAAACAACGCATGGTAAAAAAGGAAAGAGTGAGTTATTACACAAATACGCTGAAGTCTTATAAATGCTACTAGCAGAGGCAAACGAAGTGGGAAGAACAAGTCATTCGCCCAGCTCGAAGTATTTATGGGGGTATTGTTGTATGTATAAATTCGCTAACTTAACACGTCATCAGAAGAGCTAACAAAAGACTGCCACATCATTCATTGACCGGGTCAAGGGAAGAAGTCTGACAAGTCAGAATGATAGAATGGCTTAAACCAGAAGGAAGTCAAAGACATGGTCGCCGAAGCTAAATACCTACTCGCCAAATATAGAAGTGTGCTCGCCAAATACGCAATACCCAGAAAATAAAGGTACTCGCTGAACTAGCACACTGGGCTTGAACCGACTCGGCAGAAACACAGAAGTAAACCCTAAACTTTTAGAAGACTCAGGGCAACAAGGAATCATAAAAAGGAAAATAGACCTAATCCGTGACAAGAAAGGATCCTAGTACAAATCAACAAGGGGAAACCCTAAGTAAACATGTATAAATAGAACCACCTATCCCACGAGGAAGGGGTTCAGAAATCTATAGAGAGAAAAGAGAGCAATTGTGAGAGATCTGAGTGTGTAACAAAGCAACGAAAACCTAGTATTATTCTTCTGCCCTCAGGGGCGCCGTGGTTTTTTCCCATTCAAGGGTTTTCCACGTAAAACTTGTCTTTTGCATGTGTTCTTAATTTTCTTGTTTTATATTAAATTGATATAATTGTTGAGTGCGTGGCAATCCAAATTTCACCGTCAACAGCATATATTATGGCTCTTAAAGCACACAAAAGAAGCATCTCAACATGGAGGACAAAAATTCAAAAACTAATGACTTTCGAAATTGACCTACATCTGTTCTTTAATATATATCTCTCACATGACTTAACAAAAGTTAACCAAATTTTAGCACAAGATAAAAGGCATGCAAACACACACTTTTCATGTAGAACATATTTCAAAATTCGCAGTGGAAAAGTGAGAGAACAGACGACGAACACAGTGCACGCACCGTTTCGCAACAACAGGGCATTGCCCACGACCTTTGGTCGAAGAACATTCATAACTTTTTAACCACTGCCCAGAATTTTTCATTCTTTATACCGTTGGATTCGTATCGAAAAAACAAAGAACCCAATGTGGACGGAAAAATTTATTTCCTCAGCAATCAATACAGTTTTAACAAATTGTTTGCCTCAAAATTTTCAAAACAGGACACTTTTTCGCAGATTTATCAATGAATCGAAAAAATAAAACAAACACGAATTCACACCCCAAAACCTAATCTAAACATTGTCCTCAATGTTTGTATGACATTAAAAGCATGGACAACAAATAAAGAAAAATCATGGCATGTATGAACTCAACACACAAAACAAAAAAAAACTAGAAAACTAAAAACTAAAAAGAAATTACCTAGGTGGGTTGCCTCCCACCAAGCGCTGAATTTAATGTCTCGGCAAGACGCGTGCAAGGACTAATCAACCAAACTCCAATGTCTCAAATTTGCGCCTATATGTGATTAGGTCATGGAAAAAAAATTCGCGTGCCGGCATGTGCCTACACACAATAAGCACAGGCAAGTAAATGTTCACTATAAAGTGTGATGAACTAAGTTTAGAAAACCACTTATTGCACTTGCTTTTGTGTAGGTGGCTCGGAAAAGTAATGGGAGGAACATAAGGCTTGAGTTCCTTGTATAGGAGCGGTTCCTCGAAAGGTACATCTTCTGCTTCCTTTGCTTTTTCTTCCATCTCCTCCTTTTGTTCTTCTTTATCTGCAACACTAGACAAATCATTAGAAAGTTCATTAGACAACTCCTTATTACTTTGTTGCAACTCTTGAGTTGTTTGATGGATGGTTTGAGTAAATTTGTTCAAAGCCTCTTCAAGTGGTTGGAAGGATGAGCTCAGTTGCTTAAAGTTATTGACTTCTTTTCTTCTCCATGAGATATTTGCTACACTGTACGAATCCATCCCATGGTGCTCTTGTAGATATTTTGAATAATTTGCTTCAGCGGTACAATTATCTATCTCATGACCCAACTCACCACAGAACCCGCAAACCACGAATCTTTCTCTTTTTTTTTTTCTAAAAATATTGAAGACAATATCTTAATGTGACACTGTAGAATATCCGATTGCAAAAAAAGTTTGTGAATATCTTCTTCTTCCTCCTCATATCTGTGTTGCTCGAAGAAATACATTGTACCTCGATCACCCATTTCCTCAACTAAAGGATCTAACTCTTCAAACTGTTTGTCAACCCGGCCTACTCGGTCAATCTCGTCGTTAGCAGGGATCAGAATACCTCCAAGCGAACGAGTCCGTTCATACACCTATAAAACCTGAAACACCAAAAACAAAACTACCACGAGGTAAAATGAAACAAAAGAAAAACTAAAACTAAAACAAAATCTAATGACACACACTACCTAACTTAAACTAACTAGATTCAACTAATAGAATCTATACCAATCCCCGGCAGCGGCGCCAAAATTGATGCAGTAAAATCTGTGTTCAATTTACTAAGAAAGTTCGTTCACTGGGATCAGTGATTCTATCGGTAAAAGCCAATTAATCTAGTAAGGATTACTCTAAATGCGAAAAACTAAATTGCATAATGCTATTCTTTGGAATTTTGTTGAAATCTAAAATTAACCTAAATTATGACCACTTGAACTAAAGACTAAAATCAAATCAAATCAAATCAAAGATCACACAAGGGATGAATATATGGAGAGAAATACTAGGGAATCGATGCACCTTTCTTAGACATTCAATGCTTACAATCAGTCTCGTTAAACACTTCAATCCAGTTTACAGGCTTGTTTTCAAGATAATTCAATTAGGTTCAAAGATCCTTTCCAATACTCGCACACGGTCATGCAACGAATACGGAATAATGATCTAGGATTCTTCCTATTACTCACACACGGTCATGTAATGAGCAATTGTCAAAACCCATATTTTACACAAAACTCTAAGCCAAATTAACATAGCACGGTCATGCATACATCAATTTTCTTGTTTATTAAGCTTTTGATTCAGATTTAAATGGAACGGTCATCCACATCTAAACCCTAATCTCATGGATAAACTAAGCCACAAACTCAAATCACTTACGGTCACAACATAATCAGAGAGAGTAGAATAGAGCAATTAATTCAATAAACAAAACTAAAACTCAATTGATTAACAAAAGATAGACTAATTGTTCACATAGAGTTATCCAAAATCGGTTACATCAATCCCCTAGTTAGAGGTTTAGTTACACATCAATGGAGAAGATAAAAACATAGAAAAGATGTAGAGAAAACCCATGTGTGTGGTGGTCGGAGTGATGGGGGACGGCCCCCTTCTGTGGCTTGGAACCTCCCTTGGCTCTCTTTTTTTGAATTGGAAAGAATAGGAAGTATTTATAGGTGACTTTTCCTTATGAACCCCCAATTCTTCTTAGGTTTAGAAAACACACCAAGTGGGAAAGTAGAATGAAACAAGGAATGAGAATCCTTTCATAACTTGGATTTCCTATCTTGATGATTGACTCCTAATTTGAGTTTAGGAAGTTTCCCAAACATGTCTTGATCTTCTAAAGTTATTAGGATTTGATTTGGGAAGTTTTGGAACAGTTCTGGACCAATTCGGAGTTGAAATCCGTCAAAAATACGTAATTCCGCTCCTTGGGTCGCTCCGAAGGCATGTTGCCTCGACAGCTGCACATCAAGCGGAATTCTTCTGCTTTGGGTCGCTGCCTAGGCCGCTCCCTAGGCAAGTTGCACGGGGGGCGATCCTGGCCCGCGGTAATTCCTTTCAGCTCCGACTTTTGGTTACTAAATCGGTCATAACTTCTTCTAGGAATATCATAATTGCGATCCGAAAAGTGCGCTGGAAACTAGACCTCCGGGGCTTTCAATCCATAGGTGGTAGGACACAAAATTCAATTGGAGCAGAGAGATATGGGCCCCGCAACATAGAGGTTCTGCATTGGCCGAAAATCATTTTTTCATTGTTTCTTCCAATTTGCTCCTTTTCTCCATCTTTTGATTCATTTTCTTCCAAAATAAGATTTAACACCACTAGAATGGAATGGACCTACACATGCTCAACAAACACATTAAACAACCTAATTTACTCGAGAACAAAGCATAAATAATAGGAATTCGGGGCCTAAAACATGTATAGAAATGAACCGATCACTTTATCTCTAGTTTGGCGCTCAGTTTATGATATGAACTGTTTGGGGATCGGCTGTATGCGTAACGTTGGTTGCCAAATAGGTAAACAAAAATAATAAAAACCTTGCAAGTGCACAAATCGTAAACGATAACACAGTGGTTAAGCAAGGATCGTTCCCACGAAGAATTAATTACCTACTAAAATAATTAGTTTAAATCTAAGACACTCTAGGACTCTAATCTAACTAAAAATAAGAAAACAAAGACACTTAACACACACACATGAATGGGGGTTTTGATTTGATTATTAAAACTAAAAAAAATTAAATAAACAACTAACTAGAAATGCATCAAAAAATTAATGAGGAAAAATATATAGAAAAACACTAGTTAGGACATCCTATCCACCACTAGACAATCATCCAATCCATAAACACTAATGAAGTTAAAGATGTCAAACACGATGAAGATATTCACAACAAGATTGTGGGTATTCCACACAAGTTGTATCGATTCTATCTTAGTTAGTATGTAGATTGCATGGTATTTGCATAAATATTTGTATTCCAAATTATAACCTAGCATATGGTGTAGCGGAAGCTTACGAGAAAAACCTGCAAAACGACAATAAGAAACAACCTACTAATAACATTCAACTTCGCCCACGAAGGATTGTTAAAAGGCTTCAATTACGATGAGTAACTGGAAATTGAGAAGCAATTCTCTGGTATTTTATTAATCTGAAAACTGTCTTTCAAACCCTAATACAATCTACTTAAATAGAATTGCAAAACTTGACTAACAAGAAAATCCTAAACAAACGGGAAAGAATCCTAAATGGAAAAGATATCAAATCTCCTAAAATCAAAAGAATCCTAAAACATTAAAACCTATCTAAAAAGGAAATTGAATTTGATTTAATAAATCAAATCATAAAATAATTAATATCAAATCATGAAGATGGAGTCTTGCTGCGCAACAATTGTCTTGCTGCGCACAAAACGTAACGGCCAAATTAGGACATGCTGGAGCCCGTTATAGAAGATGGAGTCTTCATAACATTTGTAGGGATCGTCTTGAGCTTTTCGGAAACATATTATAATAGACAATCCGACCCAATATGCTCTCTGTAGAGGTCCACGAAGATTAGACCTGACCATCTCGTCCAGCTCACAGTGTCCAACTGTTGTCCAGCGCAAGTCTTCGCGCAATAATCTAAATGGCCGAATTTGAGCCTCTTGTGATCTATTACAGAGGACAGAGTCTTCATAATATTTGTAGCGCTCATCTTGGGCTTTCCGGAAACATATTATAATGTTGATTTTGAGTTGGTTTGCCCTCTGAAAAGGCCCCTGAAATTTGCCCATTCTGATAGTTAAAACCAGTCCTAGTCTTTGCTTCCTTCTTTCCACACCCTTCGTCTTTGAGTCGATTCCTCCGCTCCATGAAATCCAAACCTTTGTTTGCCATATCATCTTTGACGACTGCATCATTCTCTCCAGGTTGGAGAAAATTCGTCCTCGAATTTTGGAAAGGTAAGCTGAACACACCAACCTATACGACGATTGAAGTAACCAACGCGGAGATAGGAATGCACACCTTACCACCATGGCTGACCCATGTTCTTCAGCTATGTTGCCACTGTTCACGACCCCTATACTGTTGAATTTGGGTGCTGATTGGTCGCCTATGCCCAAGGATGCCTCCTTGTCGACTTTTGCTACATGACACTCCTCTTCAACTAATTCTGGTTTGGGATCAAAATCAGCACTCATGGACTTCTTGTCAAATATATCTTCATCAAAGACTAGTGGTAGATCAAGATCAGCAATCATGGACTCCTTGTCAAATACCTCTTCATCAAAGACTGGTGGTAGATCAAGATCAGCAAAAGCTTCCTTTGACAGACATGTCTCATCATAGAATAATGAAGGATCGGATTCCTCCTCATCACTTTCCTCATCGCTTTCCTCCTCATCTCCACTCACTCGAGGCTTTTGAGTTGGTAAGTTTAAGGTTTCTAGGTTGGCGATTACCCTAGTCATTTGCTCAATGAGCAGGGCGATATGCTGTTCTACTTGTGTCATACGGTCACATTCGACGGCCTTGAAAAGTCCTAGAGGCGTGTTCAATATTAATCTAGAGGGGGAGTGAATAGATTTTAGCTATTATTACCCAATTTTCGCATACAAGTCAATATTACGAAAATGACCCTACTAGTCAAAAATTCAAGCAAGTGTAATATAGTGCGGAATTTAAATGACACTTGATGTATACGTGGAAACCCAACCACTGGGAAAAACCACGGGCTATATAGTGCGCCACACTCGGAACTCGAAATCACTAATTGAAATGAAGTTTACAACCTATGTAGACCTCGTCTAACAATCCGGTCTGTAACCCCTCACTTCTACCCTGCGGGCCTTTATTAGCAACTCTATTCCAATTTGCTTGAGGCCTAAGCACTCTTAGCCTCAAGTCTTGATTCTCTAAGAAGAGATTATGCAACCTATGTGAATATGTATGAATATTCAAATAACAAACAAGGCTAGGGAACCTTAGATGCTTATCTAGGATGATGATATATTCAATTAAATCAAACCTAGATATCAAATGCTAAATGACATTTCAAAATAGCTTAGCTAATCAAGATTAATCAAAAACCTAATTAGCTATCACAATACAACACTCAATCAATTCATCACAATTAATTCTCTAATCTTGTATTTATCATATGATCAAAACATACAAGTAAATTAAAAAGAATAGCTTGATAATAAAAATAATCAAATAAGATGAAGTTAATCAAAATCTTACCAAGCAAGTTGTGATGATGCAAATCCAATCATGGATGCATTCTATATAGTAATAGAAGATGTAATATGAAATATGATGCAAAAGGGATTTGATTTGAGTGGTTAAAGGTGAGTTCTTTGTATTTTGCTTCTCTTGAAAAATGTTCTAAGTATGAAATCAGAAAATCAACTCACTTGATTGACCTAAAGTCAAAGAGGCATATATATAGGGTGTCAAGATGAAGTGTGGTCGTTTTGATAAGTGACACCACAATTTTGCCATGGGCGCTCTACATAGAGCGCTTTGTAAAGCGCCTCTACAGCGATCGAATTAAATCGATCAGGTCTGTACAGCGCCTAACGGGGGCTGTTCATAGAGCGCTTTTGTAGAGCGCTTTTGGGAGCGCCTAGTGCAAAAATGCAATCCTAAGTCTAAGCATGACAAGGCAATTGGATATGCAAGATGCAATCAAACTAACATGCAAGAAGAGATGTTAATGAGCATTAAGGCACACAAATAAGACACACAACATACAAGGATTAAACATATGCATGAGTTGTGAGTGTGTGCAACTATCTCTTCAAGACAAGTAAGCACATAGAGATTTACCTTTGGTGCTTATCAACCTTGAGGACATGAGAGGGTCTTGAGCTTGAATATCTATCACTTAAGCTACCCTTACATACAATCCCCAACACGTGGTTTGTCTACGAAATAAGCCAATCAACAAAACGGGAATCCTTACAGGCCTCTTCTATAGGGATCCGGTTAGGTTGTCGTCTCTTCGACGGCATATTGATGTCCCGAACGAACACGGCTCTGATACCAACTGGTGTAGCGGAAGCTTACGAGAAAAACCTACAAAACGACAATAAGAAACAACCTACTAATAACATTCAACTTCGCACACGAAGGATTGTTAAAAGGCTTCAATTACGATGAGTAACTGGAAATTGAGAAGCAATTCTCTGGTATTTTTATTAATCTGAAAACTGTCTTTCAAACCCTAATACAATCTACTTAAATAGAATTGCAAAACTTGACTAACAAGAAAATCCTAAATAAACGGGAAAGAATCCTAAATGGAAAAGATATCAAATCTCCTAAAATCAAAAGAATCCTAAAACATTAAAAACCTATCTAAGTAGATAATAATTAAAGCAACAATTGTCTTGCTGCGCACGAAACTTAACGGCCAAATTAGGACATGTTAGAGCCCGTTATAGAAGATGCAGTCTTCATATCATTTGTAGGGATCGTCTTGAGCTTTTCGGAAACATATTATAATAGACAATCCGACCCAATATACCCTCTGTAGAGGTCCACAAAGATTAGACCTGATCATCTCGTCCAGCTCACAGTGTCCAGCTGTTGTCCAGCGCAAGTCTTTGCGCAATAATCTAAATGGCTGAATTTGAGCCTGTTGTGATCTATTACAGAGGACGGAGTCTGCATAATATTTGTAGGGCTCATCTTGGGCTTTCTGGAAACATATTATAATGTTGATTTTGAGTTCGTTTGCCCTCTGAAAAAGCCCCCGAAATTTGCCCATTCTGACAGTTAAAACCAGTCCGAGTCTTTGCTTCCTTCTTTCCACACCCTTCGTCTTTGAGTCGATTCCTCCGCTCCATGAAATCCAAACCTTTGTTTGCCGTATCGTCTTTGACGGCTGTATCAGCATAGGTATTTACTAGATTTGATAATCAAAACCCACTAAGAACTAAGAGAATATGAATATCACATGAACCCTAAAACATGGTATTTATTCTAGGTTATTCATGAATCAATTTCCCTTAATTAGGTCTTATTCCAATTAATTGTTGCATGCAAGAATATGTTCGTCAGGTATTCAAACTCTATCTAACAACATAGATCCTAAAATCATGCTCCAAAGATGGTCAATCAAAGAAACAAAGATAATAGAAAAACAATTCTTATGAAGAAATTGAAATCATCATGTAAGAAAAATAGTACTTCATTAAAACATAAAACTTGTCTATTGAATTGAAATCATGTTTAGGGCTTCAAGTTAGCCCTAACTAACAAAGAAATTAACTAGAAATAAAAACTAGAAAAATAAATAAAAACATCTAATCTAAAGAAAGGTAAAAGAAAAGAATGTTGATGGAGTCTTCAATCTTCAACAATGAATCTCCAACTCTCCACACTTCACACTTGTAGAAAAGTCCTGGTATTTATAGGTGATTCTCCTTGTAGATTCTCAATTTGCTTTGATGTAGGAAACACACCAAGTAGGAAAGAAGATTTGAACAAGGAATGAAAATATTTTCCTAACTTGGATTTCCTCTTTTGATGACTGACTCCTAATTTGAGTTTAGGAAGTTTCCCAAACATATCTTGATCTTCTAAAGTCATTAGAATTTGATTTGGAAAGCTTTGGGGACAATTTGGATCAGTTCGTAGTGGAAATCTGACAAAAATATGTAAAACCACGGTCTGGGTCGCTCCATAGGTCAACCGTAGTCTAAACCGCGGAATTCTTTTGATGTGTACCACTACCCAGGTCGCTTTGGCCGTCATCATGCACGAACCGCGGTCCATCCCATGGTTGACTTTTCTAGCTCTGACCTTCGGTTACTAAATCAGTCATAACTTCCTTTAGAAAACTCGAATTGACAAACCGTGAAGTGCGTCGGAAACTAGACTTCGGGGCTTTCCAAAAACATGTAGATCTCAACCTGGTTCGATTTATTGGATGAGCTACAGAGGCATTTCTTCAAACTTTCTCTAAAATCACTTTTTTGTCATCAAACTCACTTCATGATCTCTCTTCTACACAATCTCAATAAACACATTAAAATATTCAATTATACTCAAGAACATAACTCAAAACATAAGAATTAGAGGTCTCAAATATCAACATTTATCGACCTAACACGTAACTGTGTTGAGGATCTACTGATTCTTCGTCGGTTTGGTCTCAGTGGTCATCCTGGTAAGGCTTCGGTTATCAGGAGTGTTCTCTAGTCGCCCCTGGCCCCGAGGTGGGTAAAGGTTAACACGGATGGTGTAGCTTTGGGTTCACCAGGTGTGGGGGATTGTGGGAGTGTTTTTCGGACTTGCAAATCTTTTGTTATGGCTTGTTTCGCGGTCCCCCTTCATCAGGTTTTTGCTTTTGAGGTTGAACTCCTTGTAGCTTCTTTAGCCATCAATTATGCTTGGAAGTTGGGTTGGCATAGGATCTGGCTCGAGAGTGATTCTTCTTATGTTGTTCAGCTTCTCTCGGATAGGTTTGATCAGGTTACCTGGCGTGTCCATCAAGATTGGCAGCGTTGAATTTATCAGATCTCGCACATAGAGTTCCAGGTTTCCCATATTTTCAGGGAAGGCAATCAGGGGGCGGATGCTCTCTCTAAGCACACTTTGGGTATTCCTTCTGATTCCTGGTAGTCCTCCACTTCTTCGTTCTGTTCTTCGCTAGTTGGTAATGACTGTATGGGTAGAAAATCTTTTAGATTTTCCTAGCTTTGTTTTTCTTGTGTGGCTTGTGTGTCTCTGGGTTTTTTTGGGCTGTGTCCTCTGTTTTGTGTTGTTTTGCTTTGACTGTTGTTACATTTTTTTAATCTTTATTTATATATTTCTGGATACTGTCTAGGGGTTTTTCAGCATATGATCGCTTGTGATGCTTTTTCCCTCTTAGGTCATTCCAATTTCATCAAAAAAAAAAAAAAAAAAAAAAAAAAAAACAGTAGTTCAAATATTACAATATAAACATGTTAATTATTATAATTATAGTGTTATGAGTAATATAAAATATTTTTTTTCATAATAAAAAAATATATTTCAACATGTTTTGTACACAAGGGTAATTTTTTTATTCAATTATATATCTTTCTGATTCCTCAGTTTAAGTAAACACTAGAAATTGAATAAATTTGATTTTGTTTCCGATTCTTAAGTTGTTAGTAAACACTGGAATGTAATTTAGTAACTTGTTTCTGATTCTCTTCCATTCCCTTTCCATTGAAACTTAATTCCGATTCCATCCATTCCCGATCAATAAACGCCCCCTTAATGGATTTGTTTCTTTACTCCAAATGCTACAATTTCATAACTTCTTTAATTTTTATCTTTCATTTTTGTATTTTAAGGTAAATAGTTGAATTAGAATTGTTTTGAAAAGATTTACATTTTATTTAAATTAATGAAAATTCTCGTGTACCCTTAAAATTCACCAACAAAATGAAAAATATTTTTTAATTTTAAATAGTACAACTTTTACTAACAAAATTATTTTCGAATAGCCCATCCAAAAAATAATTTCTTGCTTCGCCCATGTTTGTCCATGACAATGCATTATGGTAGAAAGATTGAGAATGTGGCGGAAAGCCACCGATAATTCCAACAAACTGTTTGCTTTTGATACTTTTTCCACAGTAATAGTATGTATCGGTTCACCCAATTCCAACAGCACTTATCAAAGTCATAATCAGAAATTACACAAGTAACTTTGAAGAATCTCGGAAGCATCGGCTTCTGCTTCTGTACAAGCCGTGATAGGTAGCAAGTGTGTAATATTTCTGTGATGAAGACCGTTAGACTGATATATAATATAGCAATAGTAGTACGTACATATATATAAAAATTCCGTATCAAAATCAACACATTACACGTGTTGACATGTACATGCACATGTTTTCTTTCTTTGCAGCTTCACTGGAAGCTTCCTCAGACGTAACATTTTTACCCGTACTGTACAGCTCCTCAACTTCGTTTCTTATGCATCAATGCATCATTATCGAGTAGACAAAATCTGGGGTCCCACTTTTCCACACGTGTCTCTTTTTTTATCATTTCTGATCTTTCTTTCACTATAATCAAACTGTTGTAATATGCCTCTTTTTTCACTTTTGATTCCTTGTGAATTTCATCAACTTTATTTTTTGTTGTTTTTTCTCGTAGGAGATTGGATTTTGATGATTAGATTTCTTTCTTTTTAACTTGGACAATGTATGTTTGTCGTTTGTAACACAAGAATCGATTAATTAAATGGCAAATATGGTGATAGAAAAAAAAAAAAGAAAGAATTGATTAATTAAAAGTACATCTTTTATCATTTATATATATATATACGGATACTGTTTAGAGGTTTTTCAACATATGATCGTTTATGATGCTTTTTCCTCTTAAGTCAGTCCAATTTTATTCAAAATGCCTCTAAGCTTCCGACCAAAATTGAGTTGGCTCAATGGTAAATTCTTCACATTTAAATTATGGATAACAAAAATTTCAAACTATAATTGTCCTAATAATTTTTGTATTTGGATGTCATGATTAGATATCAACCCAGAAATTATATCAAATGAGTTCTCATAATTATACAAATCATGGAATGATGATATTGTGAATGATATGATATAGAAAAATCAGTTTGTCACATCATTCAAGTTGGTTTTTATGCTAATTATTTGGGTTATATGACATTATTGTAAAGGAATTTGCTACAATGCAGTGAAATAAAACCGCTGCATGATGCAGTGATTTCTTTGCTAAAAGTTGAGCCATCAGATGAAATAAAATTTGATTCAACGGTTTATATAAAATATTTAATAAGATTAATCATTTAAAAATAAATAAAAATAAAAATGGGAAACTTATTAGACCGGTAATATCTCACTCTTCTTCCCAAAGCCTCTCTTTCGCTCTCTCACTATTCTTCCCAAAGCCTCTCTCTCTCTCTCCTCCTCTTAGGACCCAAAGCAATGGTTTCTCAGCTTGCCAAGCTCTCTTCGTCGTCACTACTCTTCTGGTCGGATCATCAAGGTCCAGATAAGCCTGAATCGATAACCCATCGAGCTTTTCACTTTCCAAAACGGCGTCAAATCGACTGAGAACGTTTCGATCATTCACGGGCTCGGTGTCAGCTCTTTTTCATTTCGTGGGATGGTTGAGTCTCTGGATTCTAGAGGGGTTCGCGTGATAGCCATTGATTTGCCCGGAAGTGGGTTTTCTGATAGATCAACTATGGAGGTTGTAGAGAGATCAGATGGGTCTTTACAGAGGCTAAGGGACGTTTATGGGTTGATTCAAGAAAAGGGAATTTTTTGGGCATTTGATCAGATTGTGGAAACTGGGTAGACCCCTTATGAGGAGATAATGAAGTCTAGGGTTTTGGAGAGAAAAAGTGTTAAATCTATTGAATTGGGTAGTGAAGAGTTGGGTAGGGTTTTAGAATAAGTGATTCATACCATGAATTTGGTTCCTGTGCATTTGGTTTTACACGATTCAGCTTTGTTGATGAGTGCCAATTGGGTTGTTGAGAATTCGGGTTTGGTTAAAAGCATAACACTCTTAGATACAAAATTGAAGGATTTCGAACATCCGAGGACCGGTAAGCAAGATAAATGTTTTGACAAATTTGTTGACATATGTTTTTGAATTTATTTGCTGATTCTTATCCCGTAGCTCATGAATCATTCTTATATTGACATTCGTATTTCTTTGATCTTTAGATGGTGGAATGTGGCCTTCACACTGCAAGAGGAAAACCTGTTACAACCACGAGAAATGTCATCGTGATGTTCTTTATAAGAGGAGGTTTTATGACCGAAGTTCAGTAGAGACTTTTGATGGGGAATTTAGTTGTGAAAGTGTTACTAATTCACCAGAGAAGGGCAGGAACAGAGATAAGAGTATTTCAAGATCAATGTTGCAAGCAAATGGAATGACATCTTCAATTAAAGGTCACCAATCATCCTTGCGCTCCAAAGATTCTAATGGTATGAGACTAGAGTGTTTGATGGATTGAGTTCATTTATTCTGATCTGCTCTCTGTTTGTGTTTGTGTTTTTTTTTTTTTTTTTTTTTTTTTTTGCAAGTTTTGAAATTGATTCCAATTCATGTTTGTTCTATAACAAGGTGTTGATGTTCACGAGGAGAAGCAAAATCAGGAGAAAATAAAAAATAAAATAACAATGAAATCCTTTGTTTCGTTTTTTAGTGGAATACCGAATTATGAAATCGTACAGTTCAAGCTTATATATATACAAATGATAATGTCGTGGGTTGTATACTGTCAACTACGTGCTAGATTTGTCTTAGCTTCTACGTTTTTTTTATTTTGATTAGTTTGTTGGTTGTTGAAGATTTGGTTGGAATTAGGTGGGGTTTTGATTGAATTGGTTGTTGATTCACATTTTTAGTTGATTTAACGTGGTAGATCTGCTTCATTTGACATTATATTTCACTGAATTGTTCTTCTTGAGCTAAAAATCAAGTTTTTTTTTTCCCCTGGTAGCTAGACGTAGAAGCTTGAAAGGAATCCAACAGTTTTAGTAGAAACTTCAGGTGTTTTGTTTGATCTCATTATTGGTTTAGTGAATGATGGAATCTTGTTTGTCTGTTCACAGGTGTCTTGTGTGATCGACGTCGCCATGGCTACCGGACAGTTGTTTTCGAATTCTTGGCAATCACGAGGTTTTACATATAGTATATTATTTTGTACAGTGAAGTTCAGCATTAAATCCTTCAAGGTTCCAGAGATTTTTATCGAGGTCTCGGAAACTGCTACTGTCGGTTCACTGAAGGTATAAAAAGATGTAACATTTTTTGTAGGTTCTCTTATCTTGAGTGCAAGTGAATGCTGTGTCTCTAATTTTGTTATTGTTTATGTTTCTTAATTTGCAGAGGACAGTAATGGATGCAGTGACTGCTATTCTCGGTGGTGGGATACATGTTGAGGTACTTATGCATGGGAAGAAGGTTAGAGATGACAACAGAACTTTGTCTCAGACTGGTCTTGCTTCCGAAGACAACCTAAATACATTGGGATTCACTTTAGATCCTAGTTCAATGGAAGCCCCTGCCTCGCCATTCGTATGCCCTGAAGATCCTCCTTTTTTGTTATCAGATGCACCCCAACTTGTAGCAAGGTAATACAAGTGCTCTCAGGAGATTTTTTCTCTGAATTCCATCAAAACATTGATTTGTTTTTAACAATGTGTTAAATTCAGAACATATGCAGAAGATCTGTCCTCTCCATGACTCTTAACTGATGAATTTTGCCTCATTTACAGGTCCTTCGAGACTCTAGCTTTAGATTCAGAGTGTCCTAATGCCTTAACTGACCTTGCGCTCCTGACCAAAACAGAAACTCTTGTAGAAAGTAATCATGAACAGACGATCTCCCATACCGACATATTAACTGACACAACCTTACTAGACTCTAGAGCTCTTGTCGCTGTTCCAGCTTCGAATGTCGAAGCACTAGCTGTGGTTCCTCGGAACCAGAAAAGTAGGCGATCTGATATTGCACAACGTCGTACCAGGAGGCCATTTTCTGTATCAGAAGTAGAAGCACAGGTGCAGGCTGTGGAGGAACTTGGAATCGGAAGGTGTGACTTATGCATCCCTCTTTCAAATTCCCTCCTAGTCATTTCAAATTTTTTTTAAAAATGTTTGGAATCTAAACGATTTGATCATATTCTGCAGGTGGCGCGATGTTGAAACCAGATTTGCCTTCATTGGTTTTGGGTTTGCCATTGATCAAGGAGTTTTTGTTAGGGTCTTTGTTAGCTTATGAGAGGTTAATTAGGTCATGTTGTGTGAAGAAGATCAGTGGTTTCGATTTTCAGGCTAGTAGAGTGCTTTTGAAGGGAAGAGATGGGTCTAGATCGATTGCAGAGATGGGGAGGAGGTTGAATTACAGCTTTAACATAGGAGAATGGGTCACCTTCGTTTTCTTTTCATCAAAGACAAATACATGGAGATGTAGAAGTGCGACCCTCATGAGAACCCCGGCATTGTACGTTTTTTATTCCGATTCTCCTGATTTTGAATCTCAATTTATGTGCTTTTTTGTCGTTTTTAGTCGATCAATTTCGAATAGTAAACAGGAATGTAGTAGTAGTCTTTTATATGCTTGAATTATGGATACAGATATATTGAAAGAGAGAAACTTAGTTAAGAACAAGTGAAAGATAAATTTTTCGCAGAATGTTTTTCATTGTTATCTCCAGTTTATGTACATTATATGATTTTGGCTTGGCGACTTTTGTTATTCTTTGTAGAATGGATCTATATACCTTTCTTTACTTAACTCATGTATAAAAGCATAGTATTTATTTGTATTATTGTATAGCTATATGGGCACTATTTTACACTAATGATTGAAGAGGCAGGACGTCAAAAGGTCAATCACGAGGTTAAGTTCTTGATGTTCTATACAAATTATTTATCTAGTAAAGCTGATCCTTGTAGGAGGCTTTTGGATATTATCTTATGAGTTCTTTTAAATGGTTTGAGAAGAGTACGGAAGCTAATTTCATTTGTAATCTTTTTTGTGTTATCTTTTGTAGGATATATATGTTATACGCTTTTATAATCGATTGGATGAAACAAAAAAGGGACAGGTAAGCTGTAGTCTCACATATTTAAGTTTTATGAATCAAGCAAGATGTTGATAGATACTTTACTTTATACATTTTGGTACTTCAGCAAATTTTGTAACCATTTAGGAGACCTTTTAAAAGGTTGTTGGTTTGTAAGTAGAATTAGTTTTTGTTTCATATAAAAAGTAGAATTATGTTGCATGTTATATGCATTTGGTTGGTTGACAACTTACTAGTCTGGTAATGGTTCAAATTTTCTTCCAATAGAAGTGCTTATGAAATATTTGAAGACCAAAAAATTGCAAATAAAAAAATTCAACTGAAGTAAGTAAATAATAAACAGGACTCAAGGTTTTTAAATAACTTGGTCGTGAACAACTCCGGGGTTTTATATGCAAAAGATAGTTCCCTAATAGTATTTGAAATTGGAAAAGGAAGGGAGATAAAAGATTTATGAGGAGATTCTATCCAGGAAATGCCAAATCAAAATTTTAAAAGTAGCAGTGACAAACCTTCCTTTTAAACGCTTAGATTAAAAATAATAAAAAGCTCAAGTTCATACATCTAATCTTGATTCGTCAGCTCCTAATTCAGTTTTCTTTGCAGATAATTTTTCGATTTTTTTTTTCACATATGCTAAGATCGTCTTTCAACTGACTGACCTTTTTCCCCCTTTAAGATTGCTTATGCTACAGCTGGTGAAGCCCGGAAATGGATGGAGGCATGTGATCATGCCAAGCAACAGGTACAATTAAATCACTCAATTGTTGTGACTAATTCAGTGGAAATCATTGAATTTTAGGGATATTTCTTCATGTAAGATCATTATGATTGTGACTGATTGCAGTCAAAATCAATTACAATTCCATCATTTATATATTCCTACCTTTCTATCAAGTCCAACCCTTTATCCTTTTTTTGTTGAAATTTTATCCTTTTTATGGTTTGCACTATGAAACTGATTCTGATAAACACAATTATTTGTTCAATATTTTTTGTGCCATGTAAATCAACATGGTTATTGATTTTACCAAATCTTTTTTCATATTTATCTTACAGTGGACTTGCTCTTTACAGGCTGAGTATGAGATTTCTAGAGGAGTCAGCGCCAGAAACAAATTGAATAAGGAGACTGAGTATGGTTATCAATAATGATTTATTTTCATTAGTAGTTTTGATTAGACATTTTTAATCAGCGATCCTAAGTGGATTAATTTTTGTATCCCATAGGTCCGATTATCCTTCAGTGACCCCAAAAACATTTGACTTGATAGGTTATTGAGTACAAATAAAATATTTTTGGATCATCACTTAAATGTAGTGATGTTTAGCATGGCCAATAGTCTGGTTTAATGGAATATAATTTTCATCTAGCCAAGTGCAAAAGTTGCAATTTGATATTGATTTCTAGTTCAGATTCCAGTCTAGCTTTTCAATTTTGTTCATCGCATTTGATGTTGCTATGATCATTTTAGCATTATGTGTGTGCTCTACATATTGTTTTATACTATGATTGAAGACCTATATAAGAGTAAATTGGTTTTTAAACTTTGATCATTATTTAATTAATTGATTGTTCATATGTGGACTTATAAAATTCTGTTATTTAATTTTGGAAGGATCGATCTGGAAGCACATTGACCTAGAGTTAGGCAGTATGCAAACGGGTTGAAAAGGCTTATAAAAATTGGACAAGGTGAGGCGTTGCTGTTCATTATTTTGGTTTTGTTTTTTAAATGGAGTTTCTTTACGGTTGTTCAATGTATGTTTCTTTGATGTTTACTTATGCCTTTTAAACATATATATGTTGTCGTATTGTAGCTATAATTTTTGTTCTTTTAATTTTTCACATAAATTTCCATGCATGGTGTTAGGCCACAGGTGCGTTTCACTTATTCTAGAAGAAAGGGCAAAGCAGGGAATACCAATTAGGTACTGGCATGCGTGTGAGCTGGCACTTATTCTAGAAGGAAGGGCAAAATAGGGAATATTAATTAGGTGCTGGCGTGCGTGTGATCTGGATGGTGTGTTAAGCTGTGTGGGTGGTAGAATTCTGTTAGGAATTCTGTTGGGTCTAGGGATTGCTGAGAGTATATAATTCTGTATTGTGTGCAGTGTAGGTATCTGAAAAATGTTGTAATTGAGCTTAGCTCTTATGGAGAGAACAAGCCTCTCGAATGCTTGTAAAAGGGAGAGAACAAGCCTTTCGAATTCTTGTAACGTTTCTGTAATGCACCAAAGTTCATAAATAAGAACTCTCAATCCTTTTCTTTCATCAAACACTGTTTCTTTACAATTCATTTTGCAATTTCTTTTACATAATCTCGGTTACAAACTCCAAGTCCTATCACATGGTGTGCATTTTGGAATCTAACAATTTAATTAATTATCTTGCCCCATGCATTCCATACTTAATTCTTGGGATCAAGGTAATGATATCCATCATTATGCTTTCAATAAACATTGTAGACATTGTAAAGCTCAAATGGTAGAAATTAAAATTTTTAAGCTTCGAGCTGAAAGGAAAAAAAGAAGCTGATATGTAGATAATATCTTATCTAGGATATGTCAAGTATGATGAAGTAAGATTCAGGCACAATTGGAAATGCCTTGAGAGAGTCGGCCTTAAAACTTCATTCAGTGATTGGAGAGGGATATATTGCTTCGATGATGAGCCAATTAACAATTGAAAAGCAAGCTTTTGCTTTATGAATTGGATAATAACACGACTTCCAAATAATCATAGGTGTAAGCTGTAGCTCGCCGCGTAATATCTTTTTTTCTATTTTTGTTTGGTTTATTTGATGAAACTTTATTTTTCTTTTTGCTAGCTATATAAATGAAAGAAATAGTCTATCAACTGTTTGTTAAGCTATTTTTTTAATGGTTTTGGCAAACTGATAGATGTGGAGAATTTAGTCTTAACCAGGGGATTCTGCGTAACTTCTGTTACACTGGATGAAAAAAAAAAATTAAAACGAATAAATTACAGTGTAGATAACTTGGACGATTGATGCTTCCCTAATCATATTGCTTTCCACCGCATCTCTACAAGAAGAACTCTGAATTTCGAATTAATCAGGTGGTACTTCTGTTTAATGCTTCCATTGACATTCAGATTAATATCGATATATCCCAGTGATTCCTACATAAATTACAAAGAACGAAAAAAGTAGTTACAAACTCATTTTGTGGAAGAAACCCTTAAATAGTTACCAATGCCGTACACTCAGTTACAAGCTAATTTTGTGAACAAACCCTAAAGTAGTTACAAGTATTTTTTGGAAGCCGTAAAAGTAGTTACCAATTCCATAAAATTAGTTACAATGTAATTTTTTTGACAAACCGTTAAGTAGTTACCATTGCTGTAAAAGTAGTTACAAGCTAATTTTTTTGGCAAAACCCTTATGTAGTTACCAAGCCGAAAAAGTAGTTACCGATGTCGTAAAAGTAGTTACCACAGCCGTAAAAGTAGTTACAAACTAATTTTTTTGGAAAAACCCTTAAGTAGTTACCGTTGCCGTTAAAGTAGTTACCGCAGTCGTAAAAGTAGTTACAAGCTAATTTTTTTAGCAAAACCCTTAAGTAGTTACCAAGCCGAAAAAGTAGTTACTGTAGGGAAAAATCGCAGTACACGCAGCGGAAGCGAGACTAAAAAATAGATTTAGTAGTTTTAAAATTTTTTCCTTTTTATGAACCTTAACCCTTTAATTAATTAAACATACATATAATCAACAAAAGAAGAATACCTTTTGTCGCGTGATCCGATTGACTTACGTCGATGGTAATCCGCAAGATCTTCAATCCTAGCATGAACGTCAATCACCTAGGAGCGTGGTCTCCCTTTTCTTTGAATTGCAAACCTGAGAATGGAAAAACAAACTTTTCTTTTTCTTTTGTTAGTCACAAAACAATCAAAAAAAGACTAAGATTATTCCGGTCACTTTTGAGTTCTCAATCTAATGATCGAAACTCGCGTGAACCTAAATCGATATTGTACACACAAGCTTATTGATGAACAAGCAATTAGTGTACCATCAAAGAATAATCTATTCACTCTTTTTTGTTTTAGTAGAATAAAAATAATACTTTCTATGAATTGAGAAGAAGAAGAAAGTTGTATCAAGAACAACTTGTGTTGGTCGAATTCTATAAGTGTAAATATATAGGTGGCCGAATTTTCTTCCTCTTGTCTTTTAGGGTTGCCGAAAATCCTACTCTAATTTACACTAGGGTTGCCGCAAATCACACACCTAAAAGGGTTTGTGTTGCACCCTAATTTCCATCAAAGTTTAGACTTCAAACCCTAATCCAACTCATAGATATTTTATTTTTTTATTGACTAAATAAAAAGACTTCTTATTTGATTAAATAAATAAAATTAATTATTTATTTTCTTATCAAACAAGTCTTTTACTTTTAGTATACTACCACCAATAGTATAGCTTTAGGAAATATATTTCCTTATCAGAAAAAGATTTGTTTCTTAATTAAATAATTAATTAATAAATTAATTAATTCTTATTTAATTAAAACAATGAAACAAAATAATATACTAGGTTAATATTTACACCTTGCCGCCCCACTCATACAAATGGGCCATATATTATTTTCTTATTTCATTTAATCCATTGGACTTTAAATAAAAAGCCCACATGTGAACCAGACCCATTCTTACTAAAAGAAACAAGCCCACATGTCTTTCATTAATATATTAATATAATTGAGCAGCCCATTAAATAAATAATGTGCAAATTATATTCTTAATATATTAAATGCAATTCTAAATGGACCCATAAATTGGTCCGGTAGAATATATCAAGTGATCCATGCAAGTCCGTGTAGATTGGGAATCTTGGCGGGCTATCTAAATTTAAGCTTCAATAGACACAACCTAATCACAATCAACAAATGATTCACTTAGGTCCGATCCATTAATTTTAACTCATTCCACTAAAGAGCTAAAATTGAACTCTTAAATAAAGATAGAAAAGGAAGATGTTCCTCATTCATACCCTAGACAATCATGTTGGAGATAGTGTATCCTCGTGATTAATATCAGTAATCGCCAAGAGTTCATAGACCGCCTATAACTCTCCAAGTTACCATATTTACTCATATGACCACGTTTTGAACTTGGATATTTTGACTTGTCCAGAAGCCATGTTTTCAATAGACACTATCGAAAACTCAACTTTGAGATTTAATATCCAATTACCTCAAAACATCCATATGATGATATTATACTCTCATTTATTAAATGGAGCCACGATGTCCATATCTATAAATGAAGTCCTCTATCGATTAACAAATGAATATCACCAAACTATCGAGGATAGACTATGCGATATAATCGTACTCATTGATAACTCAAATGATATCACTTGCAACCATAAGTCCATCATTTATCTCAGGATTAAGATAGACTCTCCGATTGTCCTGATAATGAAAAGACTATTATCTATTGACGGTTCTAGATAAAGCTTTTCATTGTGATCCAGTTCAATGCACCCAGTGCACTAAATTCTTTTGCTCGAAGACACTCCGATGATTTTAGACTCATCATATCTCATTTGATCCCACTCAAATGCTAGCAAAATAATTCTACAACTTTAACAAGATAAAGGTGCCCAACCTTTAACTTAAGTTGTGAACATTATTCAAGACTAAGAATTGTGTCTACCACATACATATCCAGATGTACGAACAATTCTTCTTTTCTCATAGTCTTTAGACCTTATGATTATTTACTTTGACAATTATAATATTAAACTATAAATGCTATACGATTTGTTAAACCAGAAATCACTTTATTAATATGAAAAAGTTTGTTAATTACAATATTACACTCTTGCTATTGAGCATAATCCTAACAGTTACCGATGCCGTTAAAGTAGTTACCATAGCGAGCCCAAGGTGACCTCAACAAGGACATCCCAAGCTCGCCTTGACAGAGTTGGGACATCATTGAAACCCCAGACCATAGCGAGCCCAAGATGACCTCAACAAGGCCATCCCAAGCTCGCCTTGACACAGTTGGGACATCATTGAAACCCGAGACCATAGCGAGCCCAATGTGACCTCAACAAGGCCATCCCAAGCACGCATTGACACAGTTGGAAATCAATCAACCCCGAGACCATAGCGAGCCCAGAGTGAGCTGCACAAGCTCACCCCAAGGTCGCCTTTTGAATGTATTAGGTACAAGCTGATTTTTTGGGAAAAACCCTTAAGTAGTTACCAAGCCGTGAAAGTAGTTACCGATTCCCTTAAAGTAGTTACCATGGCCGTCAAAGTAGTTACAAGGGAAAAACTCTTAAGTAGTTACCAAACCCTAAAAGTAGTTACCAGACCCATGAAAGTAGTTACCGTTACCGTAAAAGTAGTTACAAGGCAATTTTTTTAGGAAAAACCCTTAAGTAGTTACCAAACTGTGAAAGTAGTTACCGTAACCGTAAAAGTAGTTACCACTGCCGTGAAAGTAGTTACAAGGGCAAAACCCTTAAGTAGTTACCAAGCCGTGAAAAAAGTTACCATTTCCCTAATAGTAGTTACCACTACCGTAAAAGTAGTTACAAGGTAAATTTTTAGGAAAAACCCTTAAGTAGTTACCAAGCCGTTAAAGTAGTTACCAGAACCATGAAAGTAGTTACAGCTACCGTAAAAGTAGTTACAAGGTAATTTTTTTTGGAAAAACCGTTAAGTAGTTACCAAGCTGTTAAAGTAGTTACCGATTCCGTAGAAGTAGTTACCACAGCCATCAAAGTAGTTACAAGGTAATTTTTTGGAAAACCCGTTAAGTAGTTACCAATCCGTGAAAGTAGTTACCGATTCCATAAAAGTAGTTACCATAGCCGTCAAAGTAGTTACAAGGTAATTTTTTGGGAAAAACCGTTAAGTAGTTACCAAGCCGTAAAAGTAGTTACCATTTCCCTAATAGTAGTTACCACTACCATAAAAGTAGTTACAAGGTAAATTTTTGGGGGAAAACCCTTAAGTAGTTACCAAGCCATGAAAGTAGTTACCAGAACCGTGAAAGTAGTTACCGCTACCATAAAAGTAGTTACAAGGTAATTTTTTTGGAAAAACCGTTAAGTAGTTACCAAGCCGTGATAGTAGTTACCGATTCCGTAAACGTAGTTACCACAGCCGTCAAAGTAGTTACAAGGTAATTTTTTTAGAAAAACCGTTAAGTAGTTACCAAACCGTGAAAGTAGTTACCATTTCCCTAAAAGTAGTTACCACTACCGTAAAAGTAGTTACAAGGTAATTTTTTTGGAAAAACCCTTAAGTAGTTACCAAGCCGTAAAAGTAGTTACCGTAACCATAAAAGTAGTTACCACTGCCGTGAAAGTAGTTACAAGGGCAAAACCCTTAAGTAGTTACCAAGCCGTGAAAGTAGTAACCGTAACCGTAATAGTAGTTACCACTGCCGTGAAAGTAGTTACAAGGGCAAAACCCTTAAGTAGTTACCAAGCCGTGAAAAAAGTTACCATTTCCCTAAAAGTAGTTACCACTACCGTAAAAGTAGTTACAAGGTAATTTATTTTGGAAAAACCCTTAAGTAGTTACCAAGCCGTGAAAGTAGTTACCATTTCCCTAAAAGTGGTTACCACTACCGTAAAAGTAGTTACAAGGTAATTTTTTTTGGAAAAACCGTAAAGTAGTTACCAAGCCGTGAAAGTAGTTACCGATTCCGTAAAAGTAGTTACCACAGCCGTCAAAGTAGTTACAAGGTAATTTTATGGGAAAAACCGTTAAGTAGTTACCAAGCTGTAAAAGTAGTTACCATTTCCCTAATAGTAGTTACCACTACTATAAAAGTAGCTACAAGGTAAATTTTTGGGGGAAAACCCTTAAGTAGTTACCAAGCCATGAAAGTAGTTACCAGAACCGTGATAGTAGTTACCGATACCGTAAAAGTAGTTACAAGGTAATTTTTTTGGAAAAACCCTTAAGTAGTTACCAAGCCATGAAAGTAGTTACCGATTCCGTAAAAGTAGTTACCACAGCCGTAAAAGTAGTTACAAGGTAATTTTTTTGTGTAAAACCGTTAAGTAGTTACCAAGCCGTAAAAGTAGTTACCATTTCCCTAATAGTAGTTACCACTACCATAAAAGTAGTTACAAGGTAAATTTTTGGGGGAAAACCCTTAAGTAGTTACCAAGCCATGAAAGTAGTTACCAGAACCGTGATAGTAGTTATCGATACCGTAAAAGTAGTTACAAGGTAATTTTTTTGGAAAAACCCTTAAGTAGTTACCAAGCCGTGAAAGTAGTTACCATAACCGTAAAAGTAGTTACCACTGCCGTGAAAGTAGTTACAAGGGCAAAACCCTTAAGTAGTTACCAAGCCGTGAAAGTAGTTACCATTTCCCTAAAATTAGTTACCACTACCGTAAAAGTAGTTACAAGGTAATTTATTTTGGAAAAACCCTTAAGTAGTTACCAAGCCGTGAAAGTAGTTACCATTTCCCTAAAAGTAGTTATAAGGTAATTTTTTTTGGAAAAAACCCTTAAGTAGTTACCAAGCTGTGAAAGTAGTAACCATTTCCCTAAAAGTAGTTACCACTACCGTAAAAGTAGTTACAAGGTAATTTTTTTTGGAAAAACCCTTAAGTAGTTACCAAGCCGTGAAAGTAGTTACCATTTCCCTAATAGTAGTTACCACTACCGTAAAAGTAGTTACAAGGTAAATTTTGGGGAAACACCCTTAAGTAGTTACCAAACCGTAAAAGTAGTTACCAGAACCGTAAGAGTAGTTACCGCTACCGTAAAAGTAGTTACAAGGTAATTTTTTTGGGAAAAACCATTAAGTAGTTACCAATCCGTGATAGTAGTTTCCGTAACCGTTAAAGTAGTTACCACTGCCGTGAAAGTAGTTACAAGGGAAAAACCCTTAAGTAGTTACCAAGCCATGAAAGTAGTTACCGTTTCCCTTATAGTAGTTACCAAAACCGTAAAAGTAGTTACAAGCTAATTTTTTTTGGAAAAACCCTTAAGTAATTACCAAGCCGTAGAAGTAGTTACCAAGACCGTAAAAGTAGTTACCAATATCCTAAAAGTAGTTACCATTAAAAAAATAATAAAATAATTAATTTTATTCTGATGGAAAAAATTTTTATATTATTTTTCAATATTAAATAATTTATTATTATTACTTTTTCTTTTTTATTTTATTTTTATTATTAATAAAGTCAAATCAATAAATATATATTATTATTATAATGAGATAAGGGCAATAGTAGGTTGAAAACCTACACTATTCACTGCTGTCTACTGTTTTTTTTCGCTGCATCATGCAGTGATATAAAATCACTGCATTGTAGCCAGCCCCTATTGTAAAAGATGAGATTACTTATCTGATTTTAATTTGATCCCATTTTGTAACTACATGTATATACCAGTTTTATAGTGAAGGATAATAGACAGTAGTCAATGGAGTCATTTCTACGCTAAGAAAACTGGTTACTACCCTTATAGAATCATTTTTGTTCAAGAATCTGAAAAAGATAAAGGATTTGAACGAGATCTTCAATTTTTATTTTATTTTTAAAAAGCTAAAACTAATCCTTGAAAATAAGTTCTGTCTTGTCGTTTTTCTCACTTTGCAAAAGCAAAACGTGATGCACGGCGACGTATAATGATATTATATAAACAGAATGAAATGATTCGTTCTTTCCACTTAACTTATCATCGATCAATAATTGAATTCATGACAATTTAGATCGCTTGTGATGTAGGACATCTTTAGTGGGTCAGTTGGAAGGGGTCATTTATACAATTCTATCTTTCTTTCGGGTCAATTAGTGTCATTTTAATTTTTTTTTTCTTTGTTAGCAAGTAAGATCTTTCATAAAGATCTCTAAGCTTTTATTATTTCGGTTACCTTGAGTCCAAGTACTTGATGCCCAAGTTTAAGCTAACAATCTCCTATAAATAAGACCCAAATTCTATTGTTTTCTCATTCAATTCATCATCACTAAAAAAAGTTCTTTAGAAAAATTGTGTGTTTTCTTTATTTATCATTTTCCGCTTCGTCAAGTGGTATCAAAGCAAGATTTTCATAGCCTTCTGATGGTGTGCGATTGTTAGGATTATGCTCAATAGCAAGAGTGTAATATTGTAATTGACAATCTTTTCATATTAATAAAATGATTTCTGGTTTAACAAATTTTATAGCATTTATAGTTTAATATTATAATTGTCAAAGTAAATAATCTAAGGTCTAAAGACTATGAGAAAAGAAGAATTGTTCGTACATCTGGATATGTATGAGGAAGACACAATTCTTTAGTTAGTTTTGAATAATGTTCACAACTTAAGTTAAAGGTTGGGCACCTTTATCTTGTTAAAGTTGTAGAATTCTTTTGCTAGCATTTGAGTGGGATCAAATGAGTTATGTTGAGTCTGAAATCATCGGAGGATCTTCGAGTAAAAGAATCTAGTGCACTAGGTGAATTGAATTGGATCACAATGAAAAGCTTTATCTAGAACCGTCAATAGATAATAGTCTTTTCATTATCAGGACAATCGGAGAGTCTATCTTAATCTTGAGATAAATGATGGACTTATGGTTGCAAGTGGTATCATTTGAGTTATCAATGAGTACGATTATATAGCATAGTCTATCCTCGATAGTTTGGTGATATTCATTTGTTAATCGATAGAGGACTTCATTTATAGATATGGACATCGTGGCTCCATTTATTAAATGAGAGTATAATATCATCATATGGATGTTTTGAGGTAATTGGATATTAAATCTCAACGTTGAGTTTTCGATAGCGACTATTGAAAACATGGCTTCTGGACAAGTCAAAGTATCCAAGTTCAAAACGTAGTCATATGAGTAAATATGGTAACTTGGAGAGTTATAGGCGGTCTATGAACTCTTGGCGATTATTGATATTAATCACGAGGATACACTATCTCCAATATGATTGTCTAGGGTATGAATGAGGAACATCTTCTTATTCTATCTTTATTTAAGAGTTCAATTTTAGCTTTTTAGTAGAATGAGTTAAAATTAATGGATCGGACCTAAGTGAATCATTTGTTGATTGTGATTAGGTTATGTCTATTGAAGCTTAAATTTAGATAGCCCGCCAAGATCCCCAATCCACATGGACTTGCATGGATCACTTGATATATTCTACCGGACCAATTTATGGTTCCATCTAGAATTGCATTTAATATATTAAGAATATAATTTGTACATTATTTATTTAATGGGCTGATCAATTATATTAATATATTAATGAAAGGCATGTGGGCTTGTTTCTTTTAGTAAGAATGGGTCTAGTTCACATGTGAGCTTTTTATTTAAAGTCCAATGGATTAAATAAAATAAGAAATTAATATTTGGCCCATATATAAGTATGTGGGGCGGCAAGGCTAATTTATTAGTCTAATATATTATTTTATTTTATTGTTTGATTAAATGAGAATTAATTAATTTATTAATTAATTATTTAATTAAAGAACAAAATCTTTTTCTGATCAGGAAATATGTTTCCTAGAGTTATACTATTGGTAGTAGTATACTAAAAGTAAAAGACTTATTTGGTAAGAAAATAAATAATAAGGTTTATTTATTTAATCAAATAAGGAAGTCTTTTATTAAGAATTAAACACTTATGAGTTGAATTAGGGTTAGGATTCTAAAGTTGATAGTAATTAGGGTAAAGCACAAACTCTCTTTAGTAGAGAATTCGGCCAACCCTAATTGAAATCAAGAGGAGAATTCGGCCAACCCTAGTAGAAAGAGAAGAAGAATTCGGCCGCCCTATATAATTCACATTATAAGGTTCAGCCACCTCAAGCTCTCTCAATTGATTCACTTGATCAACTTCTTCTTCTTCTAATTCTCATAGACAAGTGTTTGATTTTTTTGGCCAAGACACAAGAGAGAAGAGATTATTCTATTTCGATAGTACACTCATTGCTTATACATCAATAGGTTTTTGTGTACAACTTCGAATAAGGTTCACGTGAGTTTCGATCATTAGATTGAGAACTCAAAAGTGACCAGAATAATCTTTGTAGTCTTTTGGATGTTTTGTGACTAACGATCAGAAAAAAGAGATTTTGTTTTCCATCTTCAGGTACGCAATTCAAAGAAAGGGAGACCATGCTCCTAGGTGATTCACGTTCGTGATAGGATTGAAGATCTTACGGATTACCATCGACGCAAGTCAATCGGATCACGCGACAAAAGTTATTCTACTTTTATTAGTATATATATATGTTTAATTAATTTAAAGGGTTAAGGTTCATCAAAGGAAAGATTTTAAAATATACTAAACTCGTTTTTAGTCTCGTTTCTGCTGTGTGACCGTATTTTTCCCTACAACGATGGTCCAAGAAGCAACCATCCTAATGATGGTGATCAAAGGATGAGGGCAATAGTAGTGGAAGTTGTTACTGTCGCTGTTGATAACTTGCAACCACGATTTGAGAGGCTCGAGAGTTAGATGGCCGAAGTTTTTCAATAATTGGGGGTGCTAGTGGCAAACGGTAACAAGATGACTGAAAAAAGACATGGAGGGGCTGGTGAGCTGACTCACAGTTCGTCGCCAGCGGATCAGAATCCTGTTACAACAGTAGTCGTATAGAACTGAAATCTTCCTATGTAGGAGGAGGAAGGTCATGGCTCGAGAAGGAAAGAAAGAGACAAGGATTACAAGATCCCGGTTAATATTCTTGAATTTAAGTTGACCTAGAATGTGGAGGAATTTTTCATGTGGGTAGATGAGGTGGAATCAGGGTTTGAGGTAATGAACTGTTCAGAAGGCCGAAAAATAAAGGTGGTGGCCAACAAATTGAAAGGATCTACTCTAGCCTATTGGAAGCATCTTAAGAACCAACGAGCATTAAGAGGAAAATGGTCCAATCAATAACTGGAAGAAGATGAAGGGTAAGTTTATGAATAAATTCCTTCCCTTGATTATGAACAAAGGTTGTATGTGCAAATGCAGATTTGAAAGTAAGGGAATCAGTCGATGGAAGACTACATTGATGAATTCATCTAGTTGAACTCGTAGAACTTGCTACCCGACAACGAGAACATGCAAATAGCAAGATTTCGGGCGGGGTTAAAGCTAGAGATCAAGGAGTACATGAAGACGATTAATATATTCAGGCTTGAGAAGCGTTTGATATGGCACAAAAGGCAGAGAACTAGTCAAACTAGTTGCAAGAGGTCGATACAACAGTCAGCACTTCCTGATGGCACACAATAAGGTTGTAGGACCAAGTGAATCTGGAGCGGGAATTGCTGGAGTAGGAGTTACCGTCGATAAAAGTGGAACAACTGGGGCAAGAAGAATCTAATACAATCTAACTCAACAAAATAATCCATATGTGCGGCCTATGCCTAGCACATGCTATTGGGGCATCGTTCAAATCAATATCCGCTAAGGCCCAACATGAATCTAGTGGAAGGTGAAGATGAGGAAGAATATGAGGTAGAAGAAAATGTGGTTGATGGCATAGAATATGACGGGGAAGATGTTATAGGAATGGTTCAATGCATTTCCTATATAGTGACACGCCCGTACCAGTTCTTACTAAACGAATCACTACCACGGATATTGAAACTAATTATGTCGGTGTGTATAAAACTATCTAGAGGAGGGGTGAATAGATTTTAATCTGGTAATTACCAAATTTTCGCAATTAGTCAATTTTACGAAAATAACCCTAACCTAGTCAATACAATAAATCAAGTGTAAAGTGCGGAATTTAAATGACACTTGATTTTTACGTGGAAACCTTCAACAAGGAAAAACCACGGGCTGTTATGTGCGCTACACACGATCCTCGAATCCACTAATTGTAATGGTGTCCACAACCTAGGTTGACCACGTCAAACCCTACACGGTCACTATGTTAGGATTATGCTCAATAACAAGAGTGTAATATTGTAATTGACAATCTTATCATATTAATAAAGTGATTTCTATTTATTTAACAAAATCTTATTGCATTTATAATTATAATTGTCAAGGTAAATAATCATAAGGTCAAAAGACTATGAGAAAAGAAGAATTGTTCGTAGACACAATTCTTTAGTTAATCTTGAATAAATGTTCACAACTTAAGTTAAAGGTTGGGCACATTTATCTTGTTAAAGTTGTAGAATTCTTTTACTAGCATTTGAGTGGGATCAAATGTGTTATGATGAGTCTAAAATCATCGGAGGGTCTTCGAGTAAAAGAATCTAGTGCACTGTGTGCATTGAACTGGATCACAATGAAATACTTTATCTAGAACCGTCAGTAGATAAAAGTCTTTTCATTATCAGGACAATCGGAGAGTCTATCTTAATCCTGAGATAAATGATGGACTTATGGTTGCAAGTGGTATCATTTGAGTTATCAATGAGTATGATTATATAGCATAGTCTATCCTCGATAGTTTGGTGATATTCATTTGTTAATTGATAGAGGACTTTATTTATAGGTATGGACATCGTGGCTCCATTTATACAATAAGAGTATAATATCATCATATGGATGTTTTGAGGTAATTGGATATAAAATCTCAACGTTGAGTTTTCGATAGTGACTATTGAAAGCATGGCTTCTGGACAAGTCAAAATATCCAAAGTTCAAAATGTGGTCATATGAGTAAATATGGTAACTTGGAGAGCTATAGACGGTCTATGAGCTTTTGGCGATTACTGATATTATTCACGAGGATTCACTATCTCCAATAAGATTGTCTAGGGTATGAATGAGAATCATTTACTTGTTCTATCTTTATTTAAGAGTGTAATTTTAGTTCTTTAGTGGAATGAACTAAAATTAATAGATCGAACCTACGTGAATCATTTGTTGATTGTGATTAGGTTATGTCTATTGGAGCTTAAATTTAGATAGCCCGCCAAGATCCCCAATCCACACGGACTTGCATGGATCACTTGATATATTCTACCGGACTAATTATGGGTCCATCTAGAATTGTATTAAGGCATGTGGGCTTGTTTCTTTTAGTAAGAATGGACCTAATTCACATGTGGGCATTTTAATTAAAGGTCCAATGGATTTAATAAAATGAAAAATAATATTTGGGCCTATCTTTGTGTATGGGCGGCAAGTCTTGAAAAATAGCTTAATATATTATTTTATTTTATTATTTGATTAAATGGGAATTAATCAGTTGATTGATTAATTATTTAATTAAAAATCAAAATCTTTTTCTGACTAGGAAATATGTTTCTTAGTAGTATACTATTGTGAAAGTATAATAAATATAAAAAACTTTATTTGGTAAGTAGATAAATAAGGGATTTATTTATCTAGTCAAATAAAGAAGTCTTTTATAGTCACAAATACACTAAGGAGTTGGATTAGGGTTTGGAATTCTAAGGAAGTCTACCTAGGGTTAGGATTTAAGTCAAAAGACACAAATTCTACATGGTAAAGGATTTCGGCCTTAATATATAGATATATATAAAATATATATGGCAATTAGCCGTAATATATATAGATATATATTTATAAAGCATCTAGATATATATAATATATTGTGCAAAGTCATCGCACCAAATATATATAGTATATTGTGCAAGGTTTACGCACTAGATATATATATATATAATATATTTAGCAAAGAATTCGGTGCAATATATATATATATTTGAGGGCAATAAGAATTCGGGGAACCCTAATGCTTAATTGAGAGTTATTTTCTTTTGCTTGAGAAAATAAAATCCAACTCTAGACTAGTGTGATTTTCGGCCAAGTGAGAAAAGAAGAGAGAAACGTTTTATTTCAATAGTGCACTACTAGCTTTTACACTAAAAGGCTTTGTGCACAACTTCGAATAAGGTTCACGCGAGTTTCGATCAATAGATTGTGAATTCACAAGTGACCGAAACGTTTTTCGTTTTCTTTTGAAAGGTTATAGTGACTAACAAAGAAAAAGTTTTTGTTATCCATTCTCAGGTTTACAATTCAATGAAAAGGGAGACCACGCTCCTAGGTTATTCATGTTTGTGATTGGATTGGAAGATCTTGCGGATTACCATCGACGCAACGTCAATCGGATCACGCGACAAAGGTACGATATCTTTTGTTTATATATTAATTAATCAAGGGTTAAGGTTCATCTTTAAAAAGGAAAAAAATTTGAAATATACTAAACCTATTTTAGTCTCGCTTCCGCTGCGTGCAATCGTTTTTTATACTACACACTAACCTACCACTACTACCCGCAGGCCTTTAAAAGTGAACCTAGATCAATTTGCTTACGGCCTAAGCCACCTTAGCCACATGACTTCTCTATGAAGAGATTAAACAACCTATGTGAATATGCAAAGATATCTAAATATGCAATTAATGCTAGGTTACACTAAATGCTCATCTAGGATTATAAGATGTCAATTAAATCAATCCTAGTTATTAATTGCTATATGTCATGGCATAAAGCATAGCTATATGAGATAAAGCAATCCTAGGTACATCTATCAAAATACAACACTCCTCATTCAACACATAATCTCAATCTTGTAAGTAGAAATTAATCTAAGAGCATACAAGTTATAAATGAGATAAATTGCTAAGTAAAAACACTAAGATTAGATGAAATTAGTGTTCAACTTACCATAACATGTGTGTTGAAGAAGACTTATGCATTAGCACATACTAGATGATCCTAGATGATGCTTAGATGATGATTTATGCAAATAGAAATGTGTTTAGAGAAATAAAGAGGAAATCTTTATGATTTTGCTCTTAAGTCTCTCTTAATATCTCTTTAGGGTTCTTGATGATCAAAGAGCTGAGTGAAAGAGAGTGACATAATGGTGTATTTATAGAGAGCAGCAAAAGGCTTGGTGAAAAGACAAGTTTGCCCCTAAAATATGCTAATTAGCGGTTTCATTCGGCGACCACAAACCGTTGAATTGAACCCGAAAGGAACAGGGGATCAACAACGGTTTCATTCAACAGTTTCATAACAGCCGATCATAACCACAGAAATAAACCCGAGAGATAAAAATTGATCAATTCTAAATGGCAGTCGTGGCCACCGATCATAGCTGCAAAACTACTCCATAACCTTCTAGACTCAAACGGTGGTTTCATTCAACGGTCATGGCCACCAATCAAACCGTCGTTTAACCAATTATGATGAAACCAAAGGAGCAGCCAAGAGCATTCTCCGAAGGCGATCCTCGCGCTAAACCAAGCATACCATCATGCATGCGCAGACATTTTCGAACAATCTTCAGGAAATGAATTACTAGACACACTAACAAGACAACAAAGAAGTGCAAGTGTGAAATGTGAAGAGAATGCACACAAGAGCAATGAACATATATGCAATCAAGATAAGTGGGTGTGTGCAACTAAATCTCTTCAATGAAAACTAAGCACAAGAGATAAACCTTTAGAGTGCTTATCAACTTGAGGTCTTGAGAGGGCCTTAGAGCTTGTTCCTCAATCACCTAAGCTACCCTTACATTTCAAACCCCAATTGTGGTTTGTCATCGAAATAAGCTAATCAAACTTTGAGGAACTTACAATCTCCACCTTTGGCTATTTCGTGACAAAACCACCACTCACATTGATCCTCACAACAAAATAGAAACTAAAGGTCAATAATGATTTTCTACATTACAAAGAGATATTAAAAAGCTAAAACTTCAAGTCTTCAATCTCTTGTAGAACAATCAATCCTTCAAAAAAAAAAAAAAAAAAAAACAAGGTTTCTACACTTTCCAAGACAAGTGCAATGTGAGATGATCAAGTGAAATTAAAACAAGCATTTGCATTTAAAGAAATTAAGCACAACATCATGGAATGTATATGAATGCAATGCTCCCCCTCAACGAGTTACTCCCCCTCAATTAGTAAACTCCCCAATATGTGAATTTGCTACTACAACTCCTTCTACATACTACTCCCACTTTTTGTCATGAGATAGGCAAAGGAGTATCCTCCAACCGGGTCAATTTAGCAAAGAGAGACAGTAGCATAATCATATAAGCCAATTTATGCAACTCAATTAATTGGAGAGAAACAAGGAGATTTATTTTATGAAAAATGTGTGATTAAGATGCTTTGCATGCAAGACATGTTGCATTCAAATCCAAAAATCAATGGTATTTGGCAAAGCAAATGACAAAGGTTTCCTAAAGAATTCAAACCAATTTCACCATTTGTCATGAGTAAAGCAAGAATATAGAGATATCAATCATTCAATTTTAATGAGCAACTATATCCATCTTCATAAGCAAAACAAGGCATGAGCGGCTTTTTGCACCCTATTCTATTTTTTTTGGTATGAAACCTGTATAATAGTAGCCATGTTCAACAAATAAAGAAAGAGAGACTTTGGATTTTAAAATTCTTAGAACGGATACAAGATCCTTTATTCATTTGAGTCTCATAAGCTTTTGATGTTAGGATTATGCTCAATAGCAAGAGTGTAATATTGTAATTGACAATCTTATCATATCTATAAAGTGATTTCTGTTTATTTAACAAAATCTTATAGCATTTATAATTATAATTATCAAGGTAAATAATCATAAGGTCAAAAGACTATGAGAAAAGAAGAATTGTTCGTACATCTGGATATGTATGAGGCAAACACAATTCTTTAGTTAGTCTTGAATAATGTTCATAACTTAAGTTAAAGGTTGGGCACATTTATCTTGTTAAAGTTGTAGAATTCTTTTACTAGCATTTGAGTGGGATCAAATGTGTTATGATGAGTCTAAAATTATCGGAGGGTCTTCGGGTAAAAGAATCTAGTGCACTGGGTGCATTGAACTGGATCACAATGAAATACTTTATCTAGAACCGTCAATAGATAATAGTCTTTTCATTATTAGGACAATTGGAGAGTCTATCTTAATCCTGAGATAAATGATGGACTTATGGTTGCAAGTGGTATCATTTGAGTTATCAATGAGTACGATTATATAGCATAGTCTATCCTCGATAGTTTGGTGATATTCATTTGTTAATCAATAGAGGACTTCATTTATAGATATGGACATCGTGGCTCCATTTATTAAATGTGAGTAGAATATCATCATATGGATGTTTTGAGGTTTTGGATATTGAATCTTAACGTTAAGTTTTCGATAGAGTCTATTGAAACATGGCTTCTGGACAAGTCAAAATATCCAAGTTCAAAATGTGGTCATATGAGTAAATATGGTAACTTGGAGAGCTATAGGCGGTCTATGAGCTCTTGGCGATTACTGATATTCTTCACGAGGATACACCATCTCCTATAAGATTGTCTAGGGTACGAATAAGAAATATTTACTTATTCTATCTTTATTTAAGAGTTCAATTTTAGCTCTTTAGTGGAATGAGTTAAAATTAATAGATCGGACCTAAGTGAATCATTTGTTGATTGTGATTAGGTTATGTCTATTGAAGCTTAAATTTAGATAGCCCGCCAAGATCCCCAATCCACACGGACTTGCATGGATCACTTGATATATTCTACCGGACGAATTTATGGGTCCATCTAGAATTGTATTTAATATATTAAGAATATAATTTGCACATTATTTATTTAATGGGCTGATCAATTATATTAATATATTAATGAAAGGCATGTGGGCTTGTTTCTTTTAGTAAGAATGGGTCTGGTTCACATGTGAGCTTTTTAATTAAAGTCTAATGGATTAAATAAAATAAGAAAATAATATTAGGCCCATGTATATGGTGTGGGCGGCAAGACTAGAATAATAGTCTAAAATATTATTTTATTTTATTGATTGATTAAATGGAAATTAATTAATTTTTTAGTTAATCATTTAATTGAGAATCAAAATCTTTTTCTGATCAGGAAATATGTTTCCTAGAGTTATACTATTGTGGTAGTATAATTAAAATAAAAGACTTTATTTGGTAAGTAGATAAATAAGGAATTTATTTATCTAGTCAAATAAGGAAGTCTTTTATATAGTCACAAATACACTAAAGAGTTGGATTAGGGTTTGTATATAATATATGCATGCGGAATATATAGATGTTATATGCATGAATGCATGCGGAAAATATATACATATATGCATGCGGCAGAATATATATTATAAATACACTATTATAAAGATGGCAATTGACCGCAATAAATATATAGATATATATAGCATGTAGAACGTGCAATACATATATATTTATAAAAAGCAGAATTCGGGGCACTGCATATATAATATATATTGTGCAAGTATTTCGCACGGGAAATATATAATATATTGTGCAAATATTTTGCAAGAAAAATATAATATTTTTGTGCAAAGAGAATTCTAAAACCCTAGGTCTTTGGCTTGAGAATATTTTTCTTTTGCTTGAGAAAAATAAAATCCAACTCTAAAGATTAGTGTGATAATTCGGCCAAGAGAGAAAAAGAGAAGAGATCGTTTTACTTCGATACTTCGATAGTGCACTAGTAGTTTATACATCAATAGGCTTTGTGCACAACTTCAAATAAGGTTCACGCGAGTTTCGATCATTAGATTGAGAATTCAAAAGTGACCGGAACGTTCTTTGTTATCTTTTGGAGGTTTAGTGACTAACGAAAAAGAAAAAGTTTTGTTAATCCATCCTTAGGTACACAATTCAAAGAGAAGGGAGACCACGCTCCTAGGTAATTCACGTTCGTGATTGGATTGAAAGATCTTGCGGATTACCATCGACGCAATGTCAATCGGATCACGCGACAAAGGTATGATGTCTTTAGTATTATATGTTAAATAAATAAATGGTTAAGGTTCAAATATGGAAAAATTTTAAATTGTACTAAAACCCCTTTTTAGTCTCGCTTCCGCTGCGTTAACCGTATTTTTCCCTACATTTGACACATAGTTTTGCATTTAAGAATTTGCAATCAACAATTCATGCATTTCATTTTAAGCATGTTATTAAAAGAATCATCATGTCATGGAGATAATCATAGGTCATTCAAAGAGTACTTCCTAAGTAAATCTTCTAGTCCAAAATTGCATATTTGAACATAAATATGACATGGATTGCAATTAAAGCAATGGTTCGCACTTCTTGAAGAAAAAAAACATATAAGCATATGTGCAAACAAGATACTCAAGCAATTAATAAAGAAGCATAAGAATTTTTAAATTTTTGCATGTGACTAGTATGCAATTGCTCTCTTTGCTTGAGTTCCCCATATGGGGTCAATCTCCATACTGCATCAATGAAGGGCATGAGGTCCTATAGACCTATCAAGTCCATTGGACCTAGTTGAACCTATGGGAGACATGTTAGCACAGTAGCAGGTGGGTTCATCTTTTCTTATCCATTTAAGTGATACATTTTCAATCCTAGTGGTCAATGGTTCAAGAGCTCTAGATGTCCTAGGATCATGTAAATGGGTTCTATCCATCCTAGGAACATGCATCTTGGCTCTTGCATTCTTCTTTACAATTATGCTTTCAACTCTACGCATTTTGATATAATGAAAGCAATTTGGTCTAATGTGATTGACGCACCCAAACCGGTTCTACAAATGCTACAGTAAATTACGCTATTCTACCACGGTTATTCTAAAGGGGCGCGTGGGTGGTTCACCCATCGCAAGTGTACGAGTCGTACGAGTAGTACAGGGACACGAGTAAGGGTGGTCGTTCCCACGGGGAGTTGAATTAGCTAACAAGTAAGTTCTAGGTTATCATTACTTATTGAATTTCTAATTGCTAACAAGTTCACTAAGTAATGTTATTTAGATCGATTATACTAAGCTTGCAATTAATTAAGATTAAAGCTTGATTAAAAGATGTTATGGGATTGATTTATTCAAGTAACCACCAATTCATTAACCAATCATTCATTAAGCACATTCACAACATTCTAAGGCATGTATTTCATTTATCAATAATGTTAAGCACAAAATCCATCATCTAACACATAATCTAATATCATAGATAAGTGATTAAGAGAGGATTTAGGAATAGTGATGTAGAGATTCTCTAATTAAACCAAATCATGAATTACTTAGAGATATTTCTACGAAATGGATATTGAAACCTTCATACACAAAGTGTGACACATTTATGTATGAAATCAACTACCAAGTGTGTACAAATATATGTTTATGCAAGACATATCATCAACATATCATTAGAGTTCATAATACACACATACAAAGCATTAGAGAGTGAAACAACAAATGGATTGATTAAATCATTGGTTTAATTACAAGAGTTACATCAATCCCTTAACAAAAGGAGTTAGTTACACATAGAAGTATATAAACTAAAGAATACAAAAGAAGAGCAAAACAAACCCATTTGGATTAGTTTCTTGGCCAAGAAGACTCCTCTTTGCAATCCAAGCAAAATCTCCTTCTAGAGCAACTTGAAAAGATCAAGTCTAAGTAGCTCAAAGTGGTGTTTGGCTACCTAGAAAATGATGGGATGTTAGGATTCCCGTTGTGTTTAATTGGCTTATTTCGTGATCAAACCACATGTGGGGATGCTTTGTAAGGGTAGCTTAGATGTTGTGTTATTGCTTAGGCCCTTTTGAAGACCTCACCATTGACAAGCACCAAAGGTAATATTCTAAGTGCTTACTTGTCTTGAAGAGATAGATGCACACACTCACAACTCATGCATATGTTTAATCCTTATATGTTGTGTGTCTTTTATGTGTGCCTTAATGCTCATTAACATCTCTTCTTGCATGTTAGTTTGATTGCATCTTGCATATCCAATTGCCTTGTCATGCTTAGACTTAGGATTGCATTTTTGGACTGGGCGCCCCCAAAAGCGCTGTACAGAAGCGCTGTACGAACAGCGCCCATTGAGCGCTGTTCAGACCTGATCGATTTAATCGGTCGCTGTTGGGTCGCTGTTGGGGCGCTGTACGTGGCGCGGTACAGAGCGCTGTACGTACAGCGCCACTCTGTTTCCTCGTGAAAACAGAGCAAGGGCGCTGTACAGGCGCTGTACAATGGCGCTCTACGTACAGCGCCCATGGCAAATAGTGGGCAAACTTATCAAAACGACCACACTTTGTTTTGGCCCCCTATATATATGCCACTTTGACTTTAGGTCAATTACAAGAGTTCATATTCAGATTTCATACTTAGGATATTTTTCAAAGAGAAGAAAAATTCCAAGAACTCATTTTTAATTACTCAAACACCTTTTCCATGATCATCAATCATCATCTAGCATCATCTTAGATCATCTAGATGACATCTTGCATGGATTCTTCATCATACTTTGCTTGGTAAGCTTTTCACTAATATCTTACATATTTTGTGTTTCTCTTATCTAGCAATCTCAATTTAATTACTTGTATGTGATTTTATATTTGTTGAATACAAGATTGAGATTAGTATGATGTATGTTTGAGAAGTTGTATTGTGCTAGCATATTAGGTTTTTGTGCTTGATATTGATTAGCTAAACTAATTGACATGTCATTTAGTTTTGATATCTAGGATTGCTCTTAATTGCATATTAATCATCTTAGATAAGCATATAGGGTTTCCCTTGCTCTATGTTGCATTTTGGATATTTTCATATATTCACTTAGGGTTGTATTCTCTTCAAGAGAAGCTAAGTCTTGTGTGTAGCAATCGGGATTAGGTTGCTTAGATCGCAAGCAAATTGGACTAGGTTCACTCATACCGGGATTAGGTAGGTGTGTGATTACTTCCGGGATTAGGTTGTAATCGTTTGCACATTTAGTGGATTCGAGGTTCGAGTGTGGCTTACTTACATAGCCCGTGGTTTTTCCCGTGAGGGTTTCCACGTAAAAATTCAAGTGTTATTTTAATTTCCGCACCATATTACACTTGCTTGTTTATATTATCTTGAGGGTAATTTCGTAATTTTGACTAACACGAAAAATTGGGTAAAAAGCGTAAAATCTATTCACCCCCCCTCTAGATAGCTTTATACACACCGTGGTATATTTAGTTTCAATTGGTATCAGAGCGGGTTCCTAGACATACATAGGTGATCCTTGCTTTATTTTGGTGTGTTTTGCATTTTGTGTGATTTTTGATCATTCATACATTTGCATTCATTTCATTCATTCATAAACACTATGAGTGGAAACGGTGGAAATGGTGGTGGCCACGAAGGAGCTTCTAGCACAAGGCCTCCACTTCTTACCGGTTTGAACTATTCCCAATGGAAAGGGAAGATGGAATCCTACATATGCCAAATTCATGACCGTGCATGGATGGCGGTGGAAGACGGATATGATCTCCCTATGATGACTCCCGCGGGTGGAGGACAAGATGTTTTGAAGCCTAAGGCGCAATGGAACGCGCAAGAGTTTGAGGCTTCTAAGTGGAATAGGAAGGCGATGCATGCCATTATGTGTGCCATGGATGAGAATCAGTACAAGCTTATTCAGAACACTCAAATTGCCAAAGTGGCATGGGACATCCTTCAAGTTGCACATGAGGGAACCGAGGTGGTGAAGGAGTCCAAGCTTCAAGTCCTCCAAACTCAATTTGAGTTACTTAGGATGGGAGAGGATGAATGCTTCAACGACTTCGAAATCAAATTGATGGACATAGTAAATCAAAGCCATCAACTCGGAGACCCGTATTCGGATAGGAGAGTCAAGCAAAAAATTATGAGATCTCTCCCCGATAGGTTTGAATCAAAGGTGACGGCCATAGAAGAAAATAGTGGCTACATGGATATGAAGCCAAGTGAGGTAATTGGGCGTCTCCTTGCATATGAGTCTAGGAAGGCTCCTAGCAACACTACTCCTCCTAAGAAGTCTAAAGGAATAGCTTTGAAAGCATCTAAGGATGCAAAGGAGGCAAAGCATGAATCGGATGAAGACCTTGCCTTATTTGTGAAACGGTTCAACAAGGTTATGGGGTTCAAGAAGAAGAAGGGATTTGGGTCAAGAGGACAAGATTTGAAGAAAAAGAGTTCCTTCAAGAAGTTTGAGCCTAGACAAGAAAGGACCGAAAGGAAAGGGGTTCGATGCTTTGAGTGTGGTGGGATTGGTCACTTTGCCCCCGAATGTGCGAATCACAATGAGAGGAAGAAGGGTAAAGTGATGGCCGCCACATGGAGTGGGAGTAGTGATGACTCCAATGAGGAGGATGAGTCTTCAAGTGAGGAAGAACTCATGGCTAACTTCCTAGCTTTTGCATCTTCTCACAAGAGCAAAAGTGCTAGTGAAAAGGAAGATTTGAGTCAAGAGGAAATTGACTCTAGTGAAGAAGAAAGTGACTCCTCTTCTAGTTCTAAGAAGAAGTTTGTGGAGCAAAAGGTGCTTGCTAAATACCATGCCGAGTTCAATGATTTAGCACTTAAAAGCACAAGAAAGATTGAGAGGTTAAGAGAAGAAAACCTTGAACTTTCGGCCCACAATGACCACTTAAGTGAACAAGTGGAAAGATTGAAGAGGAGAGAGGATAAGCTAATTGAGGAGTTAGACTTGTCCAAGAGAAGTGAAGAAGGCTTGAAGAGGGAACTTGTAGAAGCTAAAGAGTCCTTGGCTAGGATAGATTCTAGCACCAAGAAGCTTGATCATTTACTTGGTGTTGGAAAGAGTCCAAGTGACAAGAGAGGTCTTGGGTATGAAGATGGCAAGAAAATCTCAACCTCTAACAAGACCGTGTTTGTCAAGAGCTTGAAGAATGAAGAAATTTCATTTGTGCAACCTCCTAAGAAAAAGTTAGAAATAGGACAAAGCTCTAATGCACAAGTGAAAATGGGGCCAAGAAGGAAAACTCAAGCTCAACCTCCTAAGGTTCCTCAAGCCAACACTCCTCCCAAATTGGCTCACAAAGGAAAGAGACCAATCATGCAACCTCAAGCTTGGAAGCAACCAAGACCGGTTCAACAACGAAGACGGATTGAACCCACATATCCACAAAGACATGGACGTGCTCAAAGGCGAGGTATGATTCCTTTTTTCATTCCTATTTGTCACTTTTGTGGTTGTGATGGTCATATTAGACCAAATTGCTTTCAATATATTAAAATGTGTAGAAAACAAAGCATGATTGAAAAGAGAAAGAATAGAGCCAAGATGCATGTTTCTAGGAATGAAAATGTTGATTTGCATGATCCTAGAAATAGTAAAGCACATGTACCAAAGGCCACTAAGAAAGCTAAAATTGTTGCTAAGTGGATTAGAAAGAATGAAAATGTTTGCCATGTTGCACAAATAGCCTTGAAGGCAAATTCTTCTAATTTTTGGTACTTGGATAGTGGGTGCTCTAGGCACATGACGGGAAACAAGAGTTTCTTCGAGACTCTTGTTATGGAGGAAGGTGGATATGTCACTTTCGGTGATGGATCCAAAAAGAAGGTTGTAGGGAAAGGATCCATTTCCGTTCCCGGTTTACCCTCCTTATCCGATGCTTTATTTGTTGATGGCTTGAAAGCCAATTTAATAAGCATTTCACATCTAAGTGATGAAGGATATTCCGTCTTGTTTAGTAAAAATGATTGCTCAATCCTAAAGCCCGATGGACAAACCTTATTGAAAGGTATGAGATCTAGCGACAATTGCTATTGTCTTGAAGCTAGAATAGTCTCAAACAATGTGTCCATGGATGAGCAAGTTGAGTTGTGGCATGAAAGACTTGGCCACATGAACTTTAGGGATTTAAGAACCCTTGGAAAGTTCGAGTGTGTGCGTGGCCTCCCTAAGCTTGGGAAGAAAGCCAATGGTATTTGTGGACCTTGCCAACAAGGAAAACAAACCAAAAGCATGCACAAAAAGGGCAAGTATCTCTCCACCAAGGAGCCCCTAGAGCTTCTCCACATGGATCTCATGGGTCCTATGCAAACCGAGAGCTTAGGTGGAAAGAGATACATTTTTGTTTGTGTTGATGATTTCTCTAGATTTACATGGACATATTTTCTTAGAGAAAAATCCGAAACTTTTGATAAGTTTAAAATGCTTTGTACTAAATTGCAAAATGAAATGAATTCTAATATTAGAAGCATTAAACGGATTAGAAGTGACCATGGGAGGGAGTTTGAGAATGCCTCTTTTGAAAGCTATTGTGATAGCCTAGGCATCTCCCATGAGTTTTCCGCTCCTAGGACACCTCAACAAAATGGGGTTGTTGAGAGGAAGAATAGGGTCCTCCAAGAGATGGCCCGTGTGATGTTGCTTAGCAACAATGTCCCTAGGAACCTATGGGCCGAAGCCATCAACACGGCTTGCTATATAGGAAATAGAGTGTTCCTAAGGCCCGGTACTAGAAACACCTCCTATGAATTATGGAAAGGCAAGAGGCCAAATGTTAGCTACTTCCACACATTTGGGAGCAAATGCTACATTTTAAATGACCGTGATCAACTTGGCAAGTTTGATGCTAAGAGTGATGAGGGTATCTTTATTGGCTATGCCTTGAATAGTAGAGCCTATAGAGTTTTCAACTTGAAGACTCGAACCATCATGGAATCATCAAATGTTGTCATTGATGATACAAGGCTCAAGTCCAAAAATGATGAGGAGGAGGATGTTTTAGAGGATGACTCTCCTTTGGAGAGGGTTGTGGTGACTCCCAATGTTGGGACATCTAATGAAGTCACACAACCTAGTACTAGAGTTCCTAACTTGGACTCTAATGAACCCGCTCCATGGGTTAGAAGACTCCATAACAAAGAGGATGTTATTGGAGATGTTAATGAGGGTGTTAGAACTAGGCGTCAAATAGCTAATCTAATTAGCTTGACATGCTACACCTCTCAAATTGAACCCAAAAAGGTTGAAGAAGCCTTAAATGATGAATTTTGGGTTCTTGCCATGCAAGAAGAGCTAAGCCAATTCGAAAGGAATGAGGTTTGGACTCTAGTTCCTAGGCCTAAGACCACTAATGTCATAGGCACCAAATGGATATTTAGGAACAAATCCGATGAGGATGGCAACATAGTGCGGAACAAGGCTAGACTTGTAGCACAAGGGTACTCTCAAATTGAGGGTATCGACTTTGAGGAGACTTTTGCTCCCGTTGCCCGCTTAGAGTCCATTAGGCTTCTCTTGTCCATCTCTTGTGTGCACAAGTTCAAATTGCACCAAATGGACGTCAAGAGTGCCTTCCTCAATGGCTTCTTGCAAGAGGAAGTGTTTGTTGAACAACCTAAGGGGTTTGTGGATGCACACCACCCCAATCATGTCTATCGCCTCAAGAAGGCACTTTATGGGTTGAAACAAGCACCGAGGGCTTGGTATGAGCGCCTCACTCAATTTCTTGTTGACAACAACTACACAAGAGGTAGTGTTGACAAGACACTATTCATCAAGAGAGACAATGATGAGCTTTTCATAGCTCAAATATATGTTGATGATATAGTTTTTGGCTCCACCAACAACACCAAAGTCCAACAATTTGTTGATGTCATGTCTCTTGAATTTGAGATGAGTCTTGTTGGTGAGCTTAGTTACTTCCTAGGTTTGCAAATTAGACAAATGCATGATGGGATTTTCATAACCCAAGCCAAATATGCTAAGAACCTAGTGAAGAAGTTTGGTTTAGAGAAAGCCAAACATTGTGATACACCCATGAGTACAACTTTGAAGCTAAGCAAGGATGCTAGTGGTAAAAGTGTGGACCAAACTCTATATCGTGGCATGATAGGTAGCTTGCTTTACTTGACCGCAAGTAGGCCCGATATATCTTTTAGTGTGGGTGTGTGTGCTAGGTACCAAGCGGATCCTAAGGAGTCCCACCTCTCTTCCGTGAAGAGGATCATTCGCTATGTGAATGGGACATCCAACTATGGGATTTGGTACTCATTTGACACTAATGCTAGTCTAGTTGGCTTTAGTGATGCGGATTGGGCAGGAAATTGTGATGATAGGAAGAGCACATCGGGCGGTTGCTTCTTTCTAGGCAACAACTTGGTGTCTTGGTTTTGCAAGAAGCAAAACTCAATTTCCTTGTCCACGGCCGAGGCCGAGTACATAGCCGCGGGGAGTGGATGCACACAACTCCTATGGATGAAACAAATGCTTGTAGACTACGGATTCAACCAAGGTACTCTCACTCTCTTTTGTGATAACATGAGTGCTATTAATATTTCCAAGAATCCGGTTCAACATTCTAGAACTAAGCATATTGACATCCGCCATCACTTCATTAGAGAGCTTGTTGAAAATAAATGCATAGTACTTGAACATGTAGGTACTAATGATCAACTTGCGGACTTATTTACAAAACCCTTAGATGCTACTCGATTTAAAACTCTTAGTAGATCTATTGGGATATGTCTTGTGGAGTGATGTTCTATGATTGACCCCATATGGGGAACTCAAGCAAAGAGAGCTATTTTGCATTCATGTAACTTGCAAAAAATTTGAAATAACTTATGCCTCTTCTTTTGATTGCTTGAGTAAGCTTGGTTGTACATATGTATATTTGCTTTCAAATTCTATAAGTGTGAACCTTGCTTGTCTACAATCCATGTCATATTTATGTTCAAACATGCATTTTTGGACTAGGAGATTTACATAGGAAGTATGATGTGAATGACCTATAGTTATCTCCATGACATGATGATTCTTTAATAACATGCTAATGCTAATGAAAAAGCATGAAATTCATACAAAATGCTCACATGAAAAGCATGAATTGATGATTGCATATTCTTAAAAATGCAAAACTTGTGTGAAAGCTTATGAGACTCTAAATGAATAAAGGATCTTGTATCCGTTCAAAGGAATTTACATTCCAAATGTCTCTCTTTCTTTATTAGTTGAACATGGTTACTATCATACGGATATCTTATCCGGAAAAATCAAATAGGGTGCAAAGTCGCTCATGCCATGTTTCGCTTATAAAGTTGGATATAGTTGCTCTTAAAATTGAAATCAATAATCTCTATATCCTTGCTTTTCCCATGACATTGGTGAAATTGGTTTGAATTCAAATTAGAAACCTTTGTCATTTGCTTTGCCAAATACCATTGTATTTTGGACTTGAATGCTATATGTCTTGTATGCAAAGCATGTTGGATTCACACATTTTCTCAAATAAATCTCCTTGTTTCTCTCAAATTAATTGAAGTGCATAAAGTGACTTATATGTATATGCATATCTTGCATGCTTCTATCTCTCGTTGCTTTGAGTGACCCGGTTGGGGACTACTCCTTTGCCTATATCATGACAAAAAGGGGGAGTAGGAAATGGTAAGGGGAGTTGCAAAATATAGAAGCTTTTGTGCATTTTGGGGAGAACATACATTGAGGGGGAGTAACCCTTTGAGGGGGAGCATTGCATTTATCATTCATTGCATACATTTGCTAATGTTGTGCCTAAATTCTAAAAATGCAAATGCTTGGTATTGTTCTCACATGATTAATCTCACACTTTACTTGTATTGGAAATGCTAGAAACTTTATTTTCAGGACTTGATTGTTCTACAAGAGATTGAAGACTTGAAGTTTTTACTTTCTTATCTCTTTGTAATGTAGATAATCATTGTAGTCCCGTAGTTTCTAATTCTATGTGAGGAATCAATGTGAGTGGTGGTTTTGTCACGAAATAGCCAAAGGGGGAGATTGTTAGGATTCCCGTTGTGTTTAATTGGCTTATTTCGTGATCAAACCACATGTGGGGATGCTTTGTAAGGGTAGCTTAGATGTTGTGTTATTGCTTAGGCCCTTTTGAAGACCTCACCATTGACAAGCACCAAAGGTAATATTCTAAGTGCTTACTTGTCTTGAAGAGATAGATGCACACACTCACAACTCATGCATATGTTTAATCCTTATATGTTGTGTGTCTTTATGTGTGCCTTAATGCTCATTAACATCTCTTCTTGCATGTTAGTTTGATTGCATCTTGCATATCCAATTGCCTTGTCATGCTTAGACTTAGGATTGCATTTTTGGACTGGGCGCCCCCAAAAGCGCTGTACAGAAGCGCTGTACGAACAGCGCCCATTGAGCGCTGTTCAGACCTGATCGATTTAATCGGTCGCTGTTGGGTCGCTGTTGGGGCGCTGTACGTGGCGCGGTACAGAGCGCTGTACGTACAGCGCCACTCTGTTTCCTCGTGAAAACAGAGCAAGGGCGCTGTACAGGCGCTGTACAATGGCGCTCTACGTACAGCGCCCATGGCAAATAGTGGGCAAACTTATCAAAACGACCACACTTTGTTTTGGCCCCCTATATATATGCCACTTTGACTTTAGGTCAATTACAAGAGTTCATATTCAGATTTCATACTTAGGATATTTTTCAAAGAGAAGAAAAATTCCAAGAACTCATTTTTAATTACTCAAACACCTTTTCCATGATCATCAATCATCATCTAGCATCATCTTAGATCATCTAGATGACATCTTGCATGGATTCTTCATCATACTTTGCTTGGTAAGCTTTTCACTAATATCTTACATATTTTGTGTTTCTCTTATCTAGCAATCTCAATTTAATTACTTGTATGTGATTTTATATTTGTTGAATACAAGATTGAGATTAGTATGATGTATGTTTGAGAAGTTGTATTGTGCTAGCATATTAGGTTTTTGTGCTTGATATTGATTAGCTAAACTAATTGACATGTCATTTAGTTTTGATATCTAGGATTGCTCTTAATTGCATATTAATCATCTTAGATAAGCATATAGGGTTTCCCTTGCTCTATGTTGCATTTTGGATATTTTCATATATTCACTTAGGGTTGTATTCTCTTCAAGAGAAGCTAAGTCTTGTGTGTAGCAATCGGGATTAGGTTGCTTAGATCGCAAGCAAATTGGACTAGGTTCACTCATACCGGGATTAGGTAGGTGTGTGATTACTTCCGGGATTAGGTTGTAATCGTTTGCACATTTAGTGGATTCGAGGTTCGAGTGTGGCTTACTTACATAGCCCGTGGTTTTTCCCGTGAGGGTTTCCACGTAAAAATTCAAGTGTTATTTTAATTTCCGCACCATATTACACTTGCTTGTTTATATTATCTTGAGGGTAATTTCGTAATTTTGACTAACACGAAAAATTGGGTAAAAAGCGTAAAATCTATTCACCCCCCCTCTAGATAGCTTTATACACACCGTGGTATATTTAGTTTCATGGGAAAATGATGATGAACTAGCCTAAAGTTGAGAGAGTTATTCTCTCTCTTAAAACTAAACTAAAGTAAATTAAACTAAAAATGTGTGTCTAATAACTAAGTGTATATTGTAGTATATACTTACTAACTAAGATATATGATAGATATTTTGTATAAAATAAGTTATATGTAAAATATCTAATAATATCTAAGGTGGCAAAGTGTATTGGACAAGCTCAAGTGATAGGAGAAGCAAGTGGGACGAGCTTTCATCAAGTGGAGAGGACCCGGCAAGCTTGTTCACTCTGGTTCGCAGGTTTATTCCCGCCGTTGCGAAGTCACCGTGAAAATGGAAGGTTTTCGGCGACTTCTAACCTTCAGGACTGCGGGCTTGTTCCCGCCGCATGAAATCGCCATCATTCCGCAGGTTTGGACGCCATCGGAGTGGGAAAGAAGCTGTTGGAACGAAGCTTGAAGCTTGGTTGACCATGGTGATTTGAAGACCTTGAATGTGAGTTGGTGGAGATGGAAAATAATTGCATGGGAGGTCTAAACTGGTGGCAAACGGATCGGAGGGACATCGGCCGTCTTTTTGGGCGGAGAACCATCGAAAAAGACGTCGAAAACGGGCCGAAATCGTTGGGTCAACTATCGGGTCAGAACTGGATAAACGGGCAAACGGGCAAACGGGTCGGGTCACGCGGGTCAACAGCTACCCGGTTGAAGGTTGATGACGATGACATCATGCTGACGTGCGTGACTGCAGCTCAAAACGACGCCGTTTGACTGTTGACGTGGCGCGTTGCTGCATGCTTTGACTGGCAAATATCATAATGCACCCCTGTATTCTTCCTTAATCACTAAATATGCAATAATTCCTCTAGAATTGCACTTTGACCCCTGATTCTCCATAATTACGAATTTGCCCTCTTTTGCCCTGATTTTGCTATTTTCTTCCAGTTTGGTCCAAAATACCCCTAATGAGCTGAAATACCTGAAATACACTTATTAACAATATTAAATACCAAAAAGGGCTCGGAAAACGGTTACAAAAGCTAAGTTAGGGAGCGCTAAATGTAAACATTTGGGGCACGATCAGACCCCCAAACCTGACTTTTGCTCGTCCTCGAGCAAACTACAAATAATATTAACACAAAAACTATACAGACCTAAAATAAAACAAACAAAACACAACGCACACTAAAAATATTTTGCGAAAGCTAAACATTAAGGTGATGTAAAGAGATATGTGTAATATAGGAATGACACATGTCTAAACCGCTAATTAGAGGCTAACATGATTACTTCCTTAAAAGCACACAACACTATGAATCCCGCACTCTAAATACCAAGTTTCAATAACGAAACACTCGAATGCAAGAACACAATTCGCCTTGACTCTAATCCTCACCGGATTTCAGTCAAATTTTCTCTAGGAATCCTCACCGGAGGGACGTCGACCGTCTTTTTAGGCGGAGAACCATCGAAAAAGACGTTGGAGAACCGCCAAAAAAGACGTCGAAAACGGGCCGAAATCGTCGGGTCAACTATCGGGTCAGAACCGGGTAAATGGGTCGAAATCGTCGGGTCAACTATCGGGTCAGAACAGGGTAAACGGGCAAACGGGCAAATGGGTCGGGTCACGCGGGTCAACAGCTACCTAGTTGAAGGTTGATGACGATGACGTCATCACTGACGTCATGCTGACGTGCGTGACTGCAGCCCAAAACGACGTCGTTTGACTGTTGACGTGGCGCGTTGCTGCATGCTTTGACTGGCAAATATCACAATGCACCCCTGTATTCTTCCTTAATCACCAAATATGCAATAATTCTTCCAGAATTGCCCTTTGACCCCTAATTCTCCATAATTACGAATTTGCCCTATTTTGCCCTGATTTTGCTATTTTCTTCCAGTTTAGTCCAAAATACCCCTAATGAGCTGAAATACCTGAAATACACTTATTTACAATATTAAATACCAAAAAGGGCTCGAAAAAACGGTTACAAAAGCTAAGTTAGGGAGCGCTAAATGTAAACATTTGGAGCGCGATCAGTGATCATTAATACCACAAAAAATGACAAGTGCGAGTAAAGTGATGAATCATACCATGTCGTTATTTATGCATTGGTGATTTCCCATGTCTTTGTGGTTTTCTTGGTTGTTGGAATGGATCTCTCCATCTTAGTTGATGACCAAGACAAGGTTGCTAGCTCGGTTGAGCTTGCATGATCAGTCTCTTCCCTTGATGGATTTTAGGCTGAGGGAAGTTAGCTTGAGGAGCCCTTTTGGTTGAGGTAGAGCTTGACCTTTTGGTGCCACCTTTACTTGGGCACTTCTTGAACATTCTCCTAGGTCAATCTTCTTCCTAGGGTGTTGAGGAGGAGGAGACTTCTTGATGTTCATGCTCTTGACAAAGGTTATCTTGCTTGAGGAGGAAGCTTCCTTGTCATCAATATAGTTGAGACCTCTCTTGTCACTTGGCCTTTTTCCAACTTCCAACATGTGGTCAAGCTTCTCGGTGCTTGAAGCCATCTTAGTCATTGACGCTTTAGCTTCTTCAAGCTTTTTCTTCAACCCTTCTTCATTCCTTTTAGATAAAGCTAACTCATCTTTTAGCTTATCTTCATCCTTCATGGATCTTACCACTTCTTCATTTAAATGGGTCACTTTGGTTGAAAGCTCTAGATTCTCCTCCTTCAATCTTTAATTTCTTTCTTGTTCTTCATCCTTGAGCTTTCAAACTTGACTATATAGTTGATCGCGCTATAAATGTTCACATTTAGCACTCCCTTTTCCTTTCTTTTGTGCTCATTTCCGAGCACTTTTGTGTGCATAACGTGTGTTTTTTTAAGTTCAGGTGATATGACCATTCAGGAAGGTGTTTACATCAAAGTTATTAAAAGAGGAGCAAAACCAGGGAATGAAGATGTGGTAGGACAAAGCCCATGGCATGAAACCGCGACACGAAATTGCGAAAAGAATCAGCTAGACATGAGTCGCCAACCAGGGGGTCTGAACTCACCAAGTTATGCACAGCGGGTTTATCCAGTGAGACCATTCCCGCCATCCCGAAGGTCTGAAACCGCCAAAATTACTAACGGGGCACGGCGAGTTCGTCCCAGCGAGAAAGAAGCTATCGAGAAGTATGCCAGAAGCCGTGACGGGTTTGAGCAGCGGGCATGAAGCCACGGAACGAACCCGCCAGAGGCACGACCAAGGACAAATTGGGCATTTCTTGCCCAACTTGAAGAAAAAGATATATATACTTCCTTCTCCTGTTGAACAAGGTGTGACAAAAAAGAGAGTGGTGATAGTTATTGGTAGTTCTTGGTTATTGTATCATAGCATAGATTATTGTCTTAAGAAGCTTATCACTTGTAATATTTTTAGGAAAAGGTACTAATCTTAGTAAAGTACTTAGTTCAACACTCCCTCTTAAGAGTTATTAGTGATCATTTGGCTTGTATTTGCTGTGGAGGAAGGAAAAGTTTGGCCTTGGAATCGGTCAAGACTACAAGGGTAGTATTTCTTCCTTTTCTTCATTCTTATGCTATACTCAATTATCATGTGTAACTAACCCACTCATGTTGGGGAATTTATGAAAGTAATGATGTAATCCACTTGTTACCACTTTTCCTATCAATCACTTGTGTATGTGTGTATGCTTAAATTGATGAAATCATGCCATGTTTCTCATAATTTAGAAGCAGGGAATTGGTTATCTTAGAGTGATGAAATACTAAATTCTTAATATTTGAATTGTGTATGTTCATCCAATACTCCTTGATTAGAGTGTGTTGTTCATAGAACATCTTAAGAATTCACTCTATAAATCTTATTTCAAAAACCTACATTCATTAATGATGAATCTAAACTTTAGATGATATATTAATTGATTTGTTGAGTGTGCCGATTGTATAAATGGAACAACACTAGTGATTCGATCATTATTGCATAAAAGTGGTTACATGTGGTGCATCATTACTAAATTCATATGTTCCCTAGCATCTTAGCTCATTAATTGTAATCGTTTAATATCACGTTAGTTTAATTTAGTAAAGATTCACTAATTCTAGTATAGACCGATAGTCTGATTTCCCTGTGGGATCGATACCCTTACTTTGTACACTATACTAGTTTAACAACTTGTACGATTGCAAAGGGTGAAACACTCGCGCGTCCATTAGTATAACCGTGGTAAATTAGAATAAATTGTTGTTTAATTAGAAACCCGGTTAAGACGCGTCAACTTTTGGCACTGCTGCGGGGGACATCTTGTCATGTGGTTAGCTAGGTTTGGGGGTTTTATTTTAGATAAGTTTTAGAATTGCACTACTTTTAGTTGTACCCTAGCATAACATTCATCTTTTTCAAATTGATCTTCGTTACTTTTCTTGAAACTGTGTGCAGAGTCATTACAGTAAACTCGATGGAGGACGTACGCTGCATGAATGAATTCTCATTGCCCATTGTGGGGGCACATCCTTCAGCCATAGCATTGAAAGCCGTTCAGCGGGACTACGAGCTGAACAACTTGCACTATAACATCTTGCCATCCTACTATGGGAAACCAAATGAAGACGCGCTCCAGTTTATGAAAGAATATTACAATGCTATCACCACGATACCATTGGGGCGGTTAACAGAGGACTTACTGAGGATGCGTTGCTTTTCATACTGTTTGAAGGACAATGCCAAGAAATGGCTAATGGCTTTGCCAGCTGGTATACTGACCACATGGGCCGAGGTGGAGCAGAAATTCTTCTCCAAGTTCTTCTTGTCCTGGAAAACCAAAGAAATAAAGGGAAGGATTGCAAACTTCCAAGAGGAGGAAGGAGAAGCATTCCATGAATCATAGGAGAGGTTTAAGCTATTGTTAGCTCAGTGCCCACACCACGATTTCACACTTCAGTCACAGGTGCAATCTTTTTATGATGGTTTTACTGGACTCACACAGGCGATTGTCGACAATGCTTGTGGTGGAGCAATGAGGGAATGTACCACTGATTATGTGTTCAAGAAGTATGAAATGTTGGGATAGAATTCCCAACAAAGAAGCACAAAAGGAAGCCATAGTGGGACTACACAATTAGCAATACAAATAGAGACTTTGAATAACAGTGTCAGGGCAATGATGGTAAACCGGCAGGGGCAGCAGAATAGCCAGGGTAAGGTATGCCAAGCATGTGGCATGATTGGACATGGAGCAGATGTATGCACCTCCCATAGAGAGGTTTATTCAGAGGCAGAAGCTCAAGCCATGTACCAGTGGAATCAAGGCAGGTAGAGAAACAATAATAATGCCTATCAGCAACCAAGGTATGATCAAAATCAATCATGGGGTGGAAACAACCCCTGTAGTCAGTATCAGGGCCAGCAGGGTGATGGGGGTTCACACCAGTGGAATAATCATAATCCTCCACAGTCTTATCAACAGGAGATGGACCAAATAATGATGGGAATAGAGGCGTTACTGAAGAAGTTATTTATTCAGTTGGGACATGTGATGGAGGCTAATGGGCATCAAGACAGGGGGAAATCCCCAATGCACGAGCAGGCCCATGCCATTACTAGTTCTAGGAGTGGGTATACTACCAAGGAACAAGATCCGGGGAGTTTTGAGTTGAGTATCACTGTGGGAAACTCCTCAGCAGAAAAAGCTATGCTTGATCTAGGAGCCAGCATCAATATGATGCCATACTCTGTGTATGAGAGGCTAGGATTGAGTGAACTCAAGCCTACTTCCATTAGTTTGCGTCTTGCAGATCAGTCATCTAGGAATCCAAGAGGAGTAGTAGAGAATGTGATCCTCAAGGTGGATCGATTGCTCATTCCTACTGACTTTGTAGTGTTGGACGTAAAGGATAGAGATGAGAATGGAAATTCACAGCCCGTGTTGTTAGGAAGGCCGTTTATGGCAACCTCACGAGTAGTTGTGGATGTTCATGGAGGGAAACTCACTTTAAGTGTCTTGGATGACGTAGTAGAGTTCAATATGTTTGGAGCTCAACCATTGCCAAAGAAGGAACCCAAAAATCAGGAAAGAGGCCCACCTAGTCAAGATTCTCAGGAGTTTGATAGCATGGAAGAGTTTTTGAGAACATTGGAAGAAGACGAGAAGATCTCGAATGATTCTGAAGCGAGGAAGAAGGAAGAATTGATTGACTACAACACGAGGCTGTTAATGAGAGTTGAGCAGCTAGATCAAGAGAAGGAGGAACTGATGGGATATCTTGTGGAGGTTATGAAACTCATATCGGATTTGAAAGAAGCCTATACCTCATCTACACAAAAGATGCAAGATAGGATTTTTGATCTATTGAAGGAAATAGAGGTACGGGATATGGTGGACGATTTGAACACAACTTGTCTGGCAAGGAAGTGTTCCATCCACAACTTCAACACCACGGCAAGAGTTGACAACCATGGAGGTAATTTCTACTCTCCAACTTGTTATTATTGCGGAACTCAAGGGCACAAAAGGCCCAATTGCATGAGATATCACGAGTTCTGTAAAACTTGGAATGTGTCGCCTAGGAGGCTTGTGGATAGACCAAGGCAAATATGGGCCCGAAAGGACACACACAAGGAATCTTCCCCACCTCAAGTGAAATCCACACCAGAGTTGAAATTGTGGCTCCCTAAGGCACACATGTCCTTTAGCTTGTTACGTCACCCTCCTACACCTTGTTCTGAGTTTGGTAGCACGAGCACGTCTCGTTCACATTTAAATATGTGAACAGTTTAATGAATATTGTGTGTGTGTGCAGGTGGATGACCAGAAGAGTAGGGTCGAAAATGCAATGCTTTACTTGTTTTGTTTGTAATTATTAGTTAAGGACAAGTAATTAGGTTTGGGGTCATTTGGCCCATAACCTTGGAATCCCATAAGTAATTATGTCTATTATATGTGTAATTTTCCCCAAGCATTGAGTTAGGGTTGTATATATTGTGTGTGTGAAGTGAATCGTGCAGGTCGGACGTTTCTAATTCGAGAAAAAGGAGTCAAGGCACTAGGGTTGGTTTGCCGCGAGTTTAGTCCTGGCGGGACATAAACCGCCATGCAGAAGGAACAAACCCGCGGTGATGAAATCATCTCTGACCGCGGATTTCGTGCGGCTGGACTTATCCCGCAGGCCAGAAGGCACAATCTCACCGAAGGAAATAGGAGCATTCCCGCAACCTAGTTCGGTGGGACATAAGCCGCCATCCAGAAGAGACAATCCTGCTGGAACTTGATGACTTTGTGGCGAGACAAAGTTCGACGGGCACAATGTAGGGAAAAATACCGTAGTACACGCAGCGGAAGCGAGACTAAAAATAGATTTAGTAGTTTTAAAAATTTTTCCTTTTTATGAACCTTAACCCATTAATTAATTAAACATACATATAATCAACAAAAGAAGAATACCTTTTGTCGCGTGATCCGATTGACTTACGTCGATGGTAATCCGTAAGATCTTCAATCCTAGCACGAACGTGAATCACCTAGGAGCGTGGTCTCCCTTTTTCTTTGAATTGCAAACCTGTGAATGGACAAACAAACTTTTCTTTTTCTTTTGTTAGTCACAAAACAATCAAAAGAAGACTAAGATTATTCCGGTCACTTTTGAGTTCTCAATCTAATGATCGAAACTCGCGTGAACCTAAATCGATGTTGTACACATAAGCTTATTGATGAACAAGCAATTAGTGTACCATCAAAAAATAATCTATTCACTCTTTTTTGTTTTAATAGAATAAAAATACTTTCTATGAATTGAGAAGAAGAAGAAAATTGTCTCTATGAAACTCTCGGGTGGCCGAACCCTATAGCAAGCATTATATAGGTGGCCTAATTTCTTTCCTCTTCACTTTTAGGGTTGCCGAAAATCCTTCTCTAAAACCAACTAGGGTTGTCGCAAATCACTTGCCAAAATAGGCTTGTGTTGCACCCTAATTTCCATCAAAGAATAGACTTCAAACCCTAATCCAACTCATAGATATTTTATTCTTTTTAATTGACTAAATTAAAAAACTTCTTATTTGATTAAATAAATAAAATTAATTATTTATTTTCCTATCAAACAAGTCTTTTATTTTTAGTATAATACTTACAATAGTATAACTCTAGGAAATATATTTCCTGTTCAGAAAAAGATTGGTTTCTTAATTAAACAATTAATTAATAAATTAATTAATTCTTATTTAATTAAACAATGAAACAAAATAATATATAGGCTAATATATTAACCTTGCCGCCCCACTTGTCTAAAATTGGGCCTTATATTATTTTCTTATTTCATTTAATCCATTGGACTTTAAATAAAAAGCCCACATGTGAGCCAGACCTATTCTTACTAAAAGAAACAAGCCCACATGTCTTTCATTAATATATTAATATAATTGAGCAGCCCATTACATAAATAATGTGCAAATTATATTCTTAATATATTAAATGCAATTCTAGATGGACCCTTAAATTGGTCCGGTAGAATATATCAAGTGATCCATGCAAGTCTGTGTGGATTGGGGATCTTGGCGGGCTATCTAAATTTAAGCTTCAATAGACACAACCTAATCACAATCAACAAATGATTCACTTAGGTCCGATCCATTAATTTTAACTCATTCCACTAAAGAGCTAAAATTGAACTCTTAAATAAAGATAGAAAAGGAAGATGTTCCTCATTCATACCCTAGACAATCATGTTAGAGATAATGTATCCTCGTGATTAATATCAGTAATCGTCAAGAGTTTATAGACCGCCTATAACTCTCCAAGTTACCATATTTACTCATATGACCACGTTTTGAACTTGGATATTTTGACTTGTCCAGAAGCCATGTTTTTAATAGACACTATCGAAAACTCAACGTTGAGATTTAATATCCAATTACCTCAAAACATCCATACGATGATATTATACTCTCATTCAGTAAATGGAGCCACGATGTCCATATCTATAAATGAAGTCCTCTATCGATTAACAAATGAATATCACCAAACTATCGAGGATAGACTATGCGATATAATCGTACTCATTGATAACTCAAATGATATCACTTGCAACCATAAGTCCATCATTTATCTCAGGATTAAGATAGACTCTCCGATTGTCCTGATAATGAAAAGACTATTATCTATTGACGGTTCTAGATAAAGCTTTTCATTGTGATCCAGTTCAATGCACCCAGTGCACTAGATTCTTTTGCTCGAAGACACTCCGATGATTTTAGACTCATCATATCTCATTTGATCCCACTCAAATGCTAGCAAAATAATTCTACAAGTTTAACAAGATAAAGGTGCCCAACCTTTAACTTAAGTTGTGAACATTATTCAAGACTAACTAAAGAATTGTGTCTACCATATACATATCCAGATGTACGAACAATTATTCTTTTCTCATAGTCTTTAGACCTTATGATTATTTACTTTGACAATTATAATATTTAAACTATAAATGCTATACGATTTGTTAAACCAGAAATCACTTTATTAATATGAAAAAGATTGTTAATTACAATATTACACTCTTGCTATTGAGCATAATCCTAACAATCTCCCACTTGCGCTATAACAAATGTGTCATATCTCTCATGCCCATGTTCTCTAGATGCCCATCGAAACTCTTACGAGGTAGAGCCTTTATGAAGGGATCCGCTAGATTTTCTGCTGACAAGATTTTGGTAATCGTCACGTCACCTCTTTGAACAATCTCCCTTAAAAGATGATACTTTCTTTCAATGTGTTTTCCTCTCTTGTGACTTCTTGGTTCTTTCGAATTAGCCACTGCTCCACTGTTGTCACAGTAGATAGTGATATGCTTATTCGCACTAGGAACCACTTCCAAGTCAATCAAGAATTGGCGGAGCCAAACAGCCTCTTTGGCAGCCTCGCATGCAGCAACATACTCAGCTTCCATGGTGGAATCAGCAATACAAGATTGCTTGATACTCCTCCATATGACTGCTCCTCCTCCAATAGTAAACAAAGCCCCTGATGTGGATTTTCTGGAGTCAGAATCTGATTGGAAATCAGAATCTGTATACCCAACGGGAATCAAATCCCCTCTAGAGTATACAAGCATATTATCTCCCGTTCTCTTGAGATACTTGAAAATATGCTTGACTGCCATCCAGTGATCAGGACCAGGTTTCGATTGAAACCTGCTAACTATGCCAACAGCAAAACAAATATCTGGTCTAGTACAGAGCATTGAGCATTGCATACATGAGACTTCCAACTGCCGAGGCATATAGAACTCTACTCATGAATTGCTCTTCATGCTCATTCTTAGGAACTCGTTCCTTAGAAAGCTTGATTCCATGTCTGAAAGGTAACATACCTTTCTTGGAATCCTGCATGGAAAACCTAGACAAGATCTTGTCTATGTATGAAGCTTGGGATAATGCAATCGTTCTATTCTTTCTATCCCTTATTACTTGGATACCTAGAATAAAACTTGCTTCTCCTAAGTCCTTCATATCAAATTGTTTTGCTAACCATTCTTTTACTGATGTCAATATACCTACATCGTTTCCAATGAGTAGTATATTATCAACATAAAGAATCAGGAAAACCAACTTGTCGCCCTTAATCCTTTTGTATACACAAGGTTCATCAGGATTCTGAATAAATCCAAAACCTTTGACAGCTTGATCGAACCTTATGTTCCAGGATCTGGATGCTTGCTTTAATCCATATATGGATTTCTGCAACTTGCATACCTTTTCCATTTGGCCCTTTTCAATGAATCCCTCTGGTTGCATCATGTAGATGCTTTCTTCAAGACTTCTATTTGCCAAATCTCTAGATCTAAAGATGCTGCAATGGATAAGAGTATCCTAATGGATTTAAGCATGGCCACAGGAGAGAAGGTTTCCTCGTAATCGATACCTTCTTTCTGTGTATACCCTTTAGCTACCAATCTAGCTTTAAAGGTTTCCACCTTTCCATCCGTACCTCTTTTCCTCTTGTATACCCACTTGCACCCAATGGGTTTTATCCCTTTAGGCAAGTCTACAAGGGACCAAACTTTGTTATTGAACATAGATTCAATTTCAGATTGCATTGCCTTTTGCCAATGGCGACTATCAACATCCTCCATAGCTTCCTTGTACGTGTAGGGATCATCGTCGTCCGGGAGATTCTCCACTGATTTGTTAGGATTATGCTCAATAGCAAGAGTGTAATGTTGTAATTAACAATCTTTTTCATATTAATAAAGTGATTTCTGGTTTAACAAATCGTATAGCATTTATAGTTTATATTATAATTGTCAAAGTAAATAATCATAAGGTCTAAAGACTATGGGAAAAGAAGAATTGTTCGTACATCTGGATATGTATGTGGTAGACACAATTCTTTAGTTAGTCTTGAATAATGTTCACAACTTAAGTTAAAGGTTGGGCACCTTTATCTTGTTAAAGTTGTAGAATTCTTTTGCTAGCATTTGAGTGGGATCAAATGAGATATGATGAGTCTAAAATCATCGGAGTGTCTTCGAGCAAAAGGATCTAGTGCACTGGGTGCATTGAACTGGATCACAATGAAAAGCTTTATCTAGAACCGTCAATAGATAATAGTCTTTTCATTATCAGGACAATCGGAGAGTCTATCTTAATCCTGAGATAAATGATGGACTTATGGTTGCAAGTGATATCATTTGAGTTATCAATGAGTACGATTATATCGCATAGTCTATCCTCGATAGTTTGGTGATATTCATTTGTTAATCGATAGAGGACTTCATTTATAGATATGGACATCGTGGCTCTATTTAATTAAATGAGAGTATAATATCATCATATGGATGTTTTGAGGTAATTGGATATTAAATCTCAACGTTGAGTTTTCGATAGTGTCTATTGAAAACATGGCTTCTGGACAAGTCAAAATATCCAAGTTCAAAACGTGGTCATATGAGTAAATATGGTAACTTGGAGAGTTATAGGCGGTCTATGAACTCTTGGTGTGATTACTGATATTAATCACGAGGATACACTATCTCCAATATGATTGTCTAGGGTATGAATGAGGAGCATCTTCCTTTTCTATCTTTATTTAAGAGTTCAGTTTTAGCTCTTTAGTGGAATGAGTTAAAATTAATGGATCGGACCTAAGTGAATCATTTGTTGATTGTGATTAGGTTATGTCTATTGAAGCTTAAATTTAGATGGCCCGCCAAGATCCCCAATCCACACGGACTTGCATGGATCACTTGATATATTCTACCGGACCAATTTAAGGGTCCATCTAGAATTGCATTTAATATATTAAGAATATAATTTGCACATTATTTAAGTAATGGGCTGCTCAATTATATTAATATATTAATGAAAGACATGTGGGCTTGTTTCTTTTAGTAAGAATGGGTCTGGTTCACATGTGGGCTTTTTATTTAAAGTCCAATGGATTAAATGAAATAGGAAAATAATATTAGGCCCAATCTTATATAAGTGGGGCGGATAGGTTAATGTTTTAACCTAAAAATATTATTTTGTTTCATTTGTTTTAATTAAATAAGAATTAATTAATTTATTGATTAATTGTTTAATTAAAGAAACAAATCTTTCCTAAAAGTAAAAGACTTGTTTGATAAGTAAATAAATAAATTAGTTTTATTTATTTAATCAAATAAGGAGTCTTTTTATTTAGTCAAAATAAAAGAATAAAAATAAAAGAGTTGGATTAGGGTTTGAAGTCTTAAAAGACATGTGGTTTTTGGGTGCAATACAACTCCTCTTTTGTAGAGGAAAATTGCGGCAACCCTAGGCAAACACACATAGAGAATTCGGCCACCACAATCTATTGTGCTTGAGTTTTTTATTTCTTTCTTCTTCTTCTTAATTCTAAGAGAGTTTTTATTCTAGAAAGACAAAAAGGAGTGTGAAATTATTCTTTGATAGTATACTATTGCTTAATCATCAATAAGCTTGTGTATACGATATCGATCTAGGTTCACGCGAGTTTCGATCATTAGATTGAGAACTCAAAAGTGACTGGAATAATTTTGACATTCTTTTGATTGTTTTGTGACTAACAAAGAAAAGAAAGTTTTTTGTTTGGTCCATTCACAGGTTTGCAATTCAAAGAAAAGGGAGACCACGCTCCTAGGTGATCCACGTTCGTGCTCGGATCGAAGGTCTTGCGGATTACCATCGACGTAAGTCAATCGGATCACGCGACAAAAGGTAATTTACTTTTGTTAATGTATATGCATGTTTATTGATTAAAAGGGTTTAAGGTTCATAAAGGAAAAATTTTAAAAGTCACTAAATCGTTTTTAGTATCGCTTCCGCTGCGTTTACCACTTTTGTTATTATTTTCCCCTACATGATTCTCCCAGACCGATGTATCTTTCGGGTTGTGTTCTAACCCTCCCACTATGACGAGGAATGGTAGGTTGTTGATCTTGTGTTGGATCAGAACTTACAATTGGGTTAGGTTGTGTAACCTCTCGTGGAATTGTATCTCCTGACATCTCATTCAGGACAATTCTACTTCTAGGCACAAAATCATTCATATAGTCCTTTTCCAGAAATTTAGCATTTGTCGAAACAAATACTTTAAGATCTGAAGGAAAATAGAAATAATATCATTTAGTTTCTTTTGGATACCCTACAAATATACATGTTTTCGAACGGGACTCTATCTTTTCTGTCTTTCCTTTTAACACATGCGCAGGACAACCAAATATCCTTAAGTGTTGTAAACTAGGCTTGCGCCCAGTCCACAACTCATGCTGTGTTTTAGGAACAGACTTAGATGGTACATCGTTTAGAATGTCTATAGCAGTTTGTAAAGCATATCCCCAAAAAGAAATAGGAAGTGTTGAATAACTCAACATAGACCTAACCATATCCAAAAGAGTTCTATTTCTCCTTTCTGCAACCCCATTCTGTTGAGGTGTACCTGGTGCAGAAAACTGATAAACTATCCCATTATCAATAAGATATTGCTGAAACTCACCAGATAGATATTCTCCACCACGATTAGATCTCAAGATTTTTATGTGTTTCTCAAGCTGATTTTCCACTTCAGCTTTGAATGCTTTGAACATGTCAAAAGCATCCGACTTATGTCGCATGAGATACACATAACCAAATCTCGAGTAATCATCTATGAAAGTGATGAAGTACTCATATCCACCTCTAGCTTGAATGCTCACAGGTCTACATACATCAGTGTGTATCAATCCTAAACATTCAGTGGCTCTTGCACCTTTGGCAGAGAATGTCCTTTTGGTCATTTTACCTTAAAAACAAGATTCACAAGTTGGTAGATCATCAACCTTTAAGTGACTTAAAGGTCCGTCACTTACCAATCTTTTAATCCTATTAAGGTTAATATGACCTAAGCGTAAATGCCAAAGGTAGGTTTCATCTATTGATAATTTTACTCTTTTATGATTAGGTTCCATTAATTCTGTGTTTAACGAGTGAGAGGAATCTCAGGAACATCCGCGTCAAAAAAAGGGATGTCACTGACCCCTCCTGAAACCCCAACTTTCTCCTTACCCTTACGACTGGGGGTAGTCGCAGCAGCAGGAATAGTCGCAGCAACAGGAACAATCGCAGCAGCCTCTGCACGCATAGGGGGCTGCCCCGATTCAACCCCTCCCCCGGTAACATCACCAGCGTCCTCGCCATCGGAAGGATCATCACCATCCGGGCCAGCAATTCCCTCCTTAGCCAAACCAGCAGCATGCCTTTTGCTGGCAGCGAGGAAGTGTCAACTAAGTGTCAACTAACAGAATAAAACGAAACAGTAAAACAAAGAAGGAATGGACAAAGACCTACAGCGAGGAAGCCTTGCATGTAGGCGTGTGAAAATCCCTTCAGAAATCATTTTTTCCTCATCCAAGAGGAAGGACCTATCCCTTGAGCTCAAAGGAAGGACAGCTGCTGCGGCGAGGCGAGAGATCTCTCTATCTAGCAAAATAGGGGCCGCCTTCGACCAGGCTTCAGGAGGTGTGAAGTGCCTAGGAACCTTCTTCGCCGAGAGATTACGGCGACTGCTGGCAGGCACATTACGACCCCACTCGCCGCTAACAAAAAACCAACTATTCTTCCACCTCTTGTTCGAAGTGGGAAAGCCCCAGATTTCTACTTGGCCGGGGTTCGCCATGCCCTCAGGGATCCAGTTCTCCATGGGCGAAGAGAGAAGGAAATACGTGCCACCATTGCCCGCCTGCCTTAGCGTGTAAAAATGGCGGATCTCGCGAGTAGTAGGGGGCCCATAACCCTTCAACTTCCACATGAGACACAGGCATATCAATATCCTGTAGCTATTTGGAGCGAGCTGTGCCAGTGCAATTTGAGCCTCCGTAAGAAATCTAGCGATGAAAGACTAAAGAGGGAGAGTTACCCCACAGCTGAGCATTGCCCCATAAATGGCGACTGCATTTTCAGGAGGATTCCACACAGCCCGGTCGCCGGGTAACATAAGAGTAACTGAGTTTGGGAGGTCAAAACGACTCTTGTACTTGCGAAGCTCATCCTCCCCGACCACGTTAACTTCCGTGTCAAAGGAACACGGGCGATCCAGCGAAAAATGCAGCGCGTCCCTTTGATGATCTTCGACGTTAGAATCAACAGTTGTCTGCGCATCTAGCAGGGATTCACGAAAAGCCCTAGGGGCGCGTCGTTTACTGCCGCCTGGATTGGAAGATCTCGGCATCGTGGGAGAATCACTGTTGGAAGATGGAGGAGAGATGTTAGGAATAAAGTTATCCTCAGAAGATGGAACATAAACAGAAATTGGGACCGGAGAATCCGGGCGAAAATTACGAATCAGAGATTCAATCTTGTCTGCAGTACTTTTATCACCAAGCTCCATGGCTTGCATCATCCGATTAAAAAGAGAAGAACGTAAGGAAGGGTCCATGGGAACTCACCAGAAAGCCCTAGATTCACGAAGATACGCAAGAGAGTTGGGGACGCAGAGAGGCAGGAATAGTCGAATCCGGTGAACCGTCCGGCAATAGAAGGCACAGGGAAAAGATTGTAAAGAAATAAGGTAGATAGAAACGAAGGATCAAACTGTTCTTTTCTGCTCTAAGAAAAACGATGGAGGAATAAATGGAAAGAGCAAAGTGGGAAAGAAGAAACGATCGGGCCTTAAAAAGAGGGAACTTCGAAATTCAAAAAAAAAATCAAATGCAATGATACGCAATTAATGAGAATGACGGCCACAGTGACCAAACCGCAATAGTCACCACCAAGTAAATGACATGTGGCATCTCGGGGATAACCAAGTAGTCAGAATGTCCCTTCACCTGTCAAGCAAGTGGAAGCGCCAGAAGTTGTGTGGCTTAAATTGAAAGCTTGCACCGGAAGAATCAATTAATAATTACAGCGCGTGGTAAAAAGGAAAGAGGGAGTTATTGCCAAGTATGCTGAAATCTTATAAGCATAGATATAAATACTGCTCGCAGAGGCAAACGAAGTGGGAAGAACAAGTCATTCGCCCAGCTCGAAGTATTTATGGGGGTATTGTTGTATGTATAAATTTGCCAACCTGACACGTCATCAAAAGAGCCAACAAAAGATTGCCACGTCACTCATTAACCGAGTCAAGGGAGGAAGTTTGACAAGTCAGAATGATAAAATAGCTCAAGCCAAAAGGGAGTCAAAGATATGGTCGCCGAAGCTAGATACCTACTCGCCGAATGTAGAAATATGGTCGCCAAAGATACGATACCCAGAAAGTGAAGGTACTCGCTGGACCAATACACTGGGCCTGAACCGACTCGGCAGAAACACAGAAATAAACCCTAAACTTTTAGAAGACCCAGAACAACGAGGAATCATAAAAAGGAAAGTAGACTTGGATCCGTGACAAGAAGGGATCTTAGTATGAATCAAAGAGGGAAACCTTCCACCCACACGACTAAAAACAAGGGGAAACCCTAATTAAACATGTATAAATAGAACCACCTATCCCATGAGGAAGGGGTTCAGAAATCTAGAGAGAGAAGAGAGCAATTGTAAGAGAGATCAAAGTGTGTAACAAGGCAACAAAAACCTAGTATTATTCTTCTGCCCTCAAGGGCGCCGTGGTTTTTTCCCATTCAAGGGTTTTCCACATAAAATCTGTCTTTTGCATGCATTCTTAATTTTCTTGTTTTATATTAAATTGATATAATTGTTGAGTGCGTGGCAATCCAAATTTCACCGTCAACAATTGTGATCCAGTTCAATGCACCCAGTGCACTAGATTCTTTTGCTCGAAGACACTCCGATGATTTTAGACTCATCATATCTCATTTGATCCCACTCAAATGCTAGCAAAAGAATTCTACAACTTTAACAAGATAAAGGTGCCCAACCTTTAACTTAAGTTGTGAACATTATTCAAGACTAACTAAAGAATTGTGTCTACCACTGAAATTTCCCTTAATGTAGTAATGAAATATACCTAGAGGGGGGGTGAATAGGTATAGGCTCCAAATTCTTCCAATTAAAAATAATGCGGAAAATTACAAGGCAAAATGCACACTTGATAAGATTTAGCAAATAAATTGATTTCACTAAGACAAGAGTTAATCAATTTACAAGATGTGCAAACAATGTAATATATGGAAGATAAAAGAAAGTAAAGCAAAATTGAACACAATGATTTTAACGTGGTAAAACCTCAATGAGGAAACATCCACGGGTTGATACCACAACCACCGGCGAAGCAATCCACTATATGAAAAAGGACTTACACACTCAAGCTATCACTCATGATATCCACTCAAGCTATCAACTCCTAATCTACCCTCGGGCTAGTGAATCACCAAGCCTACTTCCTATCCGAGATGTGTCCTACACCTCTAGAAAGCAACTTCCTATCCAAGACGCTCACGTCTCTAGGAAGATTTCTTGCTTGCCTATCCGGATCCTCCCGACCCTAGACAAGACTTCCTTGCTTGATTATCCGAGTCCTCCCAACTCTAATCAAGGCTCCCTTGCTCTATCCACAAAGCTTCACTCACTTTGCTAGAGACTTCAACCTAATGCAAGGCTATGATCTAAAGTGATGCAAATGATGCAAGCACAATCAAATTGAGCTAGATGATCAATCAAGCAAAATGTACATGTTCAATGATAGTCTAGAATATGATTTCAACACACAATCACAAAAGTTATCTAGAAATCAAGACATGCAAATCAATAAGAACAAAGGTATCAATATTCGATTTAGCACACTAAAAACCTAGTTCTTAGATCATGAAATAAAACATAGAAAATAACATGAAGCACATCACATATATGTTTTCTAGAATCAATTTCATGATAAATCAAGTTTAGCACATATATGTTCAAAACACATTACAAAGCTAAAACTCAAATAACAAATGATCAAATAACCCTAGCATGTGATCTAACATACTTCTTAACAAATTTCATCAATCAAATGGAAAGAATCAATAGTTGATCAAAGATGAAATTGAAAAAGAAGAAGTTGAAAATCCAACACTGACCACGGACTGGAAATGGACCAGCTGAGAAAAATGCTGAAGTCAACTGCCTCTAGAAATGCTTGGGGTTTGTAGCTCTCTTCGAGACCAACAATTTTGGTTTCTGAATTGAATGATTTCGAGTTCGTATGAGAGAGATATGATCAAAACAAGTAAACGAAAATTGTTGAAAAACTGATGCGGGAAAAATGAAGTGTTCTTCAAAAAATTGCATAAGTGTGGAGGGAAGGAGGTTTGATTAAAAGGAGGGAAAAGGAGAGAATTTCCGAGCAAATCACGTGCTGCCATGTCAGCACCCCATGGGGGGTGCGTGGGGCCCACGGGAGCAGAAGGTTCCCTTGCCCGTGGGGCCCACGGCCTTCCACACTGGCTGGCCAAGTGGCCACACGTGATTTGCACACCTCTCGCGCGCTCCCTCGGTTCGTTGCCCCATATCTTGAGCATCCGACCTCCGATTTTGAATCCGTTTTCGGATTACGAACCGTGACTCCCTCACGCACGACTACGACTACTCAACTTTGAAAAATGGTTGAGAAATTATCTCAGAATTTGATGATGAAATCAACACAACAAATGAGAACGAAAAGTAGCATAGTCAACTTGTTTGGACTCGAAACCTTATGAATGAGTAACCGAAATGACCGGAACTCGATAAGGCATTAAATAAGAACATGTTCAAGTCCTAAACACAAAATAGGAAAACAAATAAACACATATTCACACAAACATGCCATATTAAAGAGATAGTCACAAAGCATGCAATTTCACAATGTTTGTCAATACAAGATCAATGCATGAGCATGCTATGAAGTGTGTGAATGTGTTATACCAAATGTTTGAACCACGATTCAGGGACACACATGTATGAATTGTGTGTGTGTGCGCTAACGCCTTGCAAGAGGGTGGAAGTCAAGATTTACCTTTGACGTTTTTTTTTCACCTCTTGAAGACGACTTTTGCACTAGACGTTGCTCTTCACTCTTTGAGCTTCCTTTCTTCAAATAATGTCCTAAGCAACAACTAATACAAACATAGAGTGTTTTGCAATGGAATCAAGCCAATACTAATAGTGAACCTTACAACCACATACATATCCAGATGTACGAACAATTCTTCTTTTCTCATAGTCTTTAGACCTTATGATTATTTACTTTGACAATTATAATATTTAAACTGTAAATGCTATACGATTTGTTAAACCAGAAATCACTTTATTAATATGAAAAAGATTGTTAATTACAATATTACACTCTTGCTATTGAGCATAATCCTAACACACAAAACTGCCAGGCTGAAAGAAGCAATCTCACCAGGTATGAAAGGATTGTGCCGCGAGTTAGTGTAGCGGGATGAAACTCACTGCACAAGCTCGCGGAGGCTTTAAGAGATGGTTTTTAAAGTTAAATGTGCAATCTTTTGGGTTGGTATTCTACTTTTCAACTTGAACTCTCAACTCAAACATCTTTGCTCATCTTGATCCTCAGCCAAAGCACTCTTAAGATCCCAATTCTTTACTTGGTTTGCAAGTCATCTCTCCTTTTCTTTTCTCTCTTACTCTTGATCATATGGTGATGTTAGGTTGCTAAAATTTTGAGGAATAGAAGGGAGAAATCATTAGATAACATCTATAGACATGTGCATGCTAGGATGATAGGTTAGTCAGAATTAAGATGAAATTGATGATATATGACCTAACTTGTGATTTAATTGATGAATAACATGTTTAGTTGCATGTTGGCTTTCACACCCTCACACACAATTATAGTAAATATTGTAAGTAGTTAGAAGTAATTAGGATAATTAGAGCTTCTTATTTAGTAGTAGAATTCACTGTTCCAGTGGTCTTGTTAACATTGAGTCTATATATAGTATATAATTGTTCACTCCAGGAAATGGAAAACGCCATTGAAGACGTGTTAGTGGCTGAATTCTCTAAGAAGAATATCTGTGACTCTATGGCTTCTGAATACCATGAAATAGAAGAGGGTCAAGAAACTGACTGGGTGGGAATGTTAGTATGGGCTAGCGCCACAACGGAAGATGAGGAAACCGGGGAGCACATTCTGTGGGACGAGCAGCCAAGCACAACTCCCCCACCTATCCTAGAACTCAAGCTACTACCATCAACCTTAAAGTATGCATTCCTTGGGAAAAATGAGACACTTTCAGTGATCATTGCATCAGACTTGCAACTAGAAGAAGAGAAAGAATTGATCAATGTGTTGAGATACTACAGAGAGGCAATAGGGTGGTCGTTGGATGACTTGAAGGGAATTAGCCCTACCACTTGTATGCACAAAATTTTTCTTGAGGAAGGATCCAAGCCAACTATCGAAGGGCAGCGAAGGCTAAATCCAATCATAAAGGAGGTACTCAAGAAGGAAATCCTCAAGTTATTAGAAAATGGGATCATTTACCCCATTTCAGATAGCAAGTGGGTTAGCCCTATTCATGTAATGCCTAAGAAGTCTGGGTTGACTGTGGTGCAAAATGAAGATAATGAGTTGGTGCCACAAAGGGTTCAGACAGGTTGGCGAGTATGCATCGATTACAGGAAGCTTAATACAGCTATTAAAAAGGATCATTTCCCTCTGCCATTCATTGATCAGATGTTGGAACGTCTGGTAGGTCACAGTCATTACTGCTTTTTGGACGGATACTCAGGATACAACTAGATTGCTATCACTACAGAAGATCAGGAGAAGACCACATTCACATGTCCTTTCAGTACATTCGCCTACCGACGGATGTCGTTTGGGCTATGTAATGCTCCAGGTACATTTCAGAGGTGCATGACATCTATATTTTCAAATATGGTGGAAGGCATAATAGAGATCTTTATGGACGACTTTTTAGTAATGGGAAATTCTTTTGGCGATTGTTCGAGAAATTTGTCGTCAGTGTTAGCAAGATGTAAGCAGGCTCATTTGGTATTGAACTGGGAGAAAAGTCACTTCATGGTGAATGAAGGGATAGTGCTAGGGCACATTATCTCGGGTAGAGGCATTGAAGTAGATAAGGCAAAAATCGACGTTATGAAGAGTTTGTAGTTCCCAAGATCAGTGAGAGAAATACGAGCATTCTTGGGACATGTAGGGTTTTATAGAAGGTTTATCAAGGACTTCTCGAAGATTCAAGACCCCTATGTCGACTACTTCAAAAAGAGATCGAGTTTGATTTTGACGAGAACTCAAGGAGTTGTTGACCACAGCTCCCATAATGAGGCCACCTGATTGGATTTTGCCTTTCGGGCTCATGTGTGATGCTTTCGACTATGCTGTTGGAGTAGTACTAGGCCAGAGGGTTGACAAAATTCCACATGCCATATACTACGCTTCGAGGACCCTGAATGACGCACAGATGAACTACTCTACTTCAGAAAAGGAGTTGCTAGCAGTTACTTTTGCATAAGAAATGTTCAGATCATATCTTATTGGAGCAAAAGTAATTGTATTCACTGATCACTCAGCACTCTGATATCTCCTCCAGAAGAAGAATGCCAAGCCTAGACTTATTTGATGGATCCTTCTGCTACAGAAATTCGATTTAGAGATCAGAGATAAGAAAGGGAGCGAGAACATGGTAGTAGACCACTTGAGTAGACTAATGTTAGAGTCATATGTGGAAGAGGATACCCTTCCACTAAGAGACAGTTTTCCAGATGAGCAGCTTTTGAAATTAAGCGACACAAAGTCATGGTATGCTGATATAGTCAACTACCTCACAAACCGGATTTTGCCAGCAGGTATGACAAGTCAAGGTAAAAAGAGATTTGTTTTCAATGCAAGACAGTACTTTTGGAACGACCTATACTTGTTCAAACATGAGGTGGACCAGATCATTAGGAGATGTATACCAGAGAGTGAACAGTTAGATATCCTAAAGTTCTGCCATGAACTTCAATGCGGAGGCCATTACAGTTCTAGAAAGACAGCAATGAAGGTTCTTCATTCAGGGTTCTATTGGACAACATTGTTCAAGGATGCTTACCACTTCTGCTTACGGTGCGACCGATGTCAGAGAACAGGGAACATTGGAAAGAGGAATGAGATACCACAGTCAGGCCAAATGGTAGTGGAGATTTTCGATGTTTGGGGAATCTACTTCATGGGACCATTCCTACCATCGGACGGATATAGCTACATCTTGGTAGCCGTGGACTACTGTTAACCAAAAATTACCATCGGGGTGGAATCTTTAATTAACTATTTATGAGGGACCCGAATCTGGATAGATCTGGGCTAGCGGGGTACCTAGTAGCCCGATATCCTGCTAGTTCTGACAAATCTACTAAGGACGATGTATGATGCTCTGGGCTAGCGGGGTACCTAGTAGACCGATATCCCGCTAGTTCTTATAAATCTACTAAGGACAACGTATGATAGTAGAAAGATAGATGAAATTCTGATATATCGTAGAAGGTGGACTGGCCTAGGGGGAAAAAGCTTCACGTATGATCATATGCTGAAAAACCCCTAGGTAGTATCCGGTGGAGAGAGATCCTTTATATCTTTATCAATAAGGCGTGCTCCGGGGAGCTTACAAAAGTAGGAGAATAATATAATATAAGTGCTCTAGAGAGCTTACAATAATAGGCGGGCGTATGCCCTTTTTCTAATCAATAGAACAGAAGAAGAAAAAAGAAGCCTTGTTGGGGAAGAAGCCGCCGGTCTTTTTTGGGAGAAGAAGCCCATCCCAATCAATAGAAAGCTTTGTCATATTTATAGGTTCTAATTCTTGTTGCCCACTCTATTAATTTAGTCAATCAATCCACAATTATAGGAACATTGATTTGGCATTGATTGAGTTGAATATTCTCTCATTAATGGCGTTGTAAATGGCCATTAAAGAGTTGACTGATCTCTCATTAATGACGTTGTGAATGGCCATTAAAGAGTTGACTATCTTCATTAATAGGGTTGACTATCTCCATTAATATGTGAAACTAAATATACCACGGTGTGTATAAAGCTATCTAGAGGGGGGGTGAATAGATTTTACGCTTTTTGCCCAATTTTTCGTGTTAGTCAAAATTACGAAATTACCCTCAAGATAATATAAACAAGCAAGTGTAATATGGTGCGGAAATTAAATTAACACTTGAATTTTTACGTGGAAACCCTCACGGGAAAAACCACGGGCTATGTAAGTAAGCCACACTCGAACCTCGAATCCACTAAATGTGCAAACGATTACAACCTAATCCCGGAAGTAATCACACACCTACCTAATCCCGGTATGAGTGAACCTAGTCCAATTTGCTTGCGATCTAAGCAACCTAATCCCGATTGCTACACACAAGACTTAGCTTCTCTTGAAGAGAATACAACCCTAAGTGAATATATGAAAATATCCAAAATGCAACATAGAGCAAGGGAAACCCTATATGCTTATCTAAGATGATTAATATGCAATTAAGAACAATCCTAGATATCAAAACTAAATGACATGTCAAATAGTTAAGCTAATCAATATCAAGTATAAAACCTAATATGCTAGCACAATACAACTTCTCAAACATACATCATACTAATCTCAATTTTGTATCTAAAGCATACAAAATAACAATCAAGTAATTAATTGAGATTGCTAGATAAAATAAACACAAAATATGTAAGATATTAGTGAAAAGCTTACCAAGCAAAGTATGATGAAGATTCCATGCTAGATGACATCTAGATGATCTAAGATGATGCTAGATGATGATTGATGATCATGAAATTGTGTTTGAGTAATTAAAAATGAGTTCTTTGTGTATTTTTCTTCTCTTGAAAAATATCCTAAGTATGAAGCATGAATAAGAACTCTTGTAAATGACCTAAAATCAAGTTAGCATATATATAGAGGCCATAAGTGAAGTGAGGTCGTTTTGAAAAACTCGCCAGAAAAATACTCTGTGCGCTGGTGGACCTGCGCTGGTGGACCAGCGCATGACCAGCGCACAAGCCAATTTTGGCTTGAGTGCTGGACGTCAGGCGCAGCCACCAGCGCCAGTCCAGCGGCGCCATACTGGGCGATCTGCGCTGGTGGCCGGCGCTGGTCCACACCAGCGCACGACCAGCGGCGCGCCACTGGGCGATTTGCGCCGGTGAGCGGCGCTGGTCGACCGGCGCTGGTGGACCAGCGCACAGCCCCAAAATTTGCATCCCACATGCAATGATGCAAGGGGTGCAAAGTCAAACAAGATGCATCCTAAAAGCCTAAATGCTATGATGTTTTCAACACAAGATGCAATCATAAAATCAAGCAAGAAGAGATGTAAATAATCATTTATGCACAACAAAAAGAAACACAACATACAAAGATTAAACATATGCATGAGTTGTGAGTGTGTGCAACTATCTCTTCAAGACAAGAAAGCACTTAGAATATTACCTTTGGTGCTTGTCAATAATGAGGTCTTCAAAGGGCCTAATGCACTAACAACAACATTTAAACTACCCTTACAAAGTATCCCCATTTATGATTTGATCACGAAATAAGCCAATTAAAAACAACGGGAATCCTTACAATCTCCCCCTTTGGCTATTTCGTGACAAAACCATCACTCACATTAAATCCTCACAACAAAATAGAAACTACGGGATTACAATGATATTCTACATTACAAAGAGATAAGAGAATGCAACTTGAAGTCTTCAATCCTCTTGTAGAATAATCAATCCCTGAAAAGAGTTTCTAACATTCCAATTCAAGTAACGTGAGAGATTAATCATGTGAGAATAATACCAAGCATTTGCATTTTTAGAATTTAGGCACAACATTAGCAAATGTATGCAATGTATGATAAATGCAATGCTCCCCCTCAAAGGGTTACTCCCCCTCAATGTTTTATCTCCCCAAAGTGCACAATAGCTTGCAACTCCCCTTACAATATCCTACTCCCCCTTTTTGTCATGATATAGGCAAAGGAGTAGTCCCCAACCGGGTCACTCATAGCAACGAGAGATAGAAGCATGCAAGATATGCATATACATATAAGTCACGTTATGCACTTCAATTAATTTGAGAGAAACAAGGAGATTTATTTGAGAAAATGTGCGAATCCAACATGCTTTGCATACAAGACATATAGCATTCAAGTCCAAAATACAATGGTATTTGGCAAAGCAAATGACAAAGGTTTCAAATAAGAATTCAAACCAATTTCACCAATGTCATGGGAAAAGCAAGGATATAGAGATTATTGATTTCAATTTTAAGAGCAACTATATCCAACTTTATAAGCGAAACATGGCATGAGCGACTTTGCACCCTATTTGATTTTTCCGGATAAGAAATCCGTATGATAGTAACCATGTTCAACTAATAAAGAAAGAGAGACATATGGAATGTAAATTCCTTTGAACGGATACAAGATCCTTTATTCATTTTGAGTCTCATTAGCTTTCACACAAGTTTTGCATTTTTAAGAATATGCAATCATCAATTCATGCTTTTCATGTGAGCATGTTGTATGAATTTCATGCTTTTTCATTTAGCATAAGCATGTTATTTAAGAAACATCATGTCATGGAGATAACTATAGGTCATTCACATCATACTTCCTATGTAAATCTCCTAGTCCAAAAATGCATGTTTGAACATAAATATGACATGGATTGTAGACAAGCAAGGTTCACACTTATAGAATTTGAAAGCATATATACATATGTACAACCAAGCTTACTCAAGCAATCAAAAGAAGAGGCATAAGTTATTTCAAATATTTTGCAAGTTACATGAATGCAAAATAGCTCTCTTTGCTTGAGTTCCTCATATGGGGTCAATCATAGAACATCACTCCACAAGACATATCCCAATAGATCTACTAAGAGTTTTAAATCGAGTAGCATCTAAGGGTTTAGTAAATAAGTCCGCAAGTTGATCATTAGTACCTACATGTTCAAGTACTATGCATTTATTTTCAACAAGCTCTCTAATGAAGTGATGGCGGATGTCAATATGCTTAGTTCTAGAATATTGAACCGGATTCTTGGAAATATTAATAGCACTCATGTTATCACAAAAGAGAGTGAGAGTACCTTGGTTGAATCCGTAGTCTACAAGCATTTGTTTCATCCATAGGAGTTGTGTGCATCCACTCCCCGCGGCTATGTACTCGGCCTCGGCCGTGGACAAGGAAATCGAGTTTTGCTTCTTGCAAAACCAAGACACCAAGTTGTTGCCTAGAAAGAAGCAACCGCCCGATGTGCTCTTCCTATCATCACAATTTCCTGCCCAATCCGCATCACTAAAGCCAACTAGACTAGCATTAGTGTCAAAAGAGTACCAAATCCCATAGTTGGATGTCCCATTCACATAGCGAATGATCCTCTTCACGGAAGAGAGGTGGGACTCCTTAGGATCCGCTTGGTACCTAGCACACACACCCACACTAAAAGATATATCGGGCCTACTTGCGGTCAAATAAAGCAAGCTACCTATCATGCCACGATATAGAGTTTGTTCCACACTTTTACCACTAGCATCCTTGCTTAGCTTCAAAGTGGTACTCATGGGTGTATCACAATGTTTGGCTTTCTCTAAACCAAACTTCTTCACTAGGTTCTTAGCATATTTGGCTTGGGTTATGAAAATCCCATCATGCATTTGCCTAATTTGCAAACCTAGGAAGTAACTAAGCTCACCAACAAGACTCATCTCAAATTCAAGAGACATGACATCAACAAATTGTTGGACTTTGGTGTTGTTGGTGGAGCCAAAAACTATATCATCAACATATATTTGAGCTATGAAAAGCTCATCATTGTCTCTCTTGATGAATAGTGTCTTGTCAACACTACCTCTTGTGTAGTTGTTGTCAACAAGAAATTGAGTGAGGCGCTCATACCAAGCCCTCGGTGCTTGTTTCAACCCATAAAGTGCCTTCTTGAGCCGATAGACATGATTGGGGTGGTGTGCATCCACAAACCCCTTAGGTTGTTCAACAAACACTTCCTCTTGCAAGAAGCCATTGAGGAAGGCACTCTTGACGTCCATTTGGTGCAATTTGAACTTGTGCACACAAGAGATGGACAAGAGAAGCCTAATGGACTCTAAGCGGGCAACGGGAGCAAAAGTCTCCTCAAAGTCGATACCCTCAATTTGAGAGTACCCTTGTGCTACAAGTCTAGCCTTATTCCGCACTATGTTGCCATCCTCATCGGATTTGTTCCTAAATATCCATTTGGTGCCTATGACATTAGTGGTCTTAGGCCTAGGAACTAGAGTCCAAACCTCATTCCTTTCGAATTGGCTTAGCTCTTCTTGCATGGCAAGAACCCAAAATTCATCATTTAAGGCTTCTTCAACCTTTTTGGGTTCAATTTGAGAGGTGTAACATGTATAGCTAATAAGATTAGCAAGTTGGCGTCTAGTCCTAACACCCTCATTTACCTCTCCAATGATATCTTCTTTATCATGGAGTTTCCTAACCCATGGAGCGGGTTCTTTAGAGTCCAAGAGAGGAACTCTATCAATAGGTTGTGTGCCATCATTGTTGACATTAGATGTCCCAACATTAGGCGACACCACAACTTTCTCCAAAGGAGAATCATCACTAAAAATAACCTCCTCCTCATGATCATTAGACTTGAGCCTAGTATCATCAAATACGACATTGGATGATTCCATAACACTTAGAGTCTTTAAATTGAAAACTCTATAGGCTCTACTATTTAAGGCATAGCCAATAAAAATACCCTCATCACTCTTAGCATCAAACTTGCCAAGTTGATCACGGTCATTCAAAATGTAGCATTTGCTTCCAAAAGTGTGGAAGTAGCTAACATTTGGCCTCTTGCCTTTCCATAACTCATAGGAGGTGTTTCTAGTACCGGGCCTTAGGAACACTCTATTTCCTATATAGCAAGCCGTGTTAATGGCTTCGGCCCATAGGTTCCTAGGGACATTGTTGCTAAGCAACATCACACGGGCCATCTCTTGGAGGACCCTATTCTTCCTCTCAACAACTCCATTTTGTTGAGGTGTCCTAGGAGCAGAAAATTCATGGGAGATGCCTAAACCATTACAAAAGGTTTCAAAGGTGGCATTCTCAAATTCTCTCCCATGGTCACTTCTAATCCGTTTAATGCTTCTAATGTTAGAATTCATTTCATTTTGCAATTTAGTACAAAGCATTTTAAACTTATCAAAAGTTTCAGATTTTTCTCTAAGAAAATATGTCCATGTAAATCTAGAGAAATCATCAACACAAACAAAAATGTATCTCTTTCCACCCAAACTTTCGGTTTGCATGGGACCCATGAGGTCCATGTGGAGAAGCTCAAGTGGCTCCTTGGTGGTGAGATACTTACCCTTTTTGTGCATGCTTTTGGTTTGCTTTCCTTGTTGGCAAGGTCCACAAATACCATTGGCTTTCTTCCCAAGCTTAGGGAGGCCATGCACACAATTGAACTTTCCAAGGGTCCGTAGATCCCTAAAGTTCATGTGGCCAAGTCTTTCATGCCACAACTCAATTTGCTCATCCATGGACACATGATTAGATACAATTCTAGCTTCAAGACAATAACAATTGTCGCTAGATCTCATGCCCTTCAACAAGGTTTGTCCATCGGGTTTTAGGATAGAGCAATAATCTTTAGCGAACAAGACGGAATATCCTTCATCACTAAGATGTGAAATGCTAATTAAATTGGCTTTCAAGCCATCAACAAATAAAGCATTGGATAAGGAGGGTAATCCGGGAACGGAAATGGTTCCTTTCCCTACAACATTTCTTTTGGATCCATCACCAAAAGTGACATTTCCACCTTCCTCCATAACAAGAGTCTCGAAGAAACTCTTGTTTCCCGTCATGTGCCTAGAGCACCCACTATCCAAGTACCAAAAATTAGAAGAATTTGCCTTCAAGGCTATTTGTGCAACATGGCAAACATTTTCATTCTTTCTAATCCACTTAGCAACAATTTTAGCTTTCTTAGTGGTCTTTGGTACATGTGCTCTACTATTTCTAGGATCATGCAAATTAATATTTTCTTTCCTAGAGACATGCATCTTGGCTCTATTCTTTCTCTTTTCAATCATGCTTTGTTTTCTACACATTTTAATATATTGAAAGCAATTTGGTCTAATATGACCATCACAACCACAAAAGTGACAAATAGGAATGAAAAAGGGAATCATACCTCGCCTTTGAGTACGTCCATGTCTTTGTGGATATGTGGGTTCAATCCATCTTCGTTGTTGAACCGGTCTTGGTTGATTCCAAGCTTGAGGTTGCATGATTGGTCTCTTTCCTTTGTGAGCCAATTTGGGAGGAGTGTTGGCTTGAGGAACCTTAGGAGGTTGAGCTTGAGTTTTCCTTCTTGGCCCCATTTTCACTTGTGCATTAGAACTTTGTCCTATTTCTAACTTTTTCTTAGGAGGTTGCACAAATGAAGTTTCTTCATTCTTCAAGCTCTTGACAAATATGGTCTTGTTAGAGGTTGAGATTTTCTTGCCATCTTCATACCCAAGACCTCTCTTGTCACTTGGACTCTTTCCAACACCAAGTAAATGATCAAGCTTCTTGGTGCTAGAATCTATCCTAGCCAAGGACCCTTTAGCTTCTACAAGTTCCCTCTTCAAGCCTTCTTCACTTCTCTTGGACAAGTCTAACTCCTCAATTAGCTTATCCTCTCTCCTCTTCAATCTTTCCACTTGTTCACTTAAGTGGTCATTGTGAGCCGAAAGTTCAAGGTTTTCTTCTCTCAACCTCTCAATCTTTCTTGTGCTTTTAAGTGCTAAATCATTGAACTCGGCATGGTATTTAGCAAGCACCTTTTGCTCCACAAACTTCTTCTTGGAATTAGAAGAGGAGTCACTTTCTTCTTCACTAGAGTCAATTTCCTCTTGACTCAAATCTTCCTTTTCACTAGCACTTTTGCTCTTGTGAGAAGATGCAAAAGCTAGGAAGTTAGCCATGAGCTCTTCCTCACTTGAAGACTCATCTTCCTCATTGGAACCATCACTACTCCCACTCCATGTGGCGGCCATCACTTTACCCTTCTTCCTCTCATTGTGATTCGCACATTCGGGGGCAAAGTGACCAATCCCACCACACTCAAAGCATCGGACCCCTTTCCTTTCGGTCCTCTCTTGTCTAGGCTCAAACTTCTTGAAGGAACTCTTTTTCTTCAAATCTTGTCCTCTTGACCCAAATCCCTTCTTCTTCTTGAACCCCATAACCTTGTTGAACCGTTTCACAAATAAGGCAAGGTCTTCATCCGATTCATGCTTTGCCTCCTTTGCATCCTTAGATGCTTTCAAAGCTATTCCTTTAGACTTCTTAGGAGGAGTAGTGTTGCTAGGAGCCTTCCTAGACTCATATGCAAGGAGACGCCCAATTACCTCACTTGGCTTCATATCCATGTAGCCACTATTTTCTTCTATGGCCGTCACCTTTGATTCAAACCTATCGGGGAGAGATCTCATAATTTTTTGCTTGACTCTCCTATCCGAATACGGGTCACCGAGTTGATGGCTTTGATTTACTATGTCCATCAATTTGATTTCGAAGTCGTTGAAGCATTCATCCTCTCCCATCCTAAGTAACTCAAATTGAGTTTGGAGGACTTGAAGCTTGGACTCCTTCACCACCTCGGTTCCCTCATGTGCAACTTGAAGGATGTCCCATGCCACTTTGGCAATTTGAGTATTCTGAATAAGCTTGTACTGATTCTCATCCATTGCACACATAATGGCATGCATCGCCTTCCTATTCCACTTTGAAGCCTCAAACTCTTGCGCGTTCCATTGCGCCTTAGGCTTCAAAACATCTTGTCCTCCACCCGCGGGAGTCATCATAGGGAGATCATATCCGTCTTCCACCGCCATCCATGCACGGTCATGAATTTGGCATATGTAGGATTCCATCTTCCCTTTCCATTGGGAATAGTTCAAACCGGTAAGAAGTGGAGGCCTTGTGCTAGAAGCTCCTTCGTGGCCACCACCATTTCCACCGTTTCCACTCATAGTGTTTATGAATGAATGAAATGAATGCAAATGTATGAATAATCAAAAATCACACAAAATGCAAAACACACCAAAATAAGCAAGGATCACCTATGTATGTCTAGGAACCCGCTCTGATACCAATTGAAACTAAATATACCACGGTGTGTATAAAGCTATCTAGAGGGGGGGTGAATAGATTTTACGCTTTTTGCCCAATTTTTCGTGTTAGTCAAAATTACGAAATTACCCTCAAGATAATATAAACAAGCAAGTGTAATATGGTGCGGAAATTAAATTAACACTTGAATTTTTACGTGGAAACCCTCACGGGAAAAACCACGGGCTATGTAAGTAAGCCACACTCGAACCTCGAATCCACTAAATGTGCAAACGATTACAACCTAATCCCGGAAGTAATCACACACCTACCTAATCCCGGTATGAGTGAACCTAGTCCAATTTGCTTGCGATCTAAGCAACCTAATCCCGATTGCTACACACAAGACTTAGCTTCTCTTGAAGAGAATACAACCCTAAGTGAATATATGAAAATATCCAAAATGCAACATAAAGCAAGGGAAACCCTATATGCTTATCTAAGATGATTAATATGCAATTAAGAACAATCCTAGATATCAAAACTAAATGACATGTCAAATAGTTAAGCTAATCAATATCAAGTATAAAACCTAATATGCTAGCACAATACAACTTCTCAAACATACATCATACTAATCTCAATTTTGTATCTAAAGCATACAAAATAACAATCAAGTAATTAATTGAGATTGCTAGATAAAATAAACACAAAATATGTAAGATATTAGTGAAAAGCTTACCAAGCAAAGTATGATGAAGATTCCATGCTAGATGACATCTAGATGATCTAAGATGATGCTAGATGATGATTGATGATCATGAAATTGTGTTTGAGTAATTAAAAATGAGTTCTTTGTGTATTTTTCTTCTCTTGAAAAATATCCTAAGTATGAAGCATGAATAAGAACTCTTGTAAATGACCTAAAATCAAGTTAGCATATATATAGAGGCCATAAGTGAAGTGAGGTCGTTTTGAAAAACTCGCCAGAAAAATACTCTGTGCGCTGGTGGACCTGCGCTGGTGGACCAGCGCATGACCAGCGCACAAGCCAATTTTGGCTTGAGCGCTGGACGTCAGGCGCAGCCACCAGCGCCAGTCCAGCGGCGCCATACTGGGCGATCTGCGCTGGTGGCCGGCGCTGGTCCACACCAGCGCACGACCAGCGGCGCGCCACTGGGCGATTTGCGCCGGTGAGCGGCGCTGGTCGACCGGCGCTGGTGGACCAGCGCACAGCCCCAAAATTTGCATCCCACATGCAATGATGCAAGGGGTGCAAAGTCAAACAAGATGCATCCTAAAAGCCTAAATGCTATGATGTTTTCAACACAAGATGCAATCATAAAATCAAGCAAGAAGAGATGTAAATAATCATTTATGCACAACAAAAAGAAACACAACATACAAAGATTAAACATATGCATGAGTTGTGAGTGTGTGCAACTATCTCTTCAAGACAAGAAAGCACTTAGAATATTACCTTTGGTGCTTGTCAATAATGAGGTCTTCAAAGGGCCTAATGCACTAACAACAACATTTAAACTACCCTTACAAAGTATCCCCATTTATGATTTGATCACGAAATAAGCCAATTAAAAACAACGGGAATCCTTACAATATGGTTGACTATCTCCATTAATGGCGTTGTGAATTGCCGGAGATGTCAACCTTCCTTGTATTTGAATGTTGGCACATACTGTCCTTCTTGTAGCATGGTTCTAGTCTTCCTTGGTAATCTGACAAGATGGTGTACTAAAACCTCTCTTGTTAACGCCTTATATGCTAGGTGGTCGAGAGTTGCTCGGAGGACCGGTCTGAGTAAGGGGTACCAGGTACTATGTACAGTGTATGGGGTACCGGGTACCGGGTGCGGGGTACTGGGTACTAGGTACCAAGATGCGGGGTACTGAGTACCAGGATGCGGGATCCTTAGGACCCTGGGTTCATTCTTTCAATAATCAAATGACCTTGACATGAATGGAAAATTCTTCTTTGGACCCCTGCCAAAAAAGGCGGTTAACAACTACGTTTCTAAATGGATTGAAGCTATAGCCACGAAGACCAATGACAGTAAGGTAGTTGTGAATTTTGTAAGGGGCACGATTTTCTCCAAATTCGGGACTCTACGTGCCATCATAAGTGACGGGGGTAGTCATTTTTGCAACAAGGTATTCACCACACTTTTGAAGAAATATAGTGTGAATCATAAGGTTGTAACCCCCTACCATCCTCAGACCTCTGGTCAGGTAGAAGTCAGTAATAAACACATTAAGCAAATCCTTGAGAAGACTGTGAACACAAGCAGGAAAGATTGGTCTTTCAAGTTGAATGACGCCTTATAGGCCTACAGAACTGCTTTCAAAACTCCAATTGGGATGACACCTTACCGTTTGATTTTTGGGAAAGCTTGCCACCTGCCAATGGAATTAGAGCACAATGCTTACTAGGCACTCCAGAAGCTGAACTTTGATATGGACGCGGCAGGGGAAGAATGTAAACTCCAACTAAACGAACTCTAGGAACTTAGAGATGAAGCATATGAGAATGCCAAAATTTATAGAGAAAAGACCAAAAGAATGCATGACAAGAGCATAGTCCTTAAGGATTTGTGCCCAGGTATGTTGGTCCTCCTGTTTAACACTAGTTTGAAGTTGTTTCCCGGAAAGCTCAGATCGAGATGGTATGGGTCGTATAGGATACTCCAAATATTCCCATATGGAGCCGTTGAGCTATTGAATGAGATAAATGGGGATACATTCAAGGTAAACAGGCATCGAGTGAAGCCGTATTTGCAAGGAGCAGATGAAGTCAGGATATTGGAATAGATAGCACTTAAAGAGCCATAGAGCTCTCATGCGTCTTGCCTAGACAAAAAATCTCGCGCTTGGTGGGAGGCACCCCACCTAGGTATAAATTTCTTATCTATTTTTCATTTACGTATTTTAGTATATATATATGTTGTTGTGTGTATCAAGCACGTGCATGTGATTTGGGTTGTAGTGATTATGCTATGCAGGAGAATAAAATGAAAAATAGCAGATGATGGTGTGCAAGGCTGTGAGTTAAGTGGATTCGTGCCGCTGGACTATTCCCGCCGAACAGAAGACACAAACCCGCAAGGATAGGGAGAAGCTCACCGCGGCTTCATGCAGTGAGTAATTACCCGCCACCCATATCGAGCTAAACTTGCCAGATTTATGGAGCTTTGTGCATAGAGCAATGACCCGCGTGATCGAAACCGCGGCGAACTTCGAGGGTATTCCATTCTATCATACCCATGATACATGTTTGTTTGTGTGAATATTTTGTGATTAGATCTTACGATGTGTGTTTCCTTTCATTTTCTATCTTGTTGATTTTTGTTGTCGCTATATCTAAACTCTAACTAACCGTGTCCACAAAGACATTGAGGGCAATGTTTGGTTTAGGTTTGGGGGTGTGGCACAACTTTTGTAGTATTTTTATAACATATGTTTATATTATGTGGTATATATGTGTTAGGTAGATTTGTTGGAAAAATTTTCAAATCTCTATAACAATTTTGAAAAATTGGTTTTGTGAGTTGTTACTTATATATGCCAATGGAAGCATTTCATACTTGCTTTGGAATCAAAGTTTTGACTAATATGCATGCCATCTAAGCTGTTGCACCACTATAAATATACTTGTACAGTGCCAAATTTTGGATGTTTAGGTAAAGGAACCTTAGGCTGTTGTTCCTAGGGGAATTGTGGAGACTACCCATGTGAGGCATTGAGCCTTTGTGATCAATTGAGAGGGTATAATCCATTCTACTCTTAAAAAGCACTATTCAAATCTAGAATGCATTGAGATCTCATTCATATGCACTAGTATTGATTGCCATTGAATAGGAAATATTGTGGACTGCTTGTGCAACTTGCATTCCCTTGTTAGAAAGTCTGATAGAGATGATCCTAGGCAACCTCATTACCCAAACACTGTCCTTATGAATGTGTGCTCCAATTGCCAAATTTAAGGCCAAACACAAACCATTCATTTCATCACCACATATATCCATACACATCATTCACATGTGAAACTAAATATAGCACGGTGTGTATAAAACTATCTAGAGGGGGGGTGAATAGATTTTAAGCTTATTACCCAATTTTTCGTGATAAGTCAAAATTACGAAATTACCCCTAAATAGATTAAACAATAAATCAAGTATAAAATGCAGAAATTAAATAAGACTTGATTTTTACGTGGAAACCCTCACGGGAAAAACCACGGGCTAGTAAGTAAGCCACACTCGAACCTCGAATCCACTAAATGTGTAAACAATTACAACCTAATCCCGGAAGTAATCACACACCTACCTAATCCCGGTATGAGTGAACCTAGTCTAATTTGCTTGCGATCTAAGCAACCTAATCCCGGATGCTACACACAAGACTTACTTTCTCAAGAAGAGAATAACAACCCTAAGTGAATATATGAATATCCAAATGCAACATAGAGCAAGGGAAACCCTATATGCTTATCTAAGATGATTAATTTGCAATTAAGAACAATCCTAGATATCAAAACTAAATGACATGTCAATTAGTTTAGCTAATCAATATTAAGCACAAAACCTAATTTGCTAGCACAATACAACTTCTCAAACATACATCACACTAATCTCAATCTTGTATCCAAAGTATATAAAATAACATACAAGTAATTAATTGAGATTGCTTGTTAAGAGAAACACAAAATATGTAAGATATTAGTGAAAAGCTTACCAAGCAAAGTATGATGAAGAATCCATGCAAGATGACATCTAGAAGATCAAAGATGATGCTAGATGATGATTGATGATCATGAAAAAATGTTTGAGTAATTAAAAATGAGTTCTTGGAAATTTTCTTCTCTTTGAAAAATATCCTAAGTATGTAATCTGAATATGAACTCTCTTTTTTGACCTAAAGACAAAATGGCATATATATAGGGGGCCAAATCAAAGTGTGGTCGTTTAAGTAAGTTTCAAAGAAACGCGCCGATCGGCGGTTTCATTCGGTGGCTAGGCCGCAGAATGTGACCGCCGAATGAGTCCCGAGAGAAACAGGGGAACTTCTGCGGTTTCATTCGGCGGCCACCTACCGCCGATCAAACCGTCGAATTGACCTGACACGAACAGGGGCACAACGGCGGTTTCATTCGGTGGTTTCGAAACCGCCGATCAAACTGCCGAATTGACCCTAGAAACAAAATCAATCAGGTATGAACTTCGGTTTCATTCGGCGGCCAGGCCGCGGATCCAAACCGCCGTTTCACCAATTTTGGTGAAACCAAGGGAGAAGCCAAGGGCATTCTCCAACGGCGATCTTCGCGCTAAAAGCAAGCACACAAGGTGCATGCGCGGACGTTTCCGAACAACAACGGGAAACGAATTACTAGACACATAAACACACAACAACATATAACAAAGAAATGCAAGTGTGATAAGTGACATGTGAAGAGAATGCACACAAATGCAAGTATGCTAAGTGAGTGTGTGCACTAAATCTCTTCATAGAAAATTAAGCACTAAACATATACCTTTGGAGTGCTTAACACTTGCAAGGGCCTTGAGCTTGAACACATTCCTAAGCTACCCTTACATGATCCCCACATATGGTTTGATCACGAAATAAGCCAATTAAAAACTACGGGAATCCTTACAACATGAAACCTTTAGCACATCATCAAATTGTTGATCTTAGCCTAGACGCTTATAGACATATAAGTAATGAGCTAGTAGAATGTGATTGAAAAGTTGATCAACATCTTTAGGATTCCATCAAATTCATTCCTCTCGTCTCAAATCACCCATGGCCCCATTACAACCAAGGAAAGCCCTAGTGGATCTATGAGAAGTCTAGCTTAGGAATACGAGTCAAACATGTTCTCTCCATGTTCATGGTTTATCAATTCATTCATGAGACCAGACACTACAAAAGTGCGTTGTTTTAAATATTCACATGCGTTATAGTCAAATTTTATTTACATAACTCATATTCGTATGTGGTTGAAGAGAGATAACCTAGGACTTTGAGAGAAGAAAGAGATGAATCTGTGAGAAAGAGATGAATCTGTGAGAAATAGAAGTCAAGGCAAATTCAACCTAGGCAGATAGTTTACTGATTCTTGGACCAAAAGCATCCCAAGTATTGGCATACAAGTATTGTGTGTTGTTATGACTAAGTGGAATTTTATTAGTCCTGATTGAGAATGCTTAGCTTGCATGAAGTTTTGTTTGTATATACAAGGTAACTTCTCAGTAGTAGATTGCAGAGTTGCGTTTGTGGGTATCGTATCTGGTAAACTCTCAGGAGACTACACTCCTCCTACTAGGGGCACCTAGAGATTTAAAAGGCATGTGGCATGTGCTAAGTGCCATCGTGTTTCCTACGAAAATGGATTAGTTTAATTGTTACCATTTATGTACACTACAAAAAAATTGGTCTTTTTCGACGGCTAAATGTCGTCGGAAAAGACCATTTGTCGACGGAAATACGCTTTTCAGACGGGGAAAGGCCGTCGGAGGCCGTCGCAAATACGCTTGTCAGAAATAACTAATCACTGACGAGCTGTCACAAATACTACCATTTCCGACGGCCGTGGCCGTCGGAAATAATAAAAATTTCGTCGGTAATAGTGATTCAAGGTGGTCAAAATTATTTGTATTTCCGACGGCTTTACTACTATTTTCGACGGCTTATTGCCGTCGGAAATAGTCGAATTATTAAAAAAATAGTATGACTCAACTTGATAGTCGTCACAACACTTGTCATGTGCCACGTCACTCTGACACGGGCCACGTCATCGCCAAGTCACTGCCATATCACCCAGCATGTGGCACTATAAATCCTTGAAATTCATGTGGCTTGAACCCTTGACCTGGATGACAGTAAGGGTTTCCCTTACCATTTTGCTATAACCTTATATCTGATATGTTTTGCATATTATTTATATATAAGCTATTGATATGTTTGTATACTATGTAATTACAGTAAATATATTTTTTTTGTATACTATTGAGATATTGTTTTTTAAAATAATATTTTATTAAAATTATTAGAGTTCTTGTTAATAGTGAATTTTGGATAGATTTAACACATATAGTGATACATTTAAAATATTGACCTACAAGTCACATTTTTTGTGTAGTGTTATAAATTACATACATTCCATTATAATTTATTAAATAATATTTTAATAATAAATTATTTATTTATTCCATGAAATTGAGGTCAACAAAGCAAAGACTATTTCCGACGGCCTAAATGCCGTCATAAATAATGTATTCCTTTTTTTTTCTTTTGAAATGGAACAAGACTATTTCCGACGGCATTAAGGCTGTCGGAAATAGTGTATTCCTTTTTTTATTTTCAAATGGAACAAGACTATTTTCGATGGCATTGAGGCCATCGGAAATAGTATATTCCCTTTTTTCTTTTCAAATGGAACAAGGCTATTTCCGATGGCATTGAAGCCGTCTGAAATAGTGTATTCCTTTTTTTCTTTTGAAATGGAATAAGACTATTTCCGACAGCATTGAGGCCGTCGGAAATAGTGTATTTGTCGGAATTGAGAACAAAATCGACGGCTTTTCTGACTATTTTCGACGGCCAACGGCCGTTGGAAATGTGGTATCATATTTTTACTCATTTTCGACAGCACTGAAATGGCCGTCGAAAATGGTACCATTTCCGACAGCAATTAGAGCCGTCGGAAATAGTACCATTTCCGACAGCAATTAGAGCCGTCGGAAATAGTTCGTCACTAATAGACTTTTTTTTTTGTAGTGGTAGCAGTTTGTTCTTTCTTTCTTTGTTTTGCTCGAGGACGAGAAAAAGATAGGTTTGAGGGTTTGATCGCGCTATAAATGTTCACATTTAACGCTCCCTTTTCCTTCCTTTTGTGCTCATTTCCGAGCACTTTTGTGTGCATAACGTGTGTTTTTATTAAGTTCAGGTGTTATGATCATTCAGGAAGGTGTTTGCATCAAAGTTATTAAAAGAGGAGCAAAACCAGGGAATGAAGATATGGTGGGATAAAGCCCGCGGTATGAAGCCGCGACACGAAATCGTGGAAAGAATCAGTGAATGTACACAAACGAAGTTAAATTGCTTAAAGCATACCAAGAGGGGGGGGGGTGAATAGGTTTTTACACCTTTTTTCAAACCCTTGAACAAACATCCGTTTGTCCCTCAAGGTAGCCTTACACACAACACTATAATCCAAGATAGACATACATAGACAATATGATGACACAATCATAATTGAAATGTCTAAGTATATCAACAAGTGATGTGAGGTAAAATATCAAATAATCATAACAACAAAATAAACTTGTATTTCATAAGATGTTCAATGTGTTACAAGAGTGAGCAAAATGTCACTAAACAAATATTACAATATACAAAAGAATCAAAGATACAAATTGATCTATAGAATGAATACACTAATCACACTATACAAAGACTTGATTCAAAATACATTACAAGTCAATATTATGAATCAAGACAATAAAATATACAATTAAAATAAAAGAGAAGAGATAGAAAGAATTAACACAAGGGATTTTTTAACGTGGTAAAACCTCCAAGGAGGAAACATCCACGGGTTGAATTACAACCATTGGGTACTATATTATTGGAAAGTAAACATAGAACATTCACAAAGTGACCAATCTTTAGCTCACCCAACCTAGTGAAGTCTAAGCCTACCCAACCCTATTGGAAAGTATGAAATCCCTCAATGATGCGGAACCACCATATATTGGACAACACACTCAACCAACATCGATGGTAGATTAGAAATTCCTCAAGAGTGCATACACATCCCGTGTACCCCGCTCTATCGGAGTCTATGTCTAACCATACGCCTAGGCCTACCAATATGTTAGCCAACTCCCTATCCAAGGCACTCTTGCCTCTAGGGAGCCTCCCATGCATGACTATCCAAGTCCTCCCGACTCTAGCCATGACTTCTTGCTTACCTATCCGAGTCATCCCGACTCTAGGCAAGACTTCTTGCTTGGCTATCCGAGTCATCCCGACTCTAACCAAGACTTCATGCCTTTTACAAGGACTTCCTAGTGTGATCATGTGAATGCAAATGATGCAAACATTCATTTCAACATAGAACATGTGATCAATACATTCTATGGCACAAATAGACCTAAACATGTGAAAACACAATTAATCAAGTCTAGATGCAAAAATACATGAATAGAAACCTAAGCATGTGAAACACCTAACACATATACTCAAAGTCTCATTCACACATATAACACTTGAATCACAAAATGTTCATTAAGTCCTAATTCAAGATGCTATCAATATACAATCAAAGTCTAGATATATGAGATTAAAATCAATCAATATACTAGACAAAAATATAGAGCAAGGTTTTGAGATTTACATCAATCAAAACCTATATTCTCTAAATCACAAACAAATACACAAATCCTTGATTTCTTCAATCAAAGGACCAAATCAAATCTCAAAGTCATTTTAACACAAAATTAATTCAATTAAGTATCAAACAACCTAAGATGCCATTCTAATCACAATACAACTCACAAACAAATGTAAAACCTAGAATCATAAAATCTAGTCAACATAAGTCCACAAATTGAGTTTCAATTGGAATGATAATCAAGCTACCTTTTCAAATAGCTTTCATAAACAATAACATATATATAGAAGAAGAAACCCCAAGCAAATGGAAGGTGAAATAATAAGAAATCCCAAAGTTGAGACTCAAACCTCAAATTCTGCAGCTGGTACGAATTTCAGTGTCCAACCACTTGAAATCACGATCAATCAGCCACCAAATCACTTGGAGATGTTAGAGGACTCAAATACGAACACTCTCCAACTTGAATCACTCAAATCCGACTCCGGATGAGGAAGATATGGTGTTTTGAAGTTTGGAAAAATTGGAGAGAAGTGTATACGGGAATTCTGAAATTTTTTGCTTGAAAATTCAAAATGAGAGAGAGAGGGAAGAAATAGGAGGAGAGAGAGAGGTCATTTCGACCAATCTTGTGGTGCCACATCACCCCCAGGCCGTGGGGGGCGCGTGGCCCACACGGGAGCAGAAGGGGCTCCAGGCCGTGGGGCCCACGGCCTCAACCACGGCCAGCCCATGTGGCCCACGGCCTGGGCTGTCCTCTCCCGTGCACTCTCGGTTCGTCGGCCCGTATCTCGAGCGTCCGAACTCCGAATTCGAATCCGTTTTCGGATTACAAACCGTGACTCTCTCACACACAAAAACGACTATACAACTTTGAAAAACGGTTGAGAAATCATCTCGGAAATCATCGATGAAGTCAACACAACGTAAGAGAACGTAAAGTGGCATAGTCAACACGTTTGGACTCGAAACCTTATGAATGAGTAACCGAAACGACCGGAACTCAATAAGGCATTGAATAAGAACATGTACAAGTCCTAAACACAAAATACGGAAACATATAAACACAAATACACACACATATGCTAGTTTCCGGACATAGTCTTAGAAAATGCAAAACACAAAGTTTATTAACTAAAAGTGAATGCATGAGCATATTTTGCCAAGTGTGTGAAAGTGAAATGTAAATGAAATAAAATCATGAAGGGACACACAAAAATGATATGTGTGGGTGTGTGCCTAGCCTTGTAAGAGATAAGAGGTCATGTATACCTTTGTAGACCGATAATGTCCGAAACTCTTAAAAGCCGGCAACTTGAACGAATAATGGTTGAGACGTCCTTCGTCTTCGAAATCCTTCATTTACTAACCACTAAACATTACAAGTAAAACACGTTTTGATATGGAATTAATGCCAACACTAATTATCAACCTTACAATCAGCTAGACATGAGCTGCCAACCAGGGGGTCTGAACTCACCAAGTTATGCACGGCGGGTTCATGCAGCGAGACCATTCCTGCCATCCCGAAGGTTTGAAACCGCCAGAATCACTAACGGGGCACGGCGAGTTCATCCCAGCGGGAAAGAAGCTACCGAGAAGTATGCCAGAAGCCGCAGCGGGTTTGAGCAGCGAGCATAAAGCCGCGGAACGAAGCCGCCAGAGGCACGGCCAAGGACAAATTGGGCATTTCTTGCCCAACTTGAAGATAAAGATATATATACTTCCTTCTTCTACTGAACAAGGTGTGACAAAAAAGAGAGTCGTGATAGTTATTGGTAGTTCTTGGTTATTGTATCATAGCATAGATTATTGTCTTAAGAAGCTTATCACTTGTAATATTTTTAGGAAAAGGTACTAATCTTAGTAAAGTACTTAGTTCAACACTCCCTCTTAAGAGTTATTAGTGATCATTTGGCTTGTATTTGCTGTGGAGGAAGGAAAAGTTTGGCCTTGGAATCGGTCAAGACTACAAGGGTAGTATTTCTTCCTTTTCTTCATTTTTATGTTATACTCAATTATCATGTGTAACTAACCCACTCATGTTAGGGAATTTATGAAAGTAATGATGTAATCCACTTGTTACCACTTTTCCTATCAATCACTTGTGTAAGTGTGTATGCTTAAATTGATGAAATCATGCCATGTTTCTCACAATTTAGAAGCAGGGAATTGGTTATCTTAGAGTGATGAAATACTAAATTCCTAATGTTTGAATTGTGTATGTTCATCCAATACTCCTTGATTAGAGTGTGTTGTTCATAGAACATCTTAAGAATTCACTCTATAAATCTTAGTTCAAAAACCTACATTCACTAATGATGAATCTAAACTTTAGATGATATATTAAGTGATTTGTTGAGTGTGCCAATTGTATAAATGGAACAACACTAGTGATTCGATCATTATTGCATGAAAGTGGTTACATGTGGTGCATCATTACTAAATTCATATGTTCCCTAGCATTTTAGCTCATTAATTGTAATCGTTTAATATCACGTTAGTTTAATTTAGTAAAGATTCACTAATTCTAGCACAGACCAATCGTCTGATTTCCCAGTGGGATCGATACCCTTATTTTGTACACTATACTAGTTTAACAACTTGTACGATTGCAAAGGGTGAAACACTCGGGCGTCCATTAGTATAACCATGGTAAATTAGAATAAATTGTTGTTTAATTAGAAACCCGGTTAGGAAGCGTCAATAGTCATGAAGATCCATACTCTCCACATTTCCATTTGTGGAGTGAGATGACAAATTCTTATCACTAGAGTCATCTCCTATCCTTTCCATCTCACTAATGGAGTCATTTTCCTCATCAAGACCTTCACTTTGGTCACTTGATGTTATATGAACCATATCCCAATGAGTAGCTATACTAACTACCTCTTTAGCTACTTCTTTATCTATTCCTTCTTTAGGGTCACAACTCAAGGCATCTTTGCCATCTTCTTCAACTTCTACACGAGTGGCTCCAAATGCCGTGTAGTTAATGGCAAGCTTTTCATCACTTGAAGGATTTTCTTCACTCTCATCCTTACTCCATGAGGTAGCCATCGCCTTTCCTTTTCTTTTATCCTTCAAGTTTCCACACTCCGAGGAGATATGCCTGAATCCTCCATATTCGTAGCTTTGAATCCCCTCTTTTGAAGACATCTCTTGGTTTGGATTGTCATTCTTGAGTTTGGTCTTCTTCTTGAAGCCATCCCCCTTTGAGCTATAACAATTCTTTTGTAGATTCAAGAATTTCTTGAATCTTTTGATAATTAGTGCCATGTCTTCATCCAAGTCATCCTCCTTCTTGTCATGCTTAGAGGTCTTCAAAGCAATATTCTTTTTCTTCTTAGAAGGTGAGGTTGTAGCCTTTCTTGACTTATAGGCGAGAAGTCTTCCAATCACCTTACTCAGTTTCATATCCTTGTAACCACTATTCTCTTCTAAAGCCGTTATCTTGGAATCCAATCTTTTGAGGAGAGATCTCATAATTTTCTGCTTGATTCTCCTATCCGAATAAGGGTTACCAAGTTGATAACTTTAGTTGACTATATTGAAAATGCCTACAAGGTTATACTAAACAACCTAGAAGGGGGGGCGAGGGGGTGAATAGGTTGACACACTAGTTTTAAAAATTCTTTCATGACTTATGTCAAAACCTTGGTGAGCATACAAATTAACCTTTAACAAGATTGTTATGAAAAAACAATTAACACATGTATGTTTGATTCACCACCCTTAGTTTACAAAACATATACCAAGAAACAATGTATCTCATATACAAGTATATTCAATGAAGAGCAAATTCCACAAGTTGTACTTTGAATATTACAATGTAAATTCACTAAGTAGAACTTTACAACTTGATATAGAATCACAAGATACAATGTTCAAACACTTACAAGATACAAGAAACAAATTTTGATTCAACAAACAATGTGTGCATCTCTTTCTTTATCAATAACTTGTTTACAAGGATGTGAGGAAATGAAGATCTTAAACAAGTTATATTGATCATACATACAAATATAAAGAGATAGAGATAGAGACATTTGACACATTGATTTTACGTGGTAAACCTCCGAAGAGGAAACATCCACAGGTTGAATCCAAAACCACCGGCAAGCAATCCACTGTGACGAAAAGGACTTACACACTCAAGGCTATCAACATATGATATCCACCCTAAGCTATCAACTCCTAGTCTACCCTCGGGCCTAGTGAACCACCTAGCCTACTCTCTATCCAAGGTGTGTTCTACACCTCTAGGAAGCAACTTCCAATCCAAGACGCTCACGTCTCTAGGAAGATTTCTTGCTTATCTATTCGGATCCTCGCGATCCTAGACAAGACTTCTTGCTTAGCCATCTGGATCACAAAGATCCTAGTTAAGCTTCCCTAGCTCAACCATCCGGAGTATCACACTCCTAGCTAAGACTTAATGCTTAAGTTAAAGCTTCACTCACTCCAAGATGAGTCTTCCACCTTTTGCAAGGCAAATGATCTAAGTGATGCAAATCATGCAAACACATGCAATATAGAATATATGATCAATACATCTTATGGAAACTATAAATAATCAATGAGCATACAATTGTATATTTTTCTAGTTTATGATCCAAAACATGACACCATACAAAATGATGCATGAGCATATGGAATGTATGGATAAGGTATACTCCATGAAGGTCAGACATAGGCAACAAAATTCACAAAACAAAGTTGTCTAGATCTTAAACATGAACAAAAATCTAGAGCATGCAAAACACCTAAAACATGACAAATCCTAGATTCTATTAATGTTACTAAAGCTTGAAAACAAAGCATATTCATTAAGCATATATTCAAGACTTTAGAACACAAACAACAAAAATGCTAGAATCATAAGATATGATCAATGAATATTCTAGCAAGTATTTAGAACAAGGATATAATTAAATGATCAATTAAATCCTAGAAAGCTCTAAACACAAAATCAAATGTGCTCATCCTAAATATGTTCAATTAAAGGATTCAAGCACATGCTAAGGTTATTAATCATAAAATGAATCAATCAAGTCACAAATAACCCTAGATATCAAGCTAAGCACAATACAACTCTCAATCATGTGAAAAACTAGAATAATAGAAAACTATTTCACACTTGTCTCTAATTAGACTTGATTAGCTTTGATTATGAAGCTATCTTTTCAAATAGCATTCATCATACATACACATACATATAGAAGAAGAAAACTCTAGGTAATTGAAGATCAAAAAGGATGAAATCATAAAGTTTAGTTCAATACCTAAGAATCCTGTGCAGTTTCGGTTTTGAGAGAAGAACCACCTCAAAATGTGATCAAACAGCTGTAAACCTTTTTGAAGAAGGTAGGGGACTTGAATACAAAGATTCTCCAACTTTAATCACTCAATTCGAAGTTCGAATGAGAAAGTTATGGTATTTGGAAGTTGGGAAAGTTGGAGAGAAAATTTCAGCTCTATGAAATTCAAATTTTCTTCTTAGAATGAATGGGAGGGAAATGAAGAATTTAAAAGAGATGAAAGAGAGGGAGAAACGAGCCAACCACAGGCTACCACATCACCAGCCACGTGTGGGACACATGTGGCACATGTGGGCAGAGAGCTGCTCTGGCCGTGTGGCACACGGCCTCCACACGTGGCCACCAAGCTTGGCCGTTGGCCATGTTTGCTCCTCTCACGCACCGCTCGCGTTCTTCGGCCGTATCCGGGCCTCCGAACTCCGATTTTGAATCCATCTTCGGATTACCAATCTTGACTCCCTCACGCACAACAAAAACTACAAAACTTTGACAAAAGGTTGAGAATTCATCTCAGAAAATGATGACGAAGACAACTCAACGAATGAGAACGTAAAATAGCATAACTACATCGTTTGGACTCAAAACCTAATGAATGAGTAACCGAAATGACCGGGACTCAATAAGGAATCATATGAGATCATGTTTAACCCTTTAATTAATTAACATATATGATTAAAAGTATCATACCTTTGTCACGTGATCCGATTGACGTTGCGTCGATGGTAATCTGCAAGATCTTCCAATCCAATCACGAATGTGAATCACCTAGGAGCGTGGTCTCCCTTTCTTTGAATTGTGTACCTAGGGATAGATAACAAAAACTTTTTCTTTTTCATTAGTCACTAAACCTCCAAAAGATAACAAAGAACGTTCCGGTCACTTTTGAATTCTCAATCTAATGATCGAAACTCGTGTGAACCTTATTCGAAATTGTGCACAAAGCCTATTGATGTATAAACTACTAGTGCACTATCGAAATAAGAACAATTCTTCCTACTTTTCTCTCTTGGCTGAAATCACACTTAGTCTTAAAAGATAGCTTTTTTTTTTCAAGCAATAGAAAAATAATTCTCTAGAAAACTATTAGGGTTGCCAAATATATTATCTATATATATTGCGATATCCTTGCACAATATTATATATATATATATATATATATTTAGTGCTATTTACTTACACAATTTATTATATATATCACTGCATGAATTCAATTTGCATATATATTATATATAGGACACAAATTCAACTTTACTTATATATTATCCATAGTGCACGAATTCAATTGCCAATATAATATATATCATGCACGAATTCTCTTGCCTATATTAAAGGGTGGCCGAATTCTCTTGATAGGAAACCTAGGGTTGGCCAAATTCCTCACTTTAAAAGGATTTGTGCTTTAGCCAAATTCCTATCAACCTTATAATCCTAACCCTAATCCAACTCTTTAGTGTTTAATCCTATTATGACTTTATAAAAGACTTCCTTATTTGACTAGATAAATAAATCTCTTATTTATCTACTTACCAAATAAAGTCTTTTATATTTATTATACTACCACAATAGTATACTATTAAGAAACATATTTTCTAGTCAGAAAAATATTTTGATTCTTAATTATATAATTAATCAATCAATTAATTAATTTCCATTTAATCAAATAATAAAATAAAATAATATATTAGACTTTTATACAAGCCTTGCTGCCCATATATACATACATGGGCTATATATTATTTTCTCATTCTATTAAATCCATTGGACCTTAATTAAAAGGCCCACATGCAAACTAGGCCCATTCTTACTAAAAGAAACAAGTCCACATTCCTTAATACAATTCTAGATGGACCCATAAATTAGTCCGGTAGAATATATCAAGTGATTCATGCAAGTCCGTGTGGATTGGGGATCTTGGCAGGCTATCTAATTTAAGCTTCAATAGACATAACCCAACCATAATCAACAAATGATTCACTTAGGTTCGATCTATTAATTTTAGTTCATTCTACTAAAGAACGAAAATTGCACTCTTAAATAAAGATAGAACAAGTAAATGTTTCTCATTCATACCATAGACAATCTTATTGGAGATGGTGAATCCTCGTGAATAATATCAGTAATCGCCAAGAGCTCATAGACTGCCTATAGCTCTCCAAGTTACCATGTTTACTCATATGACCACATTTTGAACTTTAGATATTTTGACTTGTCTAGAAGCCATGTTTTCAATAGACACCATCGAAAACTCAACGTTGAGATTTTATATCTAATTACCTCAAAATATCCATATGATGATATTATACTCTCATTGTATAAATGGAGCCATGATGTCCATATCTATAAATGAAGTCCTCTATCGATTAACAAATAATTACCACCAAACTATCAAGACAGACTATGATATATAATCATACTCATTGATAACTCAAATGATACAACTTGCAACCATAAGTCCATCATTTATCTTAGGATTAAGATAGACTCTCTGATTGTCCTCATAATGAAAAAACTTTTATCTATTGGCGGTTCTAAATAAAGTATTTCATTGTGATCCAGTTCAATGCACCTAGTGTAGTAGATTCTTTTACTCAAAGCCACTTTAATGATTTAAACCCATCATAACACATTTGATCCCACTCAAATGCTAACAAAAGAATCTACACCTTTAACAAGATAAAGGTGCCCAACCTTTAACTTAAGTTGTGAACATTATTTAAGACTAACTAAAGAATTGTGTCTACCTTATACATAACCAGATGTACGAACAATTCTTCTTTTCTCATAGTCTTTTAACCTTATGATTATTTACCTTGACAATTGTAATTATAAATGCTATAAGATTTTGTTAAATAAACATAAATCACTTTATTAATATGATAACCTTCTTTTGTTGATTATATGTATGTTTAATTAATTAAAGGGTTAAGGTTCATAAAAAGGAAAAATTTTAAAACTACTAAATCTAATTTTTAGTCTCGCTTCCGCTGCGTGTACTATGGTATTTTTCCCTACAATTGGTATCAGAGCCTTGGTTGAACCCTTTTAATTAATTAACGTATATATACGTGGATCTATTTCTTTTTATTGTGATTATGCACGTTTAGAAAGAGATGGCACTCTAGGTATTCGCATATATAATTACATGTGATGTATGGATTTATATATGTATTATGTGAATTGTTGTTGCTCGATTTTGGTCCTAGATTTTCAATGTAATTTTTGTTTCGGAATTGTAACAAGAAGGGTGGTCTATTATCGCCATAATTCCTTCTTGGTAGTTGCTAAGTTTTTTTTTTATTTTTATTTTATTTTATGTGCAGTTTTTACTGCAGTTTTTATTTATTTATTATGTGCAGTTTTTGTTTGTAAATATACTGCAGTGATTATTAAAAAAAAAAAAAAAATACTGCAGTATTTTATTTGTTTAAATACTACTGTAAAGTATTCGTGTATTGAAGATTCGAAGACACGAAGAAAAACGAAGCAACCGGAACCGAGAACGAGCACCGTGCGCACCCTAGGAGTGGATTGGGCTGCGCATGGCAAGCCCAAAACTTGGTGGGCTGTGCACGGCAGCCCTGGGAGGCTTCATGGGCTGCACACAGCAGCCCCTTTGTGGGGTTGTGGGGTGTGTCGCCCATGGGAGGAGGCCGAAGGATGAGCGTATGGTTGATGGGCCACTTGAAGATCTTGTATTCCTAAACAATTGTAATTTACTTGTTTTTCTAGGATGGGCCAAAATTGTTGCTATTTAATTTTTGCTTAAATATTACAATATTTGTTATTGTATGATAACATGACATATAGAATAGGAGTGCCACTCATATATCTCTTTTGGTATGAACATGCATTGAATGATTTAGGTATCTAAATTGGCATCTAGATAACTTGGTAAATCATTCTTTGGGATTTAATCACACGCCTTAAATAATTGAGTGGGAGAAGGTGTTTTTGTAACACCTATGGCCTCCAAGGTTAGTTGAGCTTTATTATTTATTGGTAATCCCCCCAAGGGGCGTCCATGAATGGAATTTAGCAATATACTTCCTTACAAGGATAGACTAGACAATGGACTCAAACGAGATCTACTTCCCAATGAGGGATTTTCGTGAGAGAAAATTGAGGGTCGATATCTTGGTAACACACTCAATGTAATTTTATTGATATCCTCCCAAGAGTTCTTGTCAATAAAATTGCAAGGCTAAAGTTGAAAACGCTGGTTGTTATGTTAACAATTAGGTGGGACCTAGTCTAACAAGTAAATGGTGCGAACTCCCAAAGGAGGCGTAACGTTTATGGGTGTTGGATCACCGTTGAATTTTTATGATTGAGTTATTTATTTAATTCAAGATAAATATTTAAAAGTGCTTTATCATGATTATTTACTTATATATGTTTTGTTTTATTCAGAAATCATGACCCCATCACTTATGAACATCCTGAAAGATAACACTTTAACTGGAGATAATTATGTCACATGGAAAAGGAAAATTGGGTTGTTGCTGCAAAGTGAAAAACATAAGTTTGTTCTAACTACTCCTAAACCACCTACTCCTAATAATGAATCTAGCATAATGTATAGAGATGAGTATGAGCAGTGGAAGACTTCAGATGATATGGCCAAATGTTAAATTATGGCCACTATCTCCGACGTGTTGCAACAGCAGCATGAAGGAATGGAGTCCGCTGTTGATATAATGATGTCTCTAGAGGAGATGTTTGCTATGAAGTCCAAGACGACTAAGAGAGAGGCAGTGACTGCTTTTATGAATCTGAGAATGAAACCTGGACAGGCTGTGAAAGATCACATGATGAAAGTCATAGCACATCTCAACATTGCTGAACTGCATGGCGTTGAGATAGATGGTGAGACAAAAATTGATATGGTTGTCAATTTATTGTCAGATTCCTTTGATCAGTTCAAATTGGACTACACTTTGAACAAAAAGGAATACACCTTACAAGGCCTGATGCAAGATGTTCAAAGTGCTGAAAATATCCTTGTGAAAGGCAAAGGTCAAGAGATTCATATGGTTGGTAAAGTTGCTACTGTTAAGGCCCGTCAAAAGGTCAAGAAACAACAGAAGAAAAAGCAACTCGGGCCTATCAAGAAGGAGACCAAGAAAGTAACCAAGATCAAAGGGAAATGCTTCCTTTGTGGTGAAAAGGGACATTGGAAAAGAAATTACCCAAAGTCCCAGAATAAGAAGGAAGAAGGTAATGTGAATTATCTTGAAACATGTTTTTTGACAGATTCTACAGATTCTTGGATCATAGACTCAGGAGCCACTAATCATGTTTGTTATTCCTTGCAGGGGTTCCAAGAAAGGAGAAGGTTGAGTAAGAATGAAATCAATTTGCGCTTGGGCAACGGAACGTTAGTGTCTGCAAGTGCAGTGGGAGATATTAGAGTTTATTTGGATTCTAGAAGGCATTTAGATTTGATAGATGTTTATTATGTACCTCAATTCAAGAGGAATTTCATTTCAGTTTCTTGTTTGAATAAATTTGGATATTCGGTTACTTTTAATAAAGTTTTTATTATTAGTAAGAATGACAAAATTATTTGCCAAGGTACATTGGAAAACGGTCTATACTTTTTGCATAGAAATATCTATCACTCGTTAGACACAGAATTAACGGAACCTAATCATAAAAGAGTAAAATTATCAATAGATGAAACCTACCTTTGGCATTTACGCTTAGGTCATATTAACCTTAATAGGATTAAAAGATTGGTAAGTGACGGACCTTTAAGTGACTTAAAGGTTGATGATCTACCAACTTGTGAATCTTGTTTGGAAGTTAAAATGACCAAAAGGAGGTTCTCTGCCAAAGGTGCAAGAGCCACTGAATGTTTAGGATTGATACACACTGATGTATGTGGACCTATGAGCATTCAAGCTAGAGGTGGATATGAGTACTTCATCACCTTCACAGATGATTACTCGAGATTTGGTTATGTGTATCTCATGCGACATAAGTCGGATGCTTTTGACATGTTCAAAGCATTCAAAGCTGAAGTAGAAAATCAGCTTGAGAAACACATAAAAATCTTGAGATCTGATCGTGGTGGAGAATATCTATCTGGTGAGTTTCAGCAATATCTTATTGATAATATGATAGTTTGTCAGTTTTCTACACCAGGTACACCTCAATAGAATGGGGTAGCAGAAAGGAGAAATAGAACTCTTTTGGATATGGTTAGGTCTATGTTGAGTTATTCAACACTTCCTATTTCTTTTTGGGGATATGCTTTACAAACTGCTATATACATTCTAAATGATGTACCATCTAAGTCTGTTCCTAAAACACCGCATGAGTTGTGGACTGGGAGCAAGCCTAGTTTACAACACTTAAGGATATTTGGTTTTCCTGCGCATGTGTTGAAAGGAAAGACAGAAAAGATGGAGTCCCGTTCGGAAACATGTATATTTGTAGGGTATCCAAAAGAAACTAAAGGATATTATTTCTATAGTCCTTCAGATCTTAAAGTATTTGCTTCGACAAATGCTAAATTTCTGGAAAAGGACTATATGAATGATTTTGTGCCTAGAAGTAGAATTGTCCTGAATGAGATGTCAGGAGATACAATTCCACGAGAGGTTACACAACCAAACCCAATTGTAAGTTCCGATCCAACACAAGATCAACAACCTACCATTCCTCGTCGTAGTGGGAGGGTTAGAACACAACCCGAAAGATACATCGGTCTGGGAGAATCAGTGGAGAATCTCCCGGACGACGATGATCCCTATACGTACAAGGAAGCTATGGAGGATGTTGATAGTCGCCATTGGCAAAAGACAATGCAATCTGAGATTGAATCTATGTTCGATAACAAAGTCTGGTCCCTTGTAGACTTGCCTAAAGGGATAAAACCCATTAGGTGCAAATGGGTATACAAGAGGAAAAGAGGTATGGATGGAAAGGTGGAAACCTTTAAAGCTAGATTGGTAGCTAAAGGATATACATAGAAAGAAGGTATCGATTACGAGGAAACCTTCTCTCCTGTGGCCATGCTTAAATCCATTAGGATACTCTTATCCATTGCAGCATCTTTAGATCTAGAGATTTGGCAAATGGACGTCAAGACAGCTTTCCTTAATGGAAGTCTTGACGAAAGCATCTACATGATGCAACTAGAGGGATTCATTGAAAAGGGCCAAATGGAAAAGGTATGCAAGTTGCAGAAATCCATATATGGATTAAAGCAAGCATCCAGATCCTGGAACATAAGGTTTGATCAAGCTGTCAAAGGTTTTGGATTTATTCAAAATCCTGACAAACCTTGTGTATACAAAAGGATTAAGGGCGACAAGTTGGTTTTCCTGATTCTTTATGTTGATGATATACTACTCATTGGAAACGATGTAGGTGTATTGACATCAGTAAAAGAATGGTTAGCAAAACAATTTGATATGAAGGACTTAGGAGAAGCAAGTTTTATTCTAGGTATCCAAGTAATAAGGGATAGAAAGAATAGAACGATTGCATCATCCCAAGCTTCATACATAGACAAGATCTTGTCTAGGTTTTCCATGCAAGATTCCAAGAAAGGTATGTTACCTTTCAGACATGGAATCAAGCTTTCTAAGGAACAAGTTCCTAAGAATGAGCATGAAGAGCAATTCATGAGTAGAGTTCCATATGCCTTGGCAGTTGGAAGTCTCATGTATGCAATGCTCTGTACTAGACCAGATATTTGTTTTGCTGTTGGCATAGTTAGCAGGTTTCAATCGAAACCTGGTCCTGATCACTGGACGACAGTCAAGCATATTTTCAAGTATCTCAAGAGAATGAGAGATAATATGCTTGTATACTCTGGAGGGGATTTGATTCCCGTTGGGTATACAAATTCTGATTTCCAATCAGATTCTAACTCCAGAAAATCCACATCAGGGGCTGTGTTTACTATTGGAGGAGGAGCAGTCATATGGAGGAGTATCAAGCAATCTTGTATTACTGATTCCACCATGGAAGCTAAGTATGTAACTGCATGCGAGGCTGCCAAAGAGGCTGTTTGGCTCCGCCAATTCTTGATTGACTTGGAAGTGGTTCCTAGTGCGAATAAGCAGATCACTATCTACTGTGACAACAGTGGAGCAGTGGCTAATTCGAAAAAACCAAGAAGTCACAAGAGAGGAAAACACATTGAAAGAAAGTATCATCTTTTAAGGGAGATTGTTCAAAGAGGTGACGTGACGATTACCAAAATCGCGTCAGCAGAAAATCTAGCGGACCCCTTCACAAAGGCTCTACCTCAGAAGAGTTTCGATGGGCATCTATGTTAGGATTATGCTCAATAGCAAGAGTGTAATAGTGTTTTTGACAATCTATTCATATTAATAAAATGTGATTTCTGGTTTAACAAATCTTATAGCACTTATAGTTTAATTATTATAATTGTCAAAGTAAATAATCATAAGGTCTAAAGACTATGAGAAAAAAAAGAATTGTTCGTACATCTGGATATGTATGAGGTAGACACAATTCTTTAGTTAGTCTTGAATAATGTTTACAACTTAAATTAAAGGTTGGGCACCTTTATCTTGTTAAAGTTGTAGAATTCTTTTGCTAGCATTTGAGTGGGATCAAATGAGATATGATGAGTCTAAAATCATCGGAGTGTCTTCGAGTAAAAGAATCTAGTGCACTGGGTGCATTGAACTGGATCACAATGAAAAGCTTTATCTAGAACCGTCAATAGATAATAGTCTTTTCATTATCAGGACAATCAGAGAGTCTATCTTAATCCTGAGATAAATGATAGACTTATGGTTGCAAGTGATATCATTTGAGTTATCAATGAGTATGATTATATAGCATAGTCTATCCTCGATAGTTTGGTGATATTCATTTGTTAATCGATAGAGGACTTCATTTATAGATATGGACATTGTGGCTCCATTTATTAAATGAGAGTATAATATCATCATATGGATGTTTTGAGGTAATTGGATATTAAATCTCAACGTTGAGTTTTCAATAGTGACTATTGAAAACATGGCTTCTGGACAAGTCAAAATATCCAAGTTCAAAATGTGGTCATATGAGTAAATATGGTAACTTGGAGAGTTATAGGCGGTCTATGAACTCTTGGCAATTACTGATATTAATCACGAGGATACACTATCTCCAATATGATTGTCTAGGGTATGAATGAGGAACATCTTCTTATTCTATCTTTATTTAAGAGTTCAATTTTAGCTCTTTAGTGGAATGAGTTAAAATTAATGGATCGGACCTAAGTGAATCATTTGTTGATTGTGATTAGGTTATGTCTATTGAAGCTTAAATTTAGATAGCTCGCCAAGATCCCCAATCCACACGGACTTGCATGGATCACTTGATATATTCTACCGGACCAATTTATGGGTCCATCTAGAATTGCTTTTAATATATTAAGAATATAATTTGCACATTATTTGTTTAATGGGTTGATCAATTATATTAATATATTAATGAAAGGCATGTGGGCTTGTTTCTTTTAGTAAGAATGGGTCTGGTTCACATGTGGGTTTTTATTTAAAGTCCAATGGATTAAATAAAATAAGAAAATAATATTGAGCCCATATATATATGATGTGGGCGGCAAGGCTAATTTATTAGTCTAATATATTATTTTATTTTATTGTTTGATTAAATGAGAATTAATTAATTTATTAATTTATTTATTTAATTAAGAAACAAAATCTTTTTCTGATCAGGAAATATGTTTCCTAGAGTTATACTATTGGTAGTAGTATACTAAAAGTAAAAGACTTATTTGGTAAGAAAATAAATAATAAGGTTTATTTATTTAATCAAATAAGGAAGTCTTTGAGATAGTTACAAATACACTAAAGAGTTGGATTAGGGTTTGGAATTCTAAGGAAATCTACCTAGGGTTAGGATTTAAGTCAAAAGACAAATCCTACATGGTAAATGATTTTGGCCACAATATATAAATATATATTAAATATATAAGGCCGAAAATATATATGTATATAATGCATGCAGTATTAGTGCCGCAAGATATATTATTTCTTGCAAAAATATATGTGGGTGCCACAATATATATTTGTGAAGGCGTGCAGCATTAGTTTTTTTTAAAGAGGTGTGCAGAATTTATGCACTATATATATTTTAATATATATAGATATTATATATAGGTTGAATTTGGCTAACCCTACTTGCAAGGCTTGAGAGTTTTTCTTTTGCTTAAAAAAAATAGAATCCAACTCTAGTGATTAGTGTGTTGATTTCGACCAAGACATAAACGAGTGAATAGATTATTCTTTGATTGTACACTAATTGCTTGTTCATCAATAAGCTTGTGTGTACAACATCGATTTAGGTTCACGCGAGTTTCGATTATTAGATTGAGAACTCAAAAGTGACCGGAATAATCTTAGTCTTCTTTTGATTGTTTTGTGACTAACAAAAGAAAAAGAAAAGTTTGTTTGTCCATTCTCAGGTTTGCAATTCAAAGAAAAGGGAGACCACGCTCCTAGGTGATTCACATTCATGCTAGGATTGAAGATCTTGCGGATTACCATCGACGTAAGTCAATTGGATCATGCGACAAAAGGTATTCTTCTTTTGTTGATTATATGTATGCTTAATTAATTAAAGGGTTAAGGTTCATAAAAAGGAAAAATTTTAAAACTACTAAATCTATTTTTAGTCTCGCTTCCGCTGCGTGTACTACGGTATTTTTCCCTACAATCTAGAGAACATGGGCATGAGAGATATGACACATTTGCTATAGCGCAAGTGGGAGATTGTTAGGATTATGCTCAATAGCAAGAGTGTAATATTGTAATTAACAATCTTTTTCATATTAATAAAGTGATTTCTGGTTTAACAAATCGTATAGCATTTATAGTTTAATATTATAATTGTCAAAGTAAATAATCATAAGGTCTATAGACTATGAGAAAAGAAGAATTGTTCGTACATCTGGATATGTATGTGGTAGACACAATTCTTTAGTTAGTCTTGAATAATGTTCACAACTTAAGTTAAAGGTTGGGCACCTTTATCTTGTTAAACTTGTAGAATTCTTTTGCTAGCATTTGAGTGGGATCGAATGAGATATGATGAGTCTAAAATCATCGGAGTGTCTTCGAGCAAAGGAATCTAGTGCACTGGGTGCATTGAACTAGATCACAATGAAAAGCTTTATCTAGAATCGTCAATAGATAATAGTCTTTTCATTATCAGGACAATCGGAGAGTCTATCTTAATCCTGAGATAAATGATGGACTTATGGTTGCAAGTGATATCATTTGAGTTATCAATGAGTACGATTATATCGCATAGTCTATCCTCGTTAGTTTGGTGATATTCATTTGTTAATCGATAGAGGATTTCATTTATAGATATGGACATCGTGGCTCCATTTAATAAATGAGAGTATAATATCATCATGTGGATGTTTTGAGGTAATTGGATATTAAATCTCAACGTTGAGTTTTCGATAGTGTCTATTGAAAACATGGCTTCTGGACAAGTCAAAATATCCAAGTTCAAAATGTAGTCATATGAGTAAATATGGTAACTTGGAGAGTTATAGGCGGTCTATGAACTCTTGGCGATTACTGATATTAATCACGAGGATACACTATCTCCAACATGATTGTCTAGGGTATGAATGAGGAACATCTTCCTTTTCTATCTTTATTTAAGAGTTCAATTTTAGCTCTTTAGTGGAATGAGTTAAAATTAATGGATCGGACCTAAATGAATCTGTAAGTAATTAAATACTCAAGGCGTGTTTAATATATAAAGCTAGAGGGGGGGTGAATAGATTTTAGCTAATTATTACCCAATTTTCGCATGCATGTCAATTTTACGAAAATACCCCTAGCAAGTCAAATATACATACAAGTGTAATAAGATGCGGAAATAATAAATGACACTTGATGTTTACGTGGAAACCCAACCACTGGGAAAAAACCACGAGCTGTTTAGTGCGCCACACTCGGAACTCGAAATCACTAATTGAAATGAAGTTTACAACCTATGTAGACCTCGTCTAACACTCCGGTCTGTAACCCCTCACTTCTACCCAGCGGGCCTTTATTAGCAACCCTATTCCAATTTGCTCGATCCTCGCAGTCACTACTTGTAATGATGTTTACAGCCTAATCCCGGTCTGTAACCCACCACTACTACCCGCAGGCCTGTAATAGCAACCCTAGACCAAGACTTCAATCTCTCAAAAGAGATGCACAACCCTATGTGAATATGTATGAATATTCAATTAACAAACAAGGCTAGGGAACCTTAGATGCTTATCTAGGATGATGATATATTCAAATTAAATCAACCCTAGATATCAATTGCTAAATGACATGTCAAATAGCATAGATAATCATAGATTATAAAAACCTAGATATCTATCAAAAACAACACTCAATCAATTCATCACAATTAATCTCTTTTCTTGTATTTAGCATATGATCTAAAACATACAAGTAATTTAAAAGAGATGGCTTGGTATTTAAAATACTAAAATAAGATGAAATTAATCAAAATCTTACCAAGCAAGTTGTGATGATGCAAACCCATACATGGATGCACTCTATATAGACATAGGAGATGCAATATGAAATTTGATGCAAAAGGGGTTTGATTTGAGTGGTTAAAGGTGAGTTCTTGATTTGATTTTCTCTCAAAATCTATCTTTGAAGTTTAGGGTTCTTAAGAGTAAAAGAACTTGTTCAGATAATGAGAAAGTGTGATATTTATAAACATCAAGAACAGGGCAAGTGAAAAGACAATTTTGCCCCTGAATCACACTATCGCAGTTGCTCTGTGGCTCGACTGCCGCGGTTGCACAAACCGCGGCACTGAAACCGCGGCGAAGCGTCACAGCACAAAGCTTAATTTTCAAGCGACTCAAAACATGACCAAACGACATCGAAACCTTTCATATAATATACCGTTGGAAAGGTATGGAAGTCTACTTTATACTCCAATTAACAAAACATGATTTGGATAATTGTAGAAAAAGTTATGGTCATTTGAGTGACCAAAGGTCAGATTCGGATAACAGCTGTGATGCCCTGTTTTAGTGGTCACTTTGGAAATTTCAAAACCAATCCAAACGGTCATGAAATATTACGAATAATATACCGTTGGAAAGGTATGGGTGTCTAGTTTGTACAGAAATTTTCAAAACTCATTTTGAAGCTTTATGTAAAAAGCTATGGTCACACGACCATGCAAAGGTCAGTTTTGAAAACACTTAAAACATTGAAATCCAATCTTTTGAAACTAGACACCTTACTCCAATCAACCAAACCAAATCTAACACTTATCCAAGAGAAGAATGAGACCTTTTCAAGTGGTCAACCATCACGCTAAGACATGCACACCATCGTGCAAGCGCGGACGTTTCCGATCACACAAACGGAAACGAATTACACCACACTTAAGACTAACATACATGAAGTGTACGTGTGGGTATTGAATGCATCATAATGCCTATCATGTCATGGCATTTCATAGAACAAGATGCAATCAATTAAATGCAAGAAGAGATATTGAATAATCAATAAAGCACAATGCACACATAATATAAACACAACATTCAAGAATAAGAGTTATGCATGTTGTGTGTGTGTGCAACTATATCTCTTCAAGTCAAAGTAAGCACTAGATATACCTTTGGTGCTTGTCCTCTTGAGGTCTTGGAAAGGGTCTTTGATCTTCAACAAATCACTTAGACTACCCTTACAACCAAACCCCAACTTGTGGTTTGCCCACGAAATAAGCCAATCAACAAAACGGGAATCCTTACAGAATCATTTGTTGATTGTGATTAGGTTGTGTCTATTGAAGCTTAAATTTAGATAGCCCGCCAAGATCCCCAATCCATACGGACTTGCATGGATCACTTGATATATTCTACCGGACCATTTTATGGGTCCATTTAGAATTGCATTTAATATATTAAGAATATAATTTGCACATTATTTATTTAATGGCCTGCTCAATTATATTAATATATTAATGAAAGACATGTGGGCTTGTTTCTTTTAGTAAGAATGGGTCTGGTTCACATGTGGGCTTTTTATTTAAAGTCCAATGGATTAAATGAAATAAGAAAATAATATAAGGCCCAATTTTAGACAAGTGGGGCGGCAAGGTTAATATATTAGCCTATATGTTATTTTGTTTCATTGTTTAATTAAATAAGAATTAATTAATTTATTAATTAATTGTTTAATTAAGAAACAAATCTTTTTCTGAACAGGAAATATATTTCCTAGAGTTATACTATTGTTAGTAGTATACTAAAAGTAAAAGACTTATTTGGTAAGAAAATAAATAATTAAGTTTATTTATTTAATCAAATAGGAAGTCTTTTATTTTGGTCAATAAAAGAATAAAAATACTTATGAGTTGGATTAGGGTTAGAAGTCTAATTACATGTGAATTTGGGTAGAACACAAGTCCTCTTTTGTAGAGGAAATTGCGGCAACCCTAGGCAATTCTACATGAAGATTTCGGCAACCCTAATTGGCATGGGAGAAGAATTTTCGGCCACTATATATTAAATAGTATGTAGGGTTCGGCCACCCTAAGTTGATTGATACATGAGACAATTTTCTTCTTCTTCTCAATTTATAGAAAGTAATTTTATTCTACTAAAAACATAAAAGAGTGAATAGATTATTCTTTGATGGTACACTAATTGCTTGTTCATCAATAAGCTTGTGTGTACAACATCGATTTAGGTTCACGCGAGTTTCGATCATTAGATTGAGAACTCAAAAGTGACCGGAATAATCTTAGTCTTCTTTTGATTGTTTTGTGACTAACAAAAGAAAAAGAAAAGTTTGTTTGTCCATTCTCAGGTTTGCAATTCAAAGAAAAGGGAGACCACACTCCTAGGTGATTCACGTTCATGCTAGGATTGAAGATCTTGCGGATTACCATCGACGTAAGTCAATCGGATCACGCGACAAAAGGTATTCTTCTTTTGTTGATTATATGTATGTTTAATTAATTAAAGGGTTAAGGTTCATAAAAAGGAAAAATTTTAAAACTACTAAATCTAATTTTTAGTCTCGCTTCCGCTGCGTGTACTACTGTATTTTTCCCTACAACCTTGTCCTTGTCTTTGTGGATGAATGGGTTCAATCTGTCTTCGTTGTTGAACCGGTCTAGATTGCTTCCTAGCTTGAGGTTGCATGGTAGGTCTCTTTCCTTTGTGAGCCAAGTGTGGAGGAATGTTGGCTTGAGGGACCCTAGAGGGTTGAGCTTGAGGTTGCCTTTTTGGCCACATCTTCACTTGTGCATTTGAACATTGTCCTACTTCTAACTTCTTCCTAGGAATTTGCACATATGAAGTTTCTTCGTTCCTCAAACTCTTGACAAACACGGTCTTATTAGAGGTAGAGATCTTCATGCCATCTTTATACCCAAGACCCCTCTTGTCACATGGACTCTTTCCAACACCAAGCATATGGTCAAGCTTCTTGGTGCTAGAATCCATCCTAGTCATAGACTCTCTTACTTCTTCAAGCTCCCTCTTTAGACTTTCTTCATTCCTCCTAGATAAGACTAACTTCTCTCTTAGCTTATCTTCCATCTTCTTGAATGTTTCCACTTGTTCACTTAAGTGGTCGTTATGAGATAAGAGCTCAAGATTTTCTTCTCTCGACATCTTGATCTTTCTTGTGCTCTTGATTGCTAAATCATTAAACTAGGCATGGTATTTAGCAAGCACCTTTTTCTCCACAAAACCATTTATGGAGTTAAAAGAGGAATCACTTTCTTTTCCACTTGAGTCATTTTCCTCTTGACTCATTTCCTCTCTTTCACTAGCACTTTTGCTTTTGTGGGAGGAGGCAAAAGCTAGGAGATTAGCCATGAGCTCTTCATCATCCGAAGACTCATCTCCCTTATAGGAGTCATCACTACTTCCACTCCAAGTGGCGGCCATCACTTTTCCATTTTTCTTCTCAACATGATTTGCACATTCGGGGGCAAAGTGACCTATGCCACCACACTTGAAACATCAGACCCCTTTCCTTTCGGTCCTTTCTTGCCTAGGTTCAAACTTCTTGAAAGAGCCCTTTTTCTTCAAATCTTGACCTTTTGATACAAAGCCCTTTCTTCTAAACTTCATAACCTTTTTGAACCTTTTTACAAACAAGGCAAGGTTTTCATCCGAGTCAATCTTCTATGCCTCATTTTCATCCTTGGAGGTTTTCAAAGCAATTCCTTTTTGCTTTTTAGGAGGTGTGGAGATAGGACCCTTCCTAGACTCATAAGCTAGAAGTCTCCCAATCACCTCACTCGGCTTCATATCCTTATAACCACTATTTTCTTCCAAAGCCGTCACCTTCGATTCGAACCTATCGGGGAGAGATCTCATAATCTTTTGCTTGATTCTCCTATCCGAATATGGATCACCAAGTTGATGACTTTAGTTGACTATGTCCATCAACTTGATCTCGAAGTCGTTGAAGCACTCATTCTCCTCCATCTTAAGCATCTCGAATTGAGTTTGGAGGACTTGAAGCTTAGAGTCCTTCACCACTTCGGTTCCCTCATGTGCAATCTCTAGGATGTCCCATGCCTCATTAGCTATCCTAATATTTTGAATCAATTTGTATTGATTTTCGTCCATAGCACATAAGATGGCATGCATCGCCTTCCTATTCCACTTTGAAGCCTCAAACTCTTGCGCGTTCCATTGCGCCTTAGGCTTCAATACTTCTTCTCCTCCACCACCGGGAGTCATCTTGGGTAGATCATATCCGTCTTCCACCGCCATCCATGCACGGTCGTGAATTTGGCATATGTAGGATTCCATCTTCCCTTTCCATTAGGAATAGTTCAATCCGGTAAGAAGTGGAGGCCTTGTGCTAGAAGCACCTTCGTTGCCACCACCATTTCCACCGTTTCCACTCATAGTGTTTATGAATGAATGAAATGAATGCAAATGTATGAATGATCAAAAATCACACAAAATGCAAAACACACCAAAATAAGCAAGGATCACCTATGTATGTCTAGGAACCCGCTCTGATACCAATTGAAAGAAATTATAGCACGGTGTGTATAAAACTATCTAGAGGGGGGGTGAATAGATTTTAAACTTATTACCCAATTTTTCGTGTTAAGACAAAATTACGAAATTACCCCTAACTAGATAAAGCAATAACTCAAGTATAAAATGCAGAAATTAAATAACACTTGATTTTTACGTGGAAACCCTCACAGGAAAAAACCACGGGCTAGTAAGTAAGCTACACTCGAACCTCGAATCCACTAAATGTGTAAAACGATTACAACCTAATCCCGGAAGTAATCACACACCTACCTAATCTCGGTATGAGTGAACCTAGTCCAATTTGCTTGCGATCTAAGCAACCTAATCCCGGAAGCTACACACAAGACTTACTTTCTCAATGAAGAGAATAACACCCTGAGTGAATATATGAATATCCAAATGCAACATAGAGTAAGGGAAACCCTATATGCTTATCTAAGATGATTAATATGCAATTAGAACAATCCTAGATATTAAAAACTAAATGACATGTCAAATAGCTTAGCTAATTAAGATTATACAAAAACTTAATTAGCTATCACAATACAACACTCAATCATGTCAAACACAACAATCTCTATTTTGAATATTAGATTTTAATCTAAGAACAAACAAATAATAAAAGAGATGCCTTGATAAATAAAACACTAATTATAAATGATAATAGTGAAGAACATACCAAGAGAAGTGTGTTGACCAAGACCCATGCAAGTAAACATCCTAACTATGCTAGAAAATGCTTAGATGATCTTTTGATGCATATGAAAATGGGTTTTGAGAGTTAAAGACAAGTTCTTGGGAGTTTCTCACTTGAAGATATTTTTCTCTCAAAAATGTGTGTTGTGAAGTGAAGAAGAAAAATAAATATTTATATGTCAGGTCTGAAAAGGTTCAGAAATTATATATATATATTATAATTAGGTTGAATGTAATGCTGCACCGTTTTAGACAATTAAAAAAAAAAATCAATTCACTTTAAAGCTGCACCGTTTTGACATTTGAGAAACAAAATTAATTGAAGCAATCTAGTGAGGTGAGCTCACGTGAGAGAAATTCAAATAGTCCAATGATTTGTCAAGGTCATGCACATGCAGTCACAACAAACATGAGCTCACAATAAAACATATGCACACAATTAAATGGCTTAACTTTCAAAACAAAAGAAAAGCATCAGGTGAGGCCCGTGAGTGTGCCGTGAGAGCAACGCGGGCAGAGAGGCAATTTTGCCGTGAGGAGCTTGTGGCTCACGCCACCCTCTTGCTTGCCTTGCTAGGTGTGGCTATCATGCCACACTAAGCTGACTTCGGACCCGAGTGTTCTTCAGTCCAGTTGACCTCAAATCTTGGAATCCAATTCCGTATTCGGAATATTAACCCGGATTTAATCATAAATATAGAAAATTATATAACTTTCCAATTTAAGCTCGGAATTGAAATCCGATTTCCGATAAAAACACGGAATGTCCCAAATGTCTCGAAAATCATCCGAAACATATAGAAAAGTCTCCGAATCGCTCGGAACTCATCTATGGACAAATCCACACATAAAAAATATAACAAAGAAGTGTAAGTGTGGAATGTGACATGTGAAGAGAATGCACACAAATGCTAGTATGCTAAGTGTGTGTGTGCAACTAATCTCTTCAAATAAAAATAAGCACTAAAGATTATACCTTTGGCGTGCTTGTCCCTTGAGGTCTTGAAAGGGCCTTTGAGCTTGATCCTCAATCACCTAAACTACCCTGACACAATAAACCCCAACATGTGGTTTGTCCACAAAATAAGCCAATCAACAACCGGGAATCCTTACAGAGATATTAAAAACATGAATGCACACATATAGAAAAACAAATAATATACACAAGGTATGGATAAGCATGGGATGTGTGTGTGTTGATCAAGTCAAATTTGGTATGATTTTGTACCTCATTCCCGTCTCTTTATGTTTGATTCTCGGGCATGTCCCCATATTTAATAGTGTTAAAATGAGCATTTCAGGTTTATTTAGGTATCAAGGGCTTTTGTGAAGAAGATGTGAAGTTTGGTTCAAAAAAGGTGCACAAGTTGGCAAAACAGGGCATTGTCGCCACAAGCGTCGCCACTTGTGTCGCCATGGCGATAGGGAGTCTTATTTCAAGGCAAATCAATCAGGTCTCGCCGCCACATGATGTCGCCACTTCTACATATGGCGACACAGAAGGAACAAATTGTCGCCACTTACTGTCGCCACTTGGGAAGTGGCAACATAGAGATGTCGCCACAAGCGTCCACTTGATGTCGCCACTTTGTGTTGCTAGTTGCAATGTGGCGAAAAAGATCAAAAATGTGGCGACATTTGAATCTCAGAAGGCATAACCGTCTGTCGCCACTTGTGTCGCCATGACAAGTGGCGACAATGGAAGTGGCGACACCTTGCCACATCAGATTTTCCAGCGGTTATCAGTACATTTCCATGGCCACTATATATATTCCTCTTCTTCCAAACTTGAGCCACACACCATACTTAGAAAGCACGAAATTTCTACAAATCTAACCCTAGTTTCTCATCCATTTCTCACCTTTCAACCTCCTCCATCCTCTAATCTTGAACTATCTCTACCATCCAAAACCTCAACACAATGTCTTGATTCCTCCACCCAAATCATTCATCTCTTTCCATTCTCTCTATTTCCATACCTTTGTCACTTACCATTAGACACCCACCTATCTAGACACTTCATCTTCTACCACTCTTTACATTATGAGCATCAAGGGAAAGGAAGGAGCAAGCTCTAAAGAAAGTGGCCTAAGGGTGATTTCCTCAACTATTACTTCCTATTCTTTTGATTGTAACTATGTGTAGCTAAACCCCTAATTTAGGGGATAGATTTGAGGAACTTGTGGATATGGGTATTTGCTAAACTATTTGTTATTGAATCTCTATTTGTTTCCTTTTCACTTTATATTTAGATTCTATGCTTATTGTGATTTGCATTGTATATCACTAGTAGATCATAATATTGTGTGGGATAATTTGTTATGAAACCAATCTTGAATTGACACCCTTGATTGGTTGAAGAACTTAGTGATTAGGATGGATTAGTGGTGGGTATATCAACCCCATTAATCCAACCCTTGATTTGTACCTAACTAATCTCACCTTGACACCCTTTCCTTAATCGGTTAGGCATTGAGGTGAGAAGATGTTGAGTGTTCATAGTGATGACCTCAACACACTTTAGAAAACAAATGGCTAGCATTTATGAGATTGCTCATTTTTGAGTTTTGAAAGCATTACCTAGATTCATGAGTAACTCAATCTATTCCCTAACTTCTATTAATTGATTGTATCATCTCTCTTATCAAGATTGTTGAGTCTTCTATTTTTCATATCATTTTTGTATGTTTATTTTAATTGCATTTTCATGGGTCGTAAAACCTAAACAACTATCCATTTTCAATGATTTATTTTATTGCTTTAGATTAGTCAATTGATCCAATACATCCTCCATCTCCCTGTGGAACGAACTTTGCTTACCACTTGCTAAGAAACATTATCTTAAAGGATTTTTAAGTGGTCAAAATACTGTTTTCAAAAGAACATCAATATTGTATTTTGTTGAGTACCAAAACGACCTGATCATGTGTGCAACTAAATCTCTTCAAGACAAAGTAAACACTTAGAAATTTACCTTTGGTGCTTCTTCTCTTGAGGTCTTGAGAGCCTAAGCTACCCTTACATCAAACCCCAATATGTGGTTTGTCCACGAAATAAGTCAATCAATAAATGAGACCTTACATGGCAATTTCCCATGTGAGATGGGTGTTTTGGTAATTGACCACCCGTGACCTGATTTGAAAACACTCTAAATTCATCATAGTTTTCCATTTGAAATCCTATCCTCTCTTTAACCTAGGATCACTATAATTTCCCTCTCAAATTCCTCCATTTCTATACTTGAACTCATCTCCTCCATCCCAAACTCAATACCTAATCTAGATTACTTTCACCCAATCATTCATCTCTACCCATCTTCTACACCATTTCCTTTGTCACTACCCATTAGACATCCACCTATCTAGACACATTCTCATCTACCACTCTTTACACAAAGAGCATCAAAGGCAAGGCAAGGAAGGATTAAACACTACAAAATGAGGCCTAAGGGTGATTTCCTATTCTTTTACTTGCCTTCCCTTCGATTGTAATTATGTGTAGCTAAACCCCATTTCTATGGCATTGATGTGAGGAACAATTGGATTTGGGTTTTGCTTAAGCTATATGTATTTTGAATCTCTATTTGTGTTCTATTCATTTGATAACTAGATTTTATTCATTATATAATTGGCATTGTATATCCACTAGTTCATTATACTCTTGTTTAGGATAATTTGTTATAGTATCTATATTGGATTGACACCCTTTATGGATTAAGAACATGGTGAATAGGATAGATTATCGGAGGGTATATCAACCGCGATAATCTAAAGCTTTATTTGTAATAAACTGATCCCACATTGACCCCCCTCCTTAATCAGCTAGGCATTTTGGTGGGAAGTTGTTTAGCGTTCATAGTGATGGTCTAAACACATCTAAGACTACAATTGGTTTACATTTGTGAGATTGGTTCACTAAGGTAGCTTAAGAAGCATTTCCCATAATCCACTTGTGATTCCGTCATTTCCCTAGCAATTCTCTTAATTGGTACATTACATATAGGGATGGCAATTAAACCCGAACCCGTGGGACCCGCCCAAACCCAACCCATTTAAAGAGGGTTTGGGTTGGGATAAGTGTACCCGTGGGCGGGTTTGGGTTTGAAAATTGTACCCGTCACGGGTTCGGGTTCAAGTTCGGGTATGGATTTGAAAAATCCATACCCGAACCCGCGTACCTGCGAACAATAAAAATTATATAATATTTTAATATTTTATTATTTAAAATATTACAAATTTAAACTCCAATAAAAACTTTTTAATTATATAGAGAATAAAATATAAACATTTCAATCTATTAAGTGTTTTTATTCTTTAAAATTATAATATTTCATATATTTAAATAATATAGAAATAATTTTCAAAAAGGAAAAAAATTGGCGGGTTCGCGGGTTCACGGGTTTTACCCGTGGACCTGTTTGTTTCACGGGTTCGTGGGCGGGTTTGGTTGTCCCCCAATCCCGCGGGTAAAACCCGAACCCGAACCCATTTGTTTTCGCAGGTTCGCGGGCAGGTTTGGTAGACACAAAATTTCGCGGGTTTGGGTTTGGATTTTGCCAAACCCGCCCCTTTGCCATTCCTAATTACATATTCTTATCTATGATTGTTAAGTATTCTATTTTTCCTATCATCCTTTTGGTTACATTCACTTTTTATGCATGTTTGGTGGTTTCTCAAACCACACACTATCCACCTGCTATGATTTGTTTAATTGCTTTTAATACTTGTTAATTAATTCAACTAATTACTCTAATTCCCCGTGGAACGAATCCTTACATACCGTTTTACTAATTTTATATCCTAAGTGGATTTTCTAGTGGTGTTTGGTTTTCAAAACGAACACATTAAAACGTATTTTGTTAAGTACAAAACGACATCATCAGGGGAGCATTGCATTATACATTCATTGCATGATGTTGTGTGTTTTCTTTAACACAAATGTTTGTTTTGATTTCACTTGATCACCTCACATGAACTTGTCTTGAAAATTGTAGAAACTTTGTTTTTGAAGAATTGGTTGTTCTACAAGAGATTGAAGACTTGAAGAACTTGCTTTTGATTATCTCTTTGTAATATAGAAAATCATTCCTGACCCTTAGTTTTTTATTTATTTTTTTATTTTTTATTTATTTAGGATCAATGTGAATGGTGGTTTTGTCACAAAATAGCCAAATGAGGGAGTTAATTACCAACTTTTCTTGATTAGTCAATATTCAATAAAAACCCCAATCTAGTCAAAAATCAATCAACTTAATCTACGTGCGGAAAATGATCAGTCTAATTCTATGCTTATATTTTGCCCTTTTTGCTTATGTATATGTTTGTTTCTTGGGTCCTTTTGGTGGGTAAATGTGTTTGTTAAAGTCTTTGCAGGTCTCTTTCCTTAGAAATGTTGATCAGATCGTATACCAGAGATGATGGAGTCAAAAGATGCAGAAAGGGCATTTTTCCCATTTTCCGCGGCCCATGCCGCCCATCATGCAGGTGCACCGTCGGCGGTGCACCAAGCGCCCGTGAAGCCTTCCTTTTCCGCGGCCTATGCCGCTCAAGAGGCAAGTGCCTCCCAAGCGGTCCCTTAAGCGAGCCATTCCAGTTTGTGGAGTTGGCTTTTCCGCTGCCCATGCACGTGCCTACCCAACGGCACGTTGAGCGGTGGACCGCCTCCTCGTCCTCTCGTTACTGCAGATGACCTATAAAAAGAAGGAAAAGAGAAAAGAAAAGGAGTCGACATATAGACACAACGAGAGAGTTTTAAAACACCACCATTCATTGATTCTTTTCATTCATTCCATCAGAGGAGATTACTTGGAGTAGGAAGACGACGGAGATCTCAAGTCAGAAGCATCACACCATAATGGGTTCTATCTTCATCTCTTCTATGTTTTTGTTCTCTCCATTGATGTGTAACTAAACCTTTATTAGGGGATTGATGTAACCAATTTTGGACAACTCTATGTAATCAATTAGTCTATCTTTTTGTTAATCAATTGGGTTTTAGTCTTGTCTATTGAATTAATTGCTCTATATTATTGATTCATATTATTTTGTGGCCTCAATTGATATGAGTTTGTGATTTAGTTTATCTTTGAGATTAGGGTTTGGATGTGAATGGCCTTTCCATTTAAATCACAATCATAAGCTTAATAGACTTGAAAATTAATGTTTGCATGGCCTTGTTGCATTGATTTGGCTTAGAGTTTTGTTCATAGGGATTTCATTACTATCACTTGACACATGGCCTCTGTGCGAGTGGTGGGAAGGAGATTCGTTCTTAATTGTTTACCAAAACAAGCCCTAAACTTTATTGAAGTGTTTATTGAGACTAATTGAGAGCATTGAGTGTCTAAGAGAGGTGCATCGATTCCCTAGTATCTCCACATATATTCCTTCTTTGATTTGTTAATTCGTTGATTCGATTTTTAGTTCAAGTAATCATAATTTAGGTTAATTCTAGAGTTAAACAATTTTTCCAAAGAAAAGCATTATGCAATTTAATTTTTCGCACTTAGAGTAATCCTCGCTAGATTAATTGGCTTTGACCGATAGAATCGCCGATCCCAGTGAACGAACTTTCTTAGTAAATTGAACACAGATTTTACTGCATCAATTTTGGCGCCGCTGCCGGGGATTGGTATAGATTCTATTAGTTGGATCTAGTTAGTTTAGGTTAGGTAGTGTGTGTCATTAGATTTTATTTTTAGTTTTTAGTTATTCTCTTGTTTCATCTTACTTCGTGGTAGTTGTGTTTTTGGTGTTTCAGGTTTTACAGGTGTATGAACGGACGTCGTTCGCTTGGAGGTATTCTGATCCCTGCTAACGACGAGATTGACCGAGTAGGCCAAGTTGCTAGACAAATTGAAGAGTTAGATCCTTTTGTTGAGGATATGGGTGATCACGGTGAGCAACGTGACCGGGTTATTCGAGCTGAAAGAGAGGATCATGATGAACAAGGTGTTCAGAATAGACAGGAAATTCGAGACAATCCACCGGGTCATCCAAGACGTGCACTAGAAGATGAGATCAGACTAATGAGAGAGTCTGGACAGCCTATGTTGGGAGACCAACCTCAGCCTATTGTGTTAGATGCCATAGCCAGGAGTTATGAGTTGAGGGGTAGCCATTTAAACATGCTACCATCTTTTCACGGTTTGGCAACAGAAGACTGCCTCCAGTTTATGAAGGATTATCAAGCTACCGTAGGGAATTTCCCGATGGGCCGTTTGACAGAAGAGCAGTTGAGGATGAGGTGTTTACGGTATTGTATGAAGGACAAGGGCATCAAGTGGTACAATTCAGTAAAGGCAGGATCTTTGAGATCATGGGTTGATGTGTGCACTGCATTCTTCAATAGATTTTTCCCTGCTTCTAAAGCAAAAGAAGTCCGGATCAAGATAGCTAGTTTCAGTGAAGAAGATGGTGAGTCGTTCCATGAAGCATGGTCACGATATAAGGAGCTGTTAGATCAAATTCCCCCTCACATGGTGACAGAGGAGTACAAAGTCCGCACTTTTTATAATGGATTGACACCTTTCACACAGAACATTGTTGACAACGCCTGTGGGGGTATCATTACTAGGAAATCTGCTTTAGAGATTGCTGAGATCTATGAAACTTTGGCTCTAAACTCCCAACATAGAAGTTCAATGGTCAGAAAGGGAGGTAAGTATGAGGTCAACCAGACAACTGGGGTGGAAATTCAGATGGCGAATCTAGCTAAGCAAGTACAAGCTATGATGGCCCAAAACTCGAATAGGGCTCAACAGCAGTTAGGGGTGAACTCAGTGCAAGATGGAGATGGGATACCATTTGAGACAGAGGAGGTTCAAGCTTTCAATTACCAAAGAGGGAGGAACGATCCTTACTCGAATACCTACAACCCTGCATGGCGTAACCATTTGAATTTATCTTATTCTGACCTTAACACTGCTCTTAATAGTCATCAGCTCATTCAACAGAACACTCAGGGAACAAATCAAGGAGGGTACAACAGAGGCACTTACCAAGGTCAAGGTTCCAATAGTCAATCTCAACAATGGAACAATGCAGCTAATAGAGACAGTACCACCTATCAGCCGAAGAAGAGATCCTAGGAAGAAATTGTGACATCCCTTGCTGAGAATACAGAGCGTTTCTCACGTGATACAAATCAGAGAATTAACAACGTTGAGGCATCCATTAAGAATTTAGAAACACAGATGGGGCAAATAGTCGACGCAGTCCGTAAGAATGAACCAGGAAGGTTTCCTAGCCAATCAGAGCAAGCCAAGGCATTGACTGTGTTGAGAAGTGGGCGAGTGTTAGACACTAAAGTTGTCAGGGGGCAACAGAAAGAGGGCACCACGGGATCAGAAGAGGTGAGTGAGAAGGAGACTAACGCAAAAGAAGAGGTAGTGGTAGAGACACCCAAGAAAACCTCAGTTTTACACAAGTCATCAGACCCTTATGTTCCACCCCCTCCATATGTTCCACCAATTCCTTTTCCTGGGAGGCTTAAAAGGGACAAGCTCAGCAAGGCTTTCAAAGAAATTTTTGATGTTCTGTCCAAGGTACATGTGAACTTGCCTTTACTTGAGATGATAGAAAAGATGCCTGCCTATGCAAAATTTTTCAAAAGCCTTCACACCAACAGACAGAAATTTGGGCCGAATCATCAGGAATACATAGCAGGTAGTGCTAGTGCAGTTTTGCAGAAGGAACTTCCTCCCAAGCTGAAAGATCCGGGCAGTTTCTGCATCAATATCACGGTAGGAGGTACCCAACTTGAAAGAGCAATGCTAGATTTAGGTGCCAGTATTAATTTGATGCCGTATTCTATTTACAAGCAGCTAGGGTTAAATGAGTTGAAGCCTACAACAATGTCACTTCTGTTAGCAGATGGTTCGGTAAGATATCCGAGAGGGCATGTTGAAGATGTTCTGGTCCAAGTTGGGAAACTTATAATTCCTGCGGATTTTGTGGTATTAGACATGGAGGATGTGAGCAAAGAGACTAACATGAGACCTGTTCTTTTGGGTAGACTGTTCATGGCAACAGCAAAGACATTTATTGATGTGCAGAATGGAAAACTTTCAATGACAGTGTTAGATGAGACAGTGGAGTTCAAACTTTTTGAAGCATCATCATACCCTGCCGGAGCTGATGATTGTTCATTTATCGAGGTTTTAGACCCTGGGGTTGATGGAGTATTCAAGGATGAGGATTTGGCAGATTGGGATTGGGATGATCAAGACGACATGACTGAAGATAGTTCTGAACTAGCTGAAGAAGAAGTTGCAGACTTCCAAGTTTCAACTGTCAGTTTTGCCAATGATCCACCACCAAAGTTGGAGCTCAAGGAGTTACCAACAACTCTGAAGTATGTGTATCTAGGTGATAATGAGACATATCCGGTAATTGTTGCTTCAGAATTGCAGAGTACTGAGGAAGAAAGGCTCATTGGGGTTCTACAGAAACATAAGTCAGCTATAGGATGGTCAATTGAAGATATCAAGGGAATCAGTCCAACAATTTGCATGCACAAGATATTTCTCGAAGAAGAGTCTAGACCGTCAAGAGAAGCCCAGAGGAGATTAAATCCGATAATGAAAGAGGTAGTGAAGAAAGAGGTCCTGAAACTTTTACAAGTGGGGATAATTTATCCCATATCAGACAGTAAGTGGGTCAGCCCGATTCACGTGGTTCCTAAGAAATCAGGTATTACCGTGGTTCGCAATGAGCAGAATGAGTTGGTTCCACAGAGGCTTCAGATAGGATGGAGGGTGTGTATCGACTACAGGAAGCTGAACACTGCTACTAGAAAAGACCACTTCCCTCTTCCATTCATAGATCAGATGCTCGAGTGATTGGCAGGGCACAGTCACTATTGTTTCCTCGACGGGTACTCAGGTTACAATCAGATAGCTATCGCACCAGAAGATCAAGAAAAAACTACTTTCACTTGTCCATTTGGGACGTTCGCATACAGAAGGATGCCATTCGGTCTCTGCAATGCACCAGGTACTTTTCAGAGGTGCATGATGTCAATATTTTCAGATATGTTGGAAGAGATCATTAAGGTATTCATGGATGACTTCTCAGTATTTGGGGATTCATTTGATTTGTGTTTGCACAACCTTACCTTAGTCCTTAAGAGATGCGAGGAGAACAATTTGGTGTTGAACTGGGAAAAGTGCCATTTCATGGTACAACAAGGGATAGTTCTGGGACATGTGATTTCAAGAAGAGGAATTGAAGTGGACAAAGCTAAGGTGGAGGTGATCAGTAGTTTACAGCCTCCAAAATCTGTGAAGGATGTAAGGTCGTTTCTGGGACATGCGGGTTTTTACAGAAGATTTATAAAGGATTTTTCGAAGATAACAAGGCCCTTATGTTTGCTTCTACAAAAAGAAACTGAGTTCGAGGTGACTGAAGAGTGCATGGTAGCTTTTAACACTTTGAAGAGTGCATTGACCACCGCACCAGTAATAATTCCGCCTAATTGGGAATTGCCCTTTGAATTGATGTGTGACGCTTCGGATTATGCTATCGGAGTAGTTTTGGGGCAGCGAGTAGATAAGGTTCCGCACGCAATATACTATGCTTCTCGAACCTTAAATGACGCTCAATTGAACTACTCAACAACTGAGAAGGAGCTCCTAGCAGTAGTCTTTGCATTGGAGAAATTCCGAACTTACTTGGTGGGCGCCAAAGTCATTGTATATTCAGACCATGCAGCCCTTCGTCATTTCTTCAGAAAAAGGATGCCAAACCTAGATTGATTCGGTGGATCCTCCTGCTACAAGAATTTGACTTGGAGATACGAGACAAGAAAGGTAGTGAGAACGTGGTTGCTGATCATCTAAGCAGGTTAGTACAGGTAAACCCGGATGAGGTAGACATATTGCCATTGCATGAGAAGTTTCCGGATGAACAATTGTTGGCTGTAATAGATAGTGAACCATGGTATGCTGATCTGGTTAACTATTTGGTAAGTGGGGTAGTCCCAGAGGATTTGAACTCACAAGAAAAAGGTTCATTACAATAGCGAAAAAATACTTTTGGGATGACCCTTATTTGTACACTCATGGTCCTGATTCTGTGATAAGAAGATGTGTTCCTGAGTCAGAGCAGATAGACGTTCTGAAATTTTGTCACGAGCTGCAATGTGGAGGACATTTTGGTGCAAGAAAGACAGCTTTGAAAGTGTTGCAATCTGGATTCTTCTGGGAATCGTTACATAAAGATACAGTCCGGTTTTGTTTGGCATGCGACAGATGCCAATGTACGGGGAGCATAAGTAAGCGAAATGAGATGCCCTTATCTGGAGATTTGATAATAGAGCTTTTTGATGTCTGGGGCATAGATTTCATGGGACCATTCCCACCATCTTGTGGTTATAGTTACATCTTGGTAGCAGTTGACTATGTGTCAAAATGGGTAGAAGCAAAGGCCACAAGGAATAATGATGGTCAAACTGTGGTGAAATTTGTGAGGGAGACGATATTTGCAAGATTCGGGACTCCTAGAGCTATCATTAGCGATGGAGGTACGCATTTTTGCAACAGATCCTTTGCTGCACTTTTGAAGAAATATGGTGTAAGGCATAAGGTTGCTACACCATACCACCCTCAGACTTCAGGACAGGTTGAGGTCAGCAACAGACAAATAAAGAGTATCCTAGAGAAGACTGTTAATTCCACTCGAAAGGATTGGGCGTTGAAGTTAGATGATGCATTGTGGGCCTACAGGACAGCTTTCAAGACACCTATTGGGATGAGTCCATATAGGTTGGTCTTTGGGAAGGTGTGTCACCTTCCAGTAGAACTCGAGCATAGAGCCTTATGGGCAGTCAGGAAGTTGAACTTTGATTATGACAAGGCCGGTGAGGAGAGGAAACTTCAGCTGTGTGAACTCGAGGAATTTCGCTTGGAAGCGTATGAGAGTGCAAAACTATACAAGGAAAAGACTAAGTTGATAATTGACAAGATGATAGTGCATAAAGACCTTCGTCCCGGTATGCAAGTGCTGGTGTTCAACTCCCAGCTGAAGCTGTTTCCCGGTAAGTTGAAGTCTAGATGGTTTGGACCATTCAGGGTCACACAAGTTTTTCCCCATGGAGCTGTAGAAGTGCAAAACGAGAAGAATGGCAACATGTTCAAGGTGAATGAGCATCGGGTTAAGCCTTACATTAAGGATTTCGGAGCTGTCGTTCGATTGGAGGATTCCGTGCTTGTAGAGCCGTAGAGCTCTCACACCTCTTGCCTAGACGCTAAATAAAGCGCTTGGTGGGAGGCAACCCACCTAGGTAACATTTTTTTTCTCTTTTGTTTATTTTCTTTAGATTAAATTGAGTCAGAAATTAGTGTGAGTCATGTGTTTAGTGAAGGATATTTTTCATTCCAGGTTTGGGGGAATCAAGATTTCCGGTTGTGTTGAGCTATGAGCAGATATGTTTTATGTGTGTGTTGTTTGCCTTGATCAAACCAGGTAGAACTGCACGAATTATGGAATTAGCGCTTGGTAGACCGCTCAAGATGCACATGCACGAGCCGCGGTACGAGCAACTTCAACACCACTGGAATAGCTCGCCACCTAGACCGCTCAAGATGCATTATGCATGGCCAACGGTAAGTGAAGACCTGATGCTTGTAGAGTTTCACGCGGGATGCACCGCCCAAGAGGCACAGTGTCCACACATCGGGCAATATTTAATTGCAACACTGGAATGGCTCGCTCAAGGGACTGCTCAAGTGGCGTTGTGCATGGCCAGCAGTTAATGACGTTCTGATTCTCTCTATGATTTAACGCCGCCTAGACCGCCCAAGAGACAGCTGCACAAGCCACGGCCAAAATTCAATTGAATCACTGGTTTGGCTCGCTTGCTAGACCACCCAAGTGGCGCGTACCTGACCAGCGGTACGCCCGGCGGTCACTTACGCAAAACGGTGCGTTTGGACCACAGGTAAGCAATTTTTTTTCTCTCTTTACCGCTGATCGGACCGCTGCCCATGCAACGTGTCTCGTCAGCGGTTGGTCCAAATTTTGCCCTCCTCTATAAAAACTGGCGAGCAGTTTTGTGGGTCTCATTTGACCCACAAACGGCTGCGCCTTTTGTTCTCTCTTCCTCCTTTTTCTTTTCTTCTCTCTCAATTTCTCTCCATAGTCTCTACTCTCCTAAGTTTCGACTACAAGGTATGCTCTCTCTTCTCTCTTCTATTTTGCTTTAATGGCATTAACTTATGAAGTTTTGATTTTACAATGTGGTATGAAGAGATTTAGAGTTTTTCATGCTCAAATTCGGATTCTAAGTTTTAATCACCAATGGGCTTTGTTCAAATTGATCTATTTAGCATGATTAAGTTTATTGGGTTGTGTTTTTCACTTGGTATATAGGGAATTCCGAAAATTGTTGTTCTTAGGAGAGTTTGAATGTTTTTGCTTAAATATGGTTGCCATGCTTGATTTTGAAGGATATATTTGGTTTAGATGAACTTGCATGTGATTTATTTGGTCTTGCATGTGATTTATTTGGTGTTGCATGTGATTTATATGGTATTATAAACATAGTTGGAGCTGAATTTTGAAACGAAATGCTGCCGAATTTTTGGTAGAAATTGTGTGTAATTTTGGCTTGTGTTATCTGCAGATGGCAAGGACTGCTATAGGGAAGCGTCCTCGGGTCAGTACATCCGATAAGGGGAAACAAAAGGCATTGCCAAAACAAGCACAACACAAGGACTTTAAGAGTCGGTTTAGCAATTTCCTCAGGCGACCTTGGATTATTGAGAGGGGAATTGATGTTGAGAGTTTGTTACAGACACCTGTTCCACAGATGGTTACAGACCGCGGATGGGGTGGATATGTTGCACGCCCACCAAGGCCGAACAGGGGGATTGTGACAGAGTATTATGCTAGTGCTGTACCAGGGAGACTGTTGGTTGGAGAACCAGTTTTAGTGCAGGGTGTTGAGGTTCATATAACTCCGGAGGCCATTAATCAGTACTTTGACGCTCCGGAGGTGGCTATCAGTAACGGTCGAGGGATAGAGTATATTGCAGATCTTGACCCCTATAGAGGACGAGTGGCTGCAGGCCTTAAGATGGATGGACAGGCGGAATGGGGTACATTAGTGAAGCTGTACCAGTGCGACACGCATGCCGATGTTGCCTTTTGGAACCTTTTCCTGACATACTCACTGATGCCATCTCAGCACCGTTAAGAGATCTTTTATGACCAGGCCCGTGTGTTGCTACGTTTGAGGTCAGGTGGCCCTATCAATATTGGACGGGTGATTTTCAATGCCATTCAAGACGCCAGTGCGCACGATGACCAGTCCATGGTTTTTCCGTGTTTGATCACTGCTTTCTGTAGACAGGCAGGCATTGATGTGAGTGCAGGGTTAGAGAATCATGACCCGAGTATGATGAACTTGACGAACTGGAACCAGTAGTTAGTCCTGAGGGGCCTTCCTCCTATTGGAAATTATGGGGAGAGAAGACGTCGCCGAGAGGAGCGAGAGGCAAGAGAGGCTGAGGCAGCTGCACTTTTACAAGACCAGCCTCAAGGGGCACCACAGGCCCCTCAGATAGGCGGAGCTCAGCCAGGAGGTGATCCATTTACCACTCTTTTGCAGGCTATGCAGAAGCATATGGATTTGCGCTTCGCGCAGTTGGAGGGTCGATTCGATACTCGATTTGACACTATCGAGGCAAACATAGAGGAGCTGCGTGGGATGCTGACTAGCCGGTCTTCTGTGGCTAGTGGGAGTGGAGTGCCATTTCAGCCCCCTATGCCTGACCAGGATCCTTTTGCAGCCGGTGGATCAGGTGTCAAGCCGCAGGACTTTGACCAGCGGACCCCGATTTTGAACTTTGATGATGAGCAGCAGATGCAGGATGACACGATAGACTCCGATCAGGGGACCGAGATCTTACAGCTCTCCGATGAGGATGGAGGAGATTAGCAGGCTATGATTTTTTTTTTCTTTTTCTTTTGAACTTTTATTTGCTTTTGTTTTTCTTGCCTGTCTTTTCTTGCTTGTCAACATTGAGGACACTGTTGAGTTTAGGTTTGGGGGTATGTTGAGTCTTGGGTCATGTTTTTCAGTGTTTTAGAGTCTGTCGTTCCTGCAGTAACCTTGATGAGATATTTTGGTATTTGACTTTGAAATGATATGCTTAAATCACTGGGTTTAAACTAACATCTTGCCGCTTAGAGTATTGCATTGCATTTTATTTTCAAAATTTATGACATGCTCCGGATGTGATAGTGGATAGGATGCCTAGTTGGATTGCCATGATTAATAGTGGAGACTACCCTGGGAGTTCACTAAGCCAAAGTGCGTACATAAATGACATATATGAGGGATTATTTTGTTTCTACTCTTTAAACACTCAATAGGTTCTTAGCTTTAGATTTGATCTCTATAGGTTGAACATTGAGCATTATAGAGCATTCATCATAAAAGATTTTCACATGTAATCTTTGATCTTGAGTAAGTCGAACCAGTGGAAGTGATGTTAGACTATGTGTGCATGAACCACTTAAAAGGCCTGTAATATTTCCTACCCTATGTGTGTGTGCTCCATAGCCCTGTTTGAAGCCAAACACTGATTGCCTTTTCTTTCTTCACCACATTTACTGTAACCCATGTATGCCATATTATAGCCATACCTGTTAACTTGGGATCATGCTTTGAGATTGTGAAGAAGGTTGAAGAGTTCGCATAAGAAGTTGTGCGAAAGTGATACGAGTCAAATGAAGAATGAGCTGCATTCAATCCAAATGTAAGAGGCAAGGTTGTATATTTTGTTTGTTAAAAAAAAAAAAAAAAAAAAAAAAAAAAAAAAAAAAAGAAAAAGAAAGTTTTACCACCAAAATGAATGGTGAGTTGCGTATGCCAGAAAAAGAATCTAAGGAACACAACATGTCAAAGGACTTAAGTGTTGTATCTACTCTCGAAGGAGTGGGCAAAAGTGAATGGTGAATTAAGGGGACATCAATGAATGGTAAGTGGCATTATTCCACTTGCAAAGGAAGTCAATGAAGACCTAAGAGCTTGTGCCAAGCCGTAAAGGTAACTGAAGACTCTCACTGAATGATCCTAGGTTTTTGAACTCCTACATCCCGTTCCTTTCTAACCTTCACCCAATAGCCCCATTACAACCTAATGAAAAGTCTAATTGATCTGCTGGTTATCCTTGCTATGAAAGTAGAAGTGTATGTGTGTTTATCTTGCTCATAATGATTCGATTCTTTTCATGAGATCTTTGCATTCAAATCAAGCGTTCTTTCAATGATATATTCTTATGCGATTATAATTTGAAATTTCTTGTGCATAACTTCTTTCGCATATGCTTGATGAGTGTGTTTGCCTAGGTTCTGTGTGAAATATGAGCGATATCTGGTGAGGCTTAGAGTCAAGGCGAATTACATCTATGGCGTTCGGCAAAGTGTTCTTGATGCTAGAATATCTTGAGTTTGGGCTTTTCATCTAAAACTGAGCAATGCATTCAAATTTGTGACATAATGTTAGTCTTTACCTATTGGCTTTTGCATGCATTGTTTCAATCTGAGCTTTAATCAATTGCATCTCGAATGATTGGTTTTGTGGGATATGTTTGTGGGTGTCATAGCTGAGAACCCTCAGGAGACAACACTCCTCCTACTAGGGACACCTAGAGGTTTAAAGGCTTGTAGCATGTGCTCAATGCTATCGCGTTCCCTGCGAAAGTGGCTTTATTAGGATTTAGTTTTTCAGTTTAGGAATGTTTGGTTTTGCTCGAGGACTAGCAAAAGATAGGTTTGGGGGTATTTGATCAGTCTAATTCTATGCTTATATTTTGCCCTTTTTGCTTATGTATATGTTTGTTTCTTGGGTCCTTTTGGTGGGTAGATGTGTTTGTTAAAGTCTTTGCAGGTCTCTTTCCTTAGAAATGTTGATCAGATCGTATACCAGAGATGATGGAGTCAAAAGATGCAGAAAGGGCATTTTTCCCATTTTCCGCGGCCCATGCCGCCCATCATGCAGGTGCACCGTCGGCGGTGCACCAGGCGCCCGTGAAGCCTTCCTTTTCCGCAGCCTATGCCGCTCAAGAGGCAAGTGCCTCCCAAGCGGTCCCTTAAGCGAGCCATTCCATTTTGTGGAGTTGGCTTTTCCGCTGCCCATGCACGTGCCTACCCAGCGGCACGTTGAGCGGTGGACCGCCTCCTCGTCCTCTCGTTACTGCAGATGATCTATAAAAAGAGTTTTAAAACACCACCATTCATTGATTCTTTTCATTCATTCCATCAGAGGAGATTACTTGGAGCAGGAAGACGACGGAGATCTCAAGTCAGAAGCATCACACCATAATGGGTTCTATCTTCATCTCTTCTATGTTTTTGTTCTCTCCATTGATGTGTAACTAAACCTTTATTAGGGGATTGATGTAACCAATTTTGGACAACTCTATGTAATCAATTAGTCTATCTTTTTGTTAATCAATTGGGTTTTAGTCTTGTCTATTGAATTAATTGCTCTATATTATTGATTCATATTATTTTGTGGCCTCAATTGATATGAGTTTGTGATTTAGTTTATCTTTGATATTAGGGTTTGGATGTGAATGGCCTTTCCATTTAAATCACAATCATAAGCTTAATAGACTTGAAAATTAATGTTTGCATGGCCTTGTTGCATTGATTTGGCTTAGAGTTTTGTTCATAGGGATTTCATTACTATCACTTGACACATGGCCTTTGTGTGAGTGGTGGGAAGGAGATTCGTTCTTAATTGTTTACCAAAACAAGCCCTAAACTTTATTGAAGTGTTTATTGAGACTAATTGAGAGCATTGAGTGTCTAAGAGAGGTGCATCGATTCCCTAGTATCTCCCCATATATTCATTCTTTGATTTGTTAATTCGTTGATTCGATTTTTAGTTCAAGTAATCATAATTTAGCTTAATTCTAGAGTTAAACAATTTTTCCAAAGAAAAGCATTATGCAATTTAATTTTTCGCACTTAGAGTAATCCTCGCTAGATTAATTGGCTTTGACCGATAGAATCGCCGATCCCAGTGAACGAACTTTCTTAGTAAATTGAACACAGATTTTACTGCATCAGAAAACAATAAATTGCTCGTTGATTGATTTACGTGAGAAATCCTCAACAGGGAAAAACTCACAAGCTACTATGCTAGCCACACACGGTCCTCAAATCCACTACTTGTAATGATGTTTACAACCTAGGTGGACCCCCATCAAACCATACTTGGTCATTAACCCACCACTACTACCCAATGGGCCTTCAATAGTGATTCTAGACCTACTTGCTTGCTCACTAAGCAACTTAGTCACAAGGCTTCACTTCACAAGGAAGAGATCAAGAACTTTAGTGAATATCATGATATTCAATATGTATATAATGCTAGGTTACACTAAATGCTTATCTAGGAATTAAAGATGTCAATAATAACAATCCTAGATATCATGTGTCTACATGTCATATGTAAAATTAGCTATTTAAGATAAAACAATCCTAGATGTCATAGCTATCAAAATACAACTCTCAATCAATCAACACAATAATCTCAATCTTGTAGATAGAATATGTTCTAAAATCATACAGGTAATAAATGAGATTTCTTGTTAAGTAAGACACTAAAAGTGGATGAAATTAGTGAACTTACCAAGTTATGTGTGTTGAAGAAGACCCATGCATAGATACATCCTAGATAATCCTAGATGATGCTAGATGATGTTTGATGCACATGGAAATGGGTTTGAGTAATCAAAGGTGAGTTCTTGAGTGATTTTTTCTCTTGTAAAATGTTCTAAGTTAAAAATATGATTTTGAACTCTTAAAAAAAACCTAAAGACGAAGTAGCATATATATAGGATGACCAAATGAAGCTACATCGTTTTGATTAAAAAACAAAACTTTGCTTTGGTCACTATACGAACAGCGCCTGTATAGTGACTTTGTAGGGCGACCAAATAGCAACACATTTCTATTGCTCTTGGGTTTTCAATGGTCGCTGTATGAGTGTTGTACGTACAGTGCTTTGTACAGTGACTGTACATTGCCTGAAAAATTCAATCAGGTGTGGCACTATACGTATGGCGACTGTACAGCGCCTGAGACCAAAATGCATCAGGTCTTAGATAAGCGTTGTACGTATAACGCTTCGTATAGCGCCTATATAGGAACATGCATCGTAATGCCTATCCTTATCATGGCAAATATCAAACAAGATGTAATCAATTAAAACATGCATGAAGAGGGTTTAAGAACATGAATGCACACATATAAAACACACAACATACAAGAGGTATAGATATGCATGAGTTGTGTGTGTGTGCAACTAAGTCTCTTCAATGAAAATAAGCACAAGTGTTTTACCTTTAGAGTGCTTATCATCTCGAGGTCTTGAAAGGGTCTTTGTTGAGCTTGATCACCAACAATAAAATGCCTAAGCTACGTACCCTTACATTATAAACCCAAAATGTGGTTTGTCACCGAAATAAGCCAATCAAACTTGAGGAACTTACATATATATATATATATATATATATTTAAGGAACACACTACTTGATAAAATGTTATATTTGATCCAGAGGGTTTGATACTTTGAGTTGTAAATACTAGCCCAAAATTTATTTTAAAAAGTGTGATGGCCTCATATGGGTGATTTGTATGTGTCATGACATGTAGATCATAAAGGATGTAATAAATTATGTAACTGTTATAAATCATCTTTGTTAATAAGGTTATGACACACATATTCCCCTATAACTCAAGTTGGTGTGCTAAAAAAAAAAAAATTAAGCTGTGCATCTTCATTTTCACACTTGTATTCAAGTCAAGTTCACTCTGCACAATTATAATCATGTGTGAGGAGTTTTCTATCCAGTGTTTATAGGAGTAATGATCGCGTAGTAAATGTTCACATTTTGAGCTCCCTTTACTTTGTTTTGGCATCTGTTTTCTAAGCATTGTTAGGTGCTTAATGTTGTAAATAAGTGTTTTCATCAGGTATTCTCAATGCATCAAGGGTATTTTTGTCCAAAGTGGTAAAAAGGAGTGTTAGGTTTATAGTTTGTGTTGGCATTAATTCCATATCAAAACGTGTTTCTCTTGTAATGTTTAGTGGTTCGTATATTGAAGGATTAAGAAGACGAAGGATGTCTCAACCACAATTCATTCAAGAAGCCGGCATTTAAGAGATTTGTGCATCATTGTTCAACAAAGGTAATAAAAGACCTCATATCTCTTACAAGGCTAGGCGCACACACACACACATGGCATTCTTGTGTGTTCCTTCATGATTAAACATCACTTATGTATCACTTTCACACACATGACAAAATATGCTCATGCATTCATACTATATTGGTAAAACTTTGTTTATTGCATTTTCTAGGACTATGTCTGGAAACTAGCATATGTGTGTGTCTTTGTGATTGTATGTTTCCGTATTTTGTATTTGGACTTGAATATGATCTATTATGATTCCTTATTGAGTTCCGGTCGTTTCGGTTACTCATTCATTTAATTTCGAGTCCAAACGATGTAGCTACGCTACTTTTCGTTCTCATTCGTTGAGTTGACTTCATCGTCGTTTTCCGAGATGATTTCTCAATCATTTTTCAAAGTTGTGTAGTCTTCGTCGTGTGTGAGAGAGTCACGGTTTGTAATCCGAAAACGGATTCAAAATCGGAGTTCAGATGCCCAAGATACGGGCTGAAGAACCGAGGGAGCGCGCGAGAAAATGGTGCAGGCCGTGAGGCCACTTGGCCTAGCCGTGAGGGAGGCCGTGGGCCCCACGGCCAGGGGTGATGTGGCCTCATGTGATTGGTCCGTAATCCTCTTCTCTCTCCTCCTTTATCTTCCCTCCATCTCTCTCCATTTGATTTTTTGAAGAAGAAAAGTTTTGTAAAATCCCGTCAGTCCTCTCCTCTTCATTTTCTCATCTTCTAAACATCATATCTCCCTCATCCGGAGTCGGATTTGAGTGATTCGAATTGGAGAACGTTCGTAATTGAGTCCTCTATCATTTATGAGTAGTTTGGTAGCTGATTGATCGAGTTTTCTGGTGGTTGCACACTGAAATCCAAACCAGCTGTTGAATCAAAGGTATTTGACTAATCTTTGGGATTTCTTTTTTTTTTTTAACCTTCAATTTGCTTGGGGTTTCTTCTTCTATATCTATGTTTATGTTTGGTAAAAGCTATTGAGAAAGATAGCTTGATTATCATTCTAATTGAAAGTCAATTTATAGACTAATGTTGACTAGTTTCTATAATTCTAGGTTTTACATATGTTTGTGAGTTGTATTATGATTAGAATGGCATCTTAGGTTGTTTGGAACTTGATTGAATCAATTTTGTGATAAATGACCTTGAGATTTGATTTGATCCTTTGATTAATGAAATCTAGGATTACTGAATTCTAGGATTACTGAATTTTGTTTGTGTTTTAGAGCAATCTAGGATTTGATTGATTTATATCTTGAATCCTTGCTCTATATTTTTGGCTAGAATATTGATTGATTTAAATCTCATATATCTAGCATTTTATTGTATATTGATGGCATCTTGAACTTGTCCTTCATGAATATATTTTGATTCAAGTGTTGTATGTGTGAATGAGACTTTGAGCTTATGTGTTTGATGTTTCACATGCTTTAGGTTTTATTCTTGTATTTTGCATCTAGACTTTATTACTTGTGATATCACATGTTTAGGTCTATTTGTACCATAGAATGTATTGATCACATGTTCTATGTTGATTTGATTGTTTGCATCATTTGCATTCACATGATCACACTAGGAAGTCCTTGTAAAAGGCATGAAGTCTTGGTTAGAGTCGGGGTGACTCGGATAGCCAAGCAAGAAGACTTGCCTAGAGTCGGGATGACTCGGATAGGTAAGCAAGGAGTCATGGCTAGAGTCGGGAGGACTCGGATAGTCATGCATGGGAGGCACCCTAAAGGCATGAGTGTCTCGAATAGGGAGTTGGCTATTGTATTGGTAGGCCTAGGCGTATGGTTAGACATAGACTCCGATAGAGCGGGGTACACGGGAGGTGTATGCACTCTTGAGGAATTTCTAATCTACCATCGATGTTGGTTTTGTGTGGTGTCCAATATATGGTGGTTTCGCATCATTGAGGGATTTCACACTTTCCAATAGGGTTGGGTAGGCTTAGACTTCACTAGGTTGGGTGAGCTAAAGATTAGTCACTTTGTGAATGTTCTATGTTTACTTTCCAATAATATAGTACCCAATGGTTGTAGTTCAACCCGTGGATGTTTCCTCCTTGGAGGTTTTACCACGTTAAAAAATCTCTTGTGTTAATTCTTCCTATCTCTATCTCTTATATTTTATTTGTACATTTTATTATCTTGTTTCATAATATTCACTTATGATGTATTGTGAAGCAAGACTTTGTATAGTGTGATTAGTGAACTCATTTTATTGATCAATTTTATTTCTATGATTCTTTTGTATATTGTATTTGTGTATAGTGATATTTGATCACTCTTGTAACTCATTGAACATATAGTGAAATACAAGTATTCTTGTTGTTATACTTATTTGTTTGTTTACCTCATACAACTTGGTGATGTATGTAGACCATGCTTATATGATTACCTATTCATATTGTCTATGTATGTTGTCTTTTCTTAGTGTATTTGTTGTATGTAAGGCAACCTTGAGGGACAAACGAAAGTTTGTTCAAGGGATTGAAAAAGGCGTAAAAACCTATTCACCCCCCCCCCCCCCCCCCCCCCCACTCTAGGTATGCCTTAAGCAATTTAACTACGTTTGTATACTTTCAAGGAGGCATAAAATGGCAGAACAGAGGATTTTGTACCACTCGTGGGTTCTAACCCGCGGAAGAAACTCTCGAAGAACATGCAAGTTCAATCACTCTGTTCCACGGGAATGAAGCCGCGGAGAAGACCACTCGAGTTCAATCACTCAAGTCAGCGAGAGCTAAGCAGCGGAAAGAAATCTCGCCAAAACATCAGAAGATCCAATGACTTCTCACCGCAAGAACAAACCCGCGGACCAAACCCTGTGAGTTCAGACACTCTGGTCCGCGAGATCGAAGCCACCCAAAGAAGGAAAAATAATTACTATGACTTCTATCCTCGGGAAAGAACCCACGTGCCTAAAGTTGCGGTAACACCTGAAGACTTGCAAGTGGACTCGGATCTTTCCCAGCCAATCAAAACCTTCCCTTTTTGACCCACTTATCGAACCAGCCATCAAATCCGACCAAGTTGGCTTTGCTTGCCCTTTGAATGTCATTCCCCATACACATCACTTCTCATTAACTCTCCTAGCCTATGTAATACCACTACCTACCTTCATTCAATAAATACTCTTAGACATATTTTTAGATCTAGAATTGATTAGACAGAGAGTTCTTCAAACCTCTCACTAGTTTCTCATCATTTTCTTAGTAGCCAAACATTGTTTTTAGCACCTTAGAGTAGTTAACTTCAAGTTGCCCTAGAAGAACTTCTTGCTTGGATTGCAAAGGGGAACATTCTTGACCAAGAAAATCACTATTCGATGATGACTTTCTCTCTTATATTGTCTTGCTTATTGTCTTCTATGTGTAACTAAACCCCTCTTTGTTGGGGGATAGGTGTTGTTCTTGTAAATAAACCATTTGATATAATCAATCTATGTTATTCACTATCTTGAGCTTGCATGTGTGTATTTATGAGTATTTATGTATGATGGTTGACACAACTTACTTATCCTTCATTAAATGTACACAAAGGAAGTGGTAGGTTTGATTGCAAAAAGTGATCATTTATGCATATTGGACTTACACTATCCATGTCATAGAGATTCTCTAGCTTGACTCATTACCAATGATTAAATTGTGAATCTCTACTAACACTCATTGGAAATCCCCCCTTAAATCACTTCTCTAGACTTAGGTTGTGATTAAGGTAGAGGATTAGTGCTTTTTATTGCTATTAATAGATGCATGCTTAGGACCCATTGTGAATGTGCTTAATGAATGATTGATTAGCTATTATGGTTGATACTTGAATGCATCCATTCCCCCAACAATTCCTTAATCTAGACTTTAATCAATACTTGTAGTAGTAATAGCTTTAATCATTTGACATCTTAGCATAATCTGTAGTGTTAATCAATTAGTGTAACTTTAGTGAATGTTCTAGTTTAAGTACCAATGATTTTTTAGCTTTCTATCTAATTCGGTTGTTAAATCTTTTCCTTGTGGGAACGATAACCCGTAATTGTGCCCCCTATATGAGTTGAATGACTAGTACACTTGCGATGGGTGAAACACTCGCATGCCCCCTTAGTTAGCCGTTGTAGATTAGAGTAGTGATGTTTTAGTAGAACGGGCTTGGGCGTGTCGAGTAGCTATCTTTCAATTATGAGAGTAGATGTTTGGACCGTTTATTTATGGCTTAATCTCGGTAGGTATCGATAAACCCCTGACCCATTTGGTATCAAATTGAAGAAAAAAAAAATAGTTTTTGGGCAAAACTTATATATGGGTTAAAAAGAGTATTACTCAAACAAAAAATATGTAATTTTATTTGTTTTTAGATTGTATCCAAATAGGTGTCAGAAAAATAATCATTATATACTAATTTTTGGAAACTATTTTTGAATGTGGAATCACACATCCCTACAAATTTCTATTTAATGAAAAGAATTCGGATTTCAATATAATACTTGATACTGGCATGTGGTGACTCTTGTGAGTGGGGTCTTTTGCTATTTTAGCAGGGTTAGAGAATATTCTGGTTAAAGAGCAATGGATATTTTTCCTTTTATTTGTCAATTTTCAAACTCTGTGGTCATTCTTTTTTTGTTATTCTAATATACAGGTGGAATAAATTAATAAAAAGTACATTTAAAACCAGTAGCTAAAAGAGTTTCCAAAATTAACTGATTTCATTTTGGTCGTTAGGCAGACACTTTCATTCCCATCATATTATTAAATGAGTTAGGTATATACCGAATTCGGATTCTCTCTTTGAATATGATCATAGTATATAGTTAACATTTTTATAAAGGGCATTAACCTAATCAAAGTATTAGAATTCGTTTTTAATCAATACATATTGTTTTTCATGTTTTTAACTAAGTTAAGTGTACGCAGTCTAAACTACCTATGTTTTTTCAAAATAAAAAAAAATAAAAAAAAACCTAAATCATTTATACCTAAAAAATAGTGGAGAAATCAAGAGAGAGAGAGAGACGATAGAGAAGTTACCGATCGGAGAAGAAGTCACCGGCAATCGGAGTGACGGTGACGTGTTCGGAGTGACGACGACTGGTTGTCAGTTAGGACAACTAAGTTGAATGAAGGAGACGTCGACGAAGAAGAAGAAAAAGAGATGAAGAGAGGAACAGATAGGATCGAGGCCGGAGGAAGGGGCCAAATTGCTAAAGAACAGCGCACGCGTGACGCCAACAAAGAAGATTTAGCTACTTTTCGGAGTCGATTCGGCAATCAATCGATCCGAAAATCCGCGACCTTGGTTGAAATGTGTTGAATTCAAGATTTATAGAAGTTTCATGTTTAATATGATAAGTCACAAATGTGTTAGAAGCTTTTTTGTGTGAAAATGGTAGAAAAAAGAGTATGGACGAAAAAAGTTGAACACGTATATTTCACGCCCAAAGTTAGTCATGTTTTATGTTGAACTTAGGTTTGAGAGATAAGTGATAGTAGGAGCATGAAGATGATAAAAATGGTAGTAATGTAATTTAATGGCCATAGAGTGAAAAGAAATTAGAATGAATGGTTACAAACATGAAAAACAATCAAGGAGGCTAAGAACGAAAATGAATAAATTGATTAGGTCATTGGCAATTTTCTAGATCTCTTTTTATAATTCTTCCTTCTTTCCTTGAATTTCTGAAAGGAGCTCACATCAAAGTTTGAATTCATCAAAAATATTTTATAATATCCATATAATTAAAACTTCTTTTAAAATTTAGTGGAAAAATGACCACATACAACATGAAAATTTTGTTTTTGATCACATACAGTTTAATTGTTAGTAACCACAATTTTAAAAATGTTTCAGTGTATATCCATAAATTATAAAAATACCCCTACAATTTAGCTTTTTTAAATAAAAAAAATTATGAAAAACTTAAAATCCGGAGAAAAAACTTTATATGCTGCAAATAAAACTTGTAATGCTGAAAAAAAAAAAAAAAAACTTAAAATGTCAACATTTTTTGAAAGGTAAAATTATTGAAACACTCCCTCTTAAAACACATTTTTTACTATTTATATGGTAAAATTACCGTGAGAAGGGAAATTCTCGACGGTGCTATCAACACGCTTAGGCATGCGCTTCCTAGGCGTGGCGTCACCTAGGCTCGCAATGCCAAGGTGTGGTGTCACCTGGGTTAGCGATGCCCAAGCTCGCGTCGCCTGGGCTCATGCTGCCCAGGTGATGTGTTGCATGCCTGCACAAGCATTGCACTGCTGGGGCCACATGGGTTTGACGGTGCCTTCGTTAGGCGATGCACGCTCAGGTGGCCTAGCGCCCTTCGGCGAGGGCTTGATGGGAGAGAGAGGCGAGAGGGAAGAGAAGAGAGAGAAGAGGAGGGGAGATAGAAAGTGGGATAGTTTTGGGATGACTTTTATATGAGGATATTTAGGTAATTTCTCAAAAATGTGGTTATTAATAATTAAACTTTCGTATGTGGTTAAAAACGAAAGTTTAATGTTTTGGATGGTCACTTTTGATTTTCTCTTTATAATTTATTGAAACTTTTCACATATAAAGAAGACGTTGACAAAAAAAAAAAAAAACGGATGTGGATCATCTATTGATATAATATTTTTCCTGACGTTTTTAAAGCATGTGATTGGTTGTTGGTAAAGTAATTGTGGAAATTAATAACATCTTAACCACACATTTATTTCAATACTTATGTGTCATGAGATTACGAGAGGTTAGGAAAAAGATGAGATTAGTAGATGACCAAATTCAAAAAAAAAATCCTAAGCTAGCTAGTTTGTATATGTTTTTAAGTCATCTCAAAAATGTGATCTTTAAAAAAAAATAAAAATTAAAAAAAAAAAAAAAAAATTTAAAAAATGAAGAAAGAAAGATGATTGTTTAGTAAATTAATAGTACGTTGAAATGAAAAGAAATTAATTAGAAATATTATCGTTAGAATAATAATCGGCATTCTCCACCATTTGGGTCTATTTCGGCTCTGATTAGTGGACCATGTATATATATATATACAAATTTTTTATTATCAGTTCGTCCTGACAATAAATATATCAAGACAAAGAATGTGGATCACTAGATTTACATACTTTAACTCAAAGTGTATGCACTTGTCAAAACTTCTCCATAATCTGTAATCAAAATTTTTCGTCCTGATATATTTATTGTTAGAATGAACTAACAATAGAAAGATTATATATATATATATATATATCTATCTTAAGTCCTTGTTATTTTACTTAAAACATGTGTTATTTTCCTTCACTAGTCTTTGACTTTAATTATGCCAATAATAACTATAATGTTAACGTGTGTTTGGCTTAGAGTAGCTTGGAATACATTGTTATGGACAGAGGTTAAGAAAACGGTACCATCACATGTGCCTGACTAATTAATTGTTAAGGACATACATTAAGAGCCATGGGGATGAATAAAAATTAGGGTGCAAAATGGTACTGGAAGTAGGAATTGCCACAGGTTGGGTTTTGCTCAACTTGAACCTACTGCGAAACATTTTCGTACTCGAACCTAAATAATTTCGCATGTTCAGGTTTCGATCTGCGGATTTTGAAGAAACCCAACCTGTGAATTTATTCGGGTTCGGGTTTCAACCCACGAATCTATCAACTCAAATAGCAATTTAGGTTGTACTTTTTAATCCAAAACCATTTTGGATTTAGAATTTTAATTTTCTCAAAACGAACATTGTTTTAAACAAAGATTTTTAAAATAATCGGATTCATAGATTTGGATTCGGGGGAATTTTAACTAAACCCCGAACCTGTTTTTGGTTTGATTCTTTATAATTGAACCTGACCCGTGATCCGAATAAAAAAATCCAAACCCAACCAAAGCGATTGGGATTGGGGTTTGGGTGAAATTTCCATCCCTAACCGGAAGGTAAATCAGGTTGGGTGTAAGAAGTAAGGTGGTGAATTGGTGATGAGTGGTGGTGGGTGGTCCTAGGTGTAGTAGTAAGATTGATGAGATGGAGTGGTCATAAATGAGTTAAGCGTGGTGGACCTATTTGGTTGGGTGGACAGCAACCCCACCTTCACTTCATGTTCCGTATTTTGGTTGGTTGCTCTTCATCATCCATCATGTGCTACGTGACAGACAGACCCCTCTCTAATTCTCTCTCTTCATCAATCTATCTGTTTCCTGCACTTTGTCATCTTTAATTTCTTCTTCTCTTTCTCTTGCTTAAATATCTATATCTATATATATATATATATACCCACTTCGGCCTCTTTCGTTTCTCTCTCTCTTTCCCATGGTTTCTTTCCTCTCACCATGCCCAACCTCCACTTCTCCATCCCAAGGTCCAAATTAACTCTCGATCATGCCGAAAAAAAATAATAATAATATCATCACTATTCACTATTCAAACTTGTGTGATTTAACATGTTTGTTGTTGTTGTGATCACACATGCAGGTTCCGGAGAGCCGAAAATGGCGAAAACGAAGGAAACAGCAGCAGCGACGACAACAACAACAACTTGGAATGTTACGCTTGTACTCAAGTAGGTGTTCCGGTGTTCCACTCAACCAGTTGCGACCACGCCCATCAACCCGAATGGGAGGCCTCAGCTGGCTCCAGCCTCGTTCCCATACAGTTCCGACCCAAACCCAACAGAATTCTCCCAACCAGGACCCGTCCCTCTCCCTCCTCTTTCGGTCGCGTACTCGACCCACGAAGCAAGCGCGTGCAGAGATGGAACCGCGCCTTCCTGCTTGCACGTGGCATGGCGCTGGCCGTCGATCCTCTTTTCTTCTACGCCTTGTCCATAGGGAGAGGTGGGGCACCGTGCCTCTACATGGATGGCACTCTGGCGGCGATCGTGACCATCCTTCGCACGTGCGTGGATGCGGTGCATTTATTCCACTTGTGGCTCCAGTTCAGGCTGGCGTACGTGTCCAGGGAGTCTCTTGTTGTCGGATGCGGCAAACTCGTGTGGGATGCACGTGCCATCGCCTCTCACTACCTCCGCTCCCTCAAAGGCTTCTGGTTTGACGTTTTTGTCATCCTCCCTGTTCCTCAGGTCCGCTTATATATCACGTCATCAATACGTAATTCCATCGATTCCTGCCATTTATATATATTATTTATTTATATATTTATTTACATACCAAGTTAGTTCATAATTTGCATGCGACAAGATTTTATTATTGGCCTGAAAACTCTTAAATTACAAATTTACCCTTGTATGTAATCATTGGATCAGTTCAGTAGGCAAGCATACCTGTCACGTGTGATTATCAAAAACATCATGTAGCTCGCTTTTGTAGTTGTTCTGAATTCTGGTTTAGGTTTTGTTAAGTATGCTCACAAAAGTTGTACAAAATTTCCCAAACTCCCTAGCTAAGGAGAGGACAGCTGACCATTTATTTGGGACTCAGTAAAAAGCATTTTAAAGCAAGCAAAAAGATGATGGAAAACTGATTTCAAGTTCTGCTCTTTTTACTAAATAAAAAGTGGTAAAGATTTTTTGTACCATTTGTCTAGGTAGATACTTGTAGAAACAGAGGTTTCATGAGTTTTTGTGTCATGTCTGAATCATGATGAGTTTAAAAATGTGATCAATCGAAAGGTGGGTTCCACCGATCCCAGCATCAGTTTTTTAGTGGGTGTAATAACTAATAATGATCCTATGATAGGGAGCTTTCTGGTTCCTGAAATGTGAAGATTGGCTACTTACTTTTTTGACTACCCTAGAAACTGGAATTCCTCTTAGGTGATATTATTGCGAGTTTGCGACTAACAAGTCAATTTGGTTTTGCAGGCTGTGTTTTGGCTAATTGTACCAAAATTGATCAGAGAAGAGAAAATTAAGCTGATAATGACTGTACTTCTATTAATCTTCATGTTCCAGTTCCTTCCAAAGGTTTACCACAGCATTTGCTTAATGAGAAGGATGCAAAAAGTCACAGGATACATCTTTGGCACAATTTGGTGGGGTTTTGGCCTCAACCTCATTGCATACTTCATTGCATCTCATGTAACCCCTCCTCAATCTTCCTCCTTAAGTTTTTAAACCTTCATTTTATACCTATTTTTTAACAGATTGTGTGTAATATATTTCCAGGTTGCTGGAGGATGCTGGTATGTGCTTGCAATACAAAGGGTGGCCTCATGCCTCCGGCAAAATTGTGAGAAAAAAGCAATGTGCAATCTCTCTCTGTCTTGCTCGGAGGAGGTCTGTTATCAGTTTCTGGTACCGGATGGCACTATTGGAAATCCGTGTGGTGGTAACTCAACGTCACCTATCAGAAAGTCTATGTGCTTGAATGTTAATGGACCTTTCAATTATGGGATATATCAATGGGCTCTTCCTGTCATTTCTAGCAACTCTGTTGCTGTGAAGATCCTTTATCCCATATTTTGGGGCCTCATGACCCTTAGGTAAATTATCAAACACTTTGTATCATGAATTCTTTTTCCACTCTAATTCAATATAAATGAAGGGAATGTCTTAGAATTTCAAAACGTTTTAGTTGGCTCTGCCGCAAGCCAGTTTTGACTCATATTGTTCATGCTTATCAGCACCTTTGGCAATGATCTTGAACCAACAAGTCACTGGCTGGAAGTGATATTCAGTATATGTATTGTGCTCAGCGGTTTATTGCTCTTCACTCTGCTGATTGGAAACATCCAGGTGAGTATCATAATTCACAATGTAATTCTCACTGAAGCTGAAACATACATGTGATTCTAATGGTGAGAAATTATTGTTGCTATGAAGGTGTTTCTACACGCGGTTATGGCGAAGAAGAGGAAAATGCAGCTGAGATGTAGAGACATGGAATGGTGGATGAGGCGTAGACAGTTGCCATCACGATTAAGACAAAGAGTTCGTCATTTTGAGCGCCAAAGATGGGCTACAATGGGAGGACAGGATGAAATGGAATTAATCAAAGAATTGCCTGAAGGACTCCGCAGAGACATCAAACGTTATCTTTGCCTCGATCTGATTAAAAAGGTACTGATATATATATATATATATATATAATCCTGCTCTGCTGATGCATAAATGAGTATCTGATTTACCAATTCTGATTCTCAGGTTCCTTGGTTCCACAACTTGGATGATCTCATTCTTGACAACATCTGTGACCGGGTTAAACCCATTGTCTACTCGAAAGACGAAAAGGTTAAATCATTTTGCTACCTTGTTTGTTACTTGTTAGAGTTCAAATTCAATTTACTGTTTCAAAGTGATTGTTTAGAATTTCACATACAAATATCCTTGTAAAACAGATAATCAGAGAAGGAGACCCTGTGCCAAGGATGGTATTTATTGTCCGTGGACGTATAAAACGCAGCCAGAGCCTAAGCAAAGGCATGATAGCCACAAGTGTGCTAGAACCAGGAGGTTTTTTGGGGGATGAGCTGCTCTCCTGGTGCCTTCGCCGCCCATTCATTGACCGCCTGCCAGCATCATCCGCCACATTCGTTTGTATGGAATCCATAGAAGCATTTGGCCTGGACGCGAAAAATCTGAGGTACATCACAGATCACTTCAGATACAAATTCGCGAACGAGAGGCTAAAACGAACAGCAAGATATTATTCATCGAATTGGAGAACATGGGCAGCTGTGAATATACAATTTGCTTGGAGAAAGTACAGGGTGAGGACTAGAGGACCAGTGATTCCTGTTACAGAAAATGGTGGCAATGATAATATGCTTCTCAAGTATGCTGCCATGTTCTTGTCAATTAGACCCCATGATCATCTTGAATAACATGTCTTTGAGATTATCCAATAATTAAGCATTATTGTTTCTCTAGGTAGGATTTAGTCATGGAAGCTAGCTTTCGAGATTGTATTTAATTTTAATACAAGAATTGAAAATAAGAGAAAAATAATCTCTCTTCGTTTGAAAATAATAAATTTTTTGTCTATACAAGAGGTGGATGTTAAAATGATTTTCCATTTATGTCTCGGACTATTTTGTAGTAGAAATATGGGGAAATAACATTCTTTTTATGTGGACTTTTAAGAGTAACACTAGTTTAATAAGTAAAGTTTAAATGGCACCCATTGACAAAAATACCTTAATCTCCTTCTTTTATTATGTTTTTGTCATGTTTAGGGTTTTGCCATGTTTACGTTTTTTACTATTTTCATTAAAAAAAAATGAAAATTTTCAATTTTTTGGTCCACCATCAATGGAGATGGAACAGACCTCCATTGGAGGTCGACGAAGAAGATGAAAAAGAAAAATTGGATAATTTCATTTTTACCCAATAAAAAATTACAAATATACCTAATAAGTAATGGAAACAACAGAATAAGTCTCGAAAACACCAAAAGAAGTCTCGGAAAAAAAAACAAAAAAAGTCCGAGACTTATTTTTGTGAGTATCTTTTAAGGGTATTTTTGTAAAATCCAAACTTTAGATGCTTTTAAAACTTAGGCTAATTGACATTGATGCCTTCTGAACTATGTCTGAATTTGCACCATACCACTATACTATTTTTTTTTCACCATTAAACCCCTGAACTTTCATAAATTGGCAGTAGCTGACAGAATTGTAATGCCGTCAATTTTTCTGTCATGGCAAATTGCACTAAGTTTCCCTTATTATATTCATAATTGCATCAAACCGAAAAAAAAATGACTTAAATACCCCCCTGACCAAATTTTAAAAATATAAATGTAAAATTTAATTTAAAATTGAAATAATGGTTAAATAATAATAAAATTCTGAACTTTTTGATAAAGAAAATTAAATAAATAGAGAAATGAAAAAATAAAATTTATTTAACAATTATTTAAATATCCCTAACCTAAATATAAAACCTAGATAAATATTTAAATTATTTAAGGGGAATTATCATTGAAATTATCTTTGTTATTTAAATATTCCTAAATATCACTTGTTCATTTACAATAATAAGGTTATTAATAATGTCAAAAAAAAAAAGTAATAAATAATAATAATTGTTAACCGCCAAAATTGGCAGGGACTAAAAAAGAATTTTCCATCAGCATCAGAAATATTAGTCGGGATAGAGAACAACTGCGAAAGAGGTATCCGGGTACCCCGCCTACCCACAAAAGGTCGAGACGGGATCTTCTGCCCACCTTGATCAGATCCAAAACTACCAAGACTCGGAAAGTACCTGGAAACCTCGAAGGCAAGGCCCCAAAGACATTAATATCACAAGATACCCGGTATCTGCCTACGTCCAGGTACCCTGGTACCCCAATATCCCGATACCCAGTACTCTGACACGGTCAAAGTATTAGTCGAGAGAAGCGAGAAGAAGGCGAGGTACCTGAGTACCCCGTTCCACCAAAAAGCTAGTAGCGGGCACTTAGCAAAATCCTAGTGCTCCTACCCCACTTGAAATAAGAAGCAAGTACCCTGAACAGCAAACCAAGAGGGAAGGCAGAAATTAAATGCCATCATTTGAATTAGAATACCTCATGTATTCCTGCCAATCAAGAGTTTTACTCATAAGCAAAGTCAACTCTTTCAGTCCTAAAAGGAATCATCGGATTTCAGGGATAAAATCCCCACCGAATTCATTAGACTCCAAAGGAAGGCCTGTGCATCACTGAAACCCTAGACCGAAATTCTAGGAGTATTCAGCAAGAAAGCGGGCCTATATAATGATCATATGTTCACAAAAAAAGGGGAGGCAACCCTACCTGACTTTTTTTCTACTTATCGACAGGCACGAAAAGCTCCATCTCGAGTGTCCACCAAGATGTCCTATTTTCTCCCCTACTGTAATCTCAATAGTTCAAGCATTGAGTTGTAGAATTTTATTACAGTCGTTATATATATAATACATAAACAGTTTCATGCTTTCATACTCTCACCATATCAGGAAATTGTCCCTCCTACTACTTGCACCCATTATTCTTAGTAGATTCATAAGATATAGCGGGGTATCGGGATACTGCGCATCCCGCTAGCCTAGATCTATTTAGATCCGGGCCCTTCATATATCTTTAATTTGAAATTGCACCTCTGTGACAATTTTAGGTTAACACTTTGGCGCCGTCTGTGGGAACAAACCCCCCACCATTAACAAACTTTAAAGATTCAACTAAGAAGAAGATAGAAGATGAGGCTCCAATCCTCTTAGGGGCAACCCGTAAACTCAGGGCCCCACTCCCTCGCTTCCACCCACAGAAATCAGGGGAAAAGGAAGGGAACCAAAAGCCAGATCCCGGCACCAGTCCCACCACCGAATCCCGGATCAACACCATAGGACCCCGTGGTCCCAGAAGCGGCTAGGGAGGCCATAGAGCAACATGCCGCTGCCAACGTGGAAAGCGTCCGCCTTCGGATGATCACCCAAGGGATACCCTTTGAGGCACCCCGACTTACAGAAGGGGCTGGACCAAATACCTGGGCATCGATTTTTGATAGACTCGGACCACCTTTATCCGTGCATAATCATCCTGAAGATCTAAGACACCGGTTGGTGAAATCAGCTATTGACATCCCGCCAAGAAAGGTCCAGTCGACAACAAGGCCGGCGGTAAGAAAAATGGATCCTCAACCCGTCGCAGGTGGCAGTACTACATCCAGGAGGGATTAGCGGGGTATCGGTCTTCGGGAAGAGGAGCGTAAGGAACCTGCTGGGGAATCAGAAACCTCGGACAATGAAAGCTCAGTAGCACGATTCGGACACAACGGATCTAAATGTTAGGATTATGCTCAATAGCAAGAGTGTAATATTGTAATTGACAATATTTTTCATATTAATAAAGTGATTTTTGATTTAACAAATCTTATAGCATTTATAGTTTAATATTATAATTGTCAAAGTAAATAATCATAAGGTCTAAAGACTATAAGAAAAGAAGAATTGTTCGTACATCTGGATATGTATGAGGAAGACACAATTCTTTAGTTAGTCTTGAATAATGTTCACAACTTAAGTTAAAGGTTGGGCACCTTTATCTTGTTAAAGTTGTAGAATTCTTTTGCTAGCATTTGAGTGGGATCAAATGAGATATGATGAGTCTAAAATCATCGGAGTGTCTTCGAGTAAAAAAATCTAGTGCACTAGGTGCATTGAACTGGATCACAATGAAAAGCTTTATCTAGAACCGTCAATAGATAATAGTCTTTTCATTATCAGGACAATCAGAGAGTCTATCTTAATCCTGAGATAAATGATGGACTTATGGTTGCAAGTGATATCATTTGAGTTATCAATGAGTACGATTATATAGCATAGTCTATCCTCGATAGTTTGGTGATATTCATTTGTTAATCGATAGAGGACTTCATTTATAGATATGGACATTGTAGCTCCATTTATTAAATGAGAGTATAATATCATCATATGGATGTTTTGAGGTAATTGGATATTAAATCTCAACGTTGAGTTTTCGATAGTGACTATTGAAAACATGGCTTCTGGACAAGTCAAAATATCCAAGTTCAAAACATGGTCATATGAGTAAATATGGTAACTTGGAGAGTTATAGGCGGTCTATGAACTCTTGGCGATTACTGATATTAATCACGAGGATACACTATCTCCAATATGATTGTCTAGGGTTATGAATAAGGAACATCTTCCTTTTCTATCTTTATTTAAGAGTTCAATTTTAGCTCTTTAGTGGAATGAGTTAAAATTAATGGATCAGACCTAAGTGAATCATTTGTTGATTATGATTAGGTTATATCTATTGAAGCTTAAATTTAGATAGCCCGCCAAGATCTCCAATCCACACGGACTTGCATGGATCACTTGATATATTCTACCGGACCAATTTATGGGTCCATCTAGAATTGTATTTAATATATTAAGAATATAATTTGCACATTATTTATTTAATGGGCTGATTAATTATATTAATATATTAATGAAAGGCATGTGGGCTTGTTTCTTTTAGTAAGAATGAGTCTGGTTCACATGTGAGCTTTTTATTTAAAGTCCAATGGATTAAATAAAATAAGAAAATAATATTTGGCCCATATATTCAATGTGGGGCGGCAAGGCTAAGTTTTTAGTCAAAAATATTATTTTATTTTATTGTTTAATTAAATGAGAATTAATTAATTTATTAATTAATTATTTAATTAAGAAACAAAATCTTTTTCTGATCAGGAAATATGTTTCCTAGAATTATACTATTGGTAGTAGTATACTAAAAGTAAAAGACTTGTTTGGTAAGAAAATAAATAATTAAAGTTTATTTATTTAATCAAATAAGAAGTCTTTTAATTAAGTCAATAAAAAGAATAAAAATACTTATGAGTTAAATTAGGGTTAGGAGTCTAAAAGTTGATGGGAATTAGGGTAAAGCACAAATCCTTTTTTGTAGAGGATTTTCGGCCAACCCTAATACAACAAGAAGTAGATTTCGGCAACCCTAAAGGAAAAAGAGAATGAAATTCGGCCACCCTATATAATACACCTTATAGAGTTCGGCCACCCCAAGTGTTTTACTGAATCAATTTCTTCTTCTTCTCATACTCTTAGAAAAGTGTTTGATTATTCTGCCAAGACAAAAAAGAGAGAAGAGATTATTCTTTTGATAGTACACTATTTGCTTATTCATCAATAGGCTTGTGTGTACAATATCGAATTAGGTTCACGCGAGTTTCGATCATTAGATTGAGAACTCAAAAGTGACCGGAATAATCTTTGTGGTCTTTTGATTGTTTTGTGACTAACAAAAGGAAAAGAAAGTTTGTTTGTCCATTCTTAGGTATGCAATTCAAGGAAAAGGGAGACCACGCTCCTAGGTGATTCACGTTCGTGCTAGGATTGAAGATCTTGCGGATTACCATCGATGTAAGTCAATCGGATCACGCGACAAAAGGTATTATACTTTTTTATTACTTTATATGTATGGTTAATTAATTTAAAGGGTTAAGGTTCATCAAAGGAAAAATTTTAAAACATACTAAATCTATTTTTAGTCTCGCTTCTGCTGCGTTGACCGGTATTTTTCCCTACACTAAACGCCTCCAACAAGGATCTAAGCGCCTTGAGGATCAGATGGCCAAGATGGTGAAGGAGCTCGAGGAACTAAAGAAAGGGAAACAACGGGGTACTCGGAAGAACCCCCTAGGGGAGATGAACGCGCCATTTTCCAGGAGGATTTGGGAAGCCGAGTTACCCCTCAAGTTTAAAATGCCCACTGAGAAGTATTCCAGATCAGAGGATCCCGTGAGTCACATGGAGAGCTTTGTCCACTAGATGGAAATCCATAATGCTACCCGGTCAGCCATGTGCAGGATGTTCCCTTCAACACTAACCGACTATGCTAAGACTTAGTTCAGAAAGTTGAACCCGGGAAGTGTGGATTCATTTACGAAGCTCACTACAAATTTTTGTGCTTAATTTCAGGGGATCAAGCCTCGCCCCAAGGATCCCGTCCTACTACAATATGTAATCCAGGAACGGGGTGAGACGTTGAGATCTTACGTAGAGAAGTTCTACAAGGAGGTGGTCCAGATGGGAGTGTTCGCTGAGAAGGAGACCCTCGCCAACTTCAGAAGGAACTTATGGGCTGGCAGGTTATTCCGATCATTTGCCAAACACCCGCCTGAAACATACCAGGAGGCCTATGATAGGGCACTGGAGCAGTGTAAGGATTCTCATATCTTGATTGGCTTATTTCGTGGACAAACCACGTATTGGGGATTGCATGTAAGGGTAGCTTAAGTGATTGATATTCAAGCTCAAGACCCTCTCATGTCCTCAAGGTTGATAAGCACCAAAGGTAAACTTCTATATGCTTAATTTGCTTTGAAGAGATTAGTTTCACACACACACAACTCATGCATAAATTTTATTCTTGTATGTTGTGTGTTTTATATGTGTGCATGCATGTTCTTGAACATCTCTTCTTGCATGTTTTATTTTGATTGCATCTTGTTCATTGAAATGCCATGACATGTTTAGGCATTAGGATGCATTCACTTCCCACACTTGCACTTCATTATTAGTCTTAAGTGTGGTGTAATTCGTTTCCGTTTGTGTGATCGGAAACGTCCGCGCTTGCACGATGGTGTGCATGTCTTAGCGCGATGGTTGACCACTTGAGAAGGTCTCATTCTTCTCTTGGATAAGTGGTAGTTTTGATTTGATTGTTTGGAGTAAAGTGTCTAGTTTCAAAAGATTAGATTTCAATGTTTTAAATGTTTTTCAAAACTGACCTTTGCATGGTCTTGTGACCATAACTTTTTATACAAAGCTTCAAAATAAGTTTTGAAAATTTCTGTACAAACTAGACACCCATACCTTTCCAACGGTATATTATTCGTAATATTTCATGACCGTTTGGATTGGTTTTAAAATCTCCAAAGTTACAACCAAAACAGGGCAACTCTGTTTTTGTCCGTTTCTGACCTTTGGTCACTCAATCGACCATAACGTTTTCTACAGACATTGAAATGTCATTCTATAAAACCGAGTAGAAAGTAGACTTCCATACCTTTCCAACGATATATCATACGAAAGGTTTCGATGTCGTTTGGTCATGTTTCGAAGCTCTCGAATCTTGAGTCGCTGCACTGACGCGAGTACCGCGAAAATGCCCATATTTTTTCCATTTCTTCCAAAACGACATAGTTTCACTTGGGCATTATAAATACATATCTTTCTCATCATTTTAAGGGCTGTGCCACAAAATCAAACCCTAGAGAGAGAGGCTCCATATTCTTGAGAGAGAAAGAGAGATTTGAGAGAAATCAAATCAAGAACTCACCTTTAACCACTCAAATCAAATCCCTTTTGCATCATATTTCATATTGCATCTTCTATTACTATATAGAATGCATCCATGATTGGATTTGGATCATCACAACTTGCTTGGTAAGATTTTGATTAAGTTCATCTTATTTGATTATTTTTATTATCAAGCTATTCTCTTTATTTTACTTGTATGTTTTGATCATATGATAAATACAAGATTAGAGAATTAATTGTGATGAATTGATTGAGTGTTGTATTGTGATAGATATCTAGGTTTTTATAATCTATGTTTATCTAAGCTATTATGACATGTCATTTAGCACTTGATATCTAGGATTGATTTTAATTGATTATCTCATCATAGATAAGCATCTAAGGTTCCCTAGCCTTGTTTGTTATTTGAATATTCATACATATTCACATAGGTTGCATAATCTCTTCTTAGAGAATTAAGACTTGAGGCTAAGAGTGCTTAGCCCTCAAGCAAATTGGAATAGGGTTGCTAATAAAGGCCCGTAGGGTAGAAGTGAGGGGTTACAGACCGGATTGTTAGACGAGGTCTACATAGGTTGTAAACTTCATTTCAATTAGTGATTTCGAGTTCCGAGTGTGGCGCACTATACAGCCCATGGTTTTTCCCAGTGGTTGGGTTTCCACGTATACATCAAGTATCATTTTTAATTCCGCACTATATTACACTTGCTTGTATTTTTGACTAGTAGGGTCATTTTCGTAATATTGACTTGTATGCGAAAATTGGGTAATAATAGCTAAAATCTATTCACCCCCCCTCTAGATTAATATATTGATAACACGCCTCGAGTATTTAGTTATTTACAATTGGTATCAGAGCGGGTTCCTAGATATACTTAGGTGATCCTTTGCTCATTTTTTGGTGTGTTTTGCATTTGTGTGATTTGTGCTCATTCATACATTTTGCATTCATTTCAATTCATTCACTATACACTATGAGTGGATTCGGTGGCAACCATGAGGGTGCTTCAAGCACACGGCCTCCTCTCCTCACTAGTGTGAATTATGCCTCATGGAAAGGCAAGATGGAGGCGTATGTGTGCCAAATCCATGATAGGGCATGGATGGCAATTGAAGATGGGTATGCACCTCCTATGATGACTTCCACGAGTGGTGGAGAACAAGTACTCAAGCCAAATGCCCAGTGGTCACCTGAAGAGTTTGAGACTTCAAAATGGAATAGAAAGGCATGGCATGCTCTTCTATGTGCAGTGGATGAAAATCAGTACAAACTGATTCAGAACACTAGGATAGCCAAGGAGGCATGGGATATCCTAGAGGTTGCACATGAGGGAACCGATGTGGTTAAGGATTCCAAGCTACAAGTCCTTCAAACGCAATTTGAGTTGCTTAAAATGGAGGAGGACGAGTGCTTCAATGACTTTGAAGTCAAGTTGATGGATATTGTGAATCAAAGCCATCAACTCAGTGATCCTTATTCGGATAGGAGAGTTAAGCAGAAAATTATGAGGTCTCTCCCCGCTAGGTTCGAATCAAAAGTGACGGCTTTAGAGGAGAATAGCACATATAAGGATATGAAGCCGAGCGAGGTGATTGGAAGACTCCTCGCCTATGAATCTAGGAAGGCTCCTAGTATTTCACCTCCTAAAAAGCAAAAAGGAATTGCTTTGAATGCTTCCAAGGTTGTGAAGGAGGAAAAAGGTGACTCGGACCAAGACATGGCTTTGCTACTTAGAAGATTTAAGAAGTTTGTCAAGTTCGAGAATAAGGGCGTTGGATCCAAGGGCCAAGACTTGAAGAAAAAAGCTCCCTTCAAGAATTTTGAGCCTAGGAAAGAGCATAGTGAGAAGAAAGGGGTCCAATGCTATGAGTGTGGTGGTATAGGTCACATCTCACCGGATTGTGGGAACTTGAAGAACAAGATGGCAAAAGTGATGGCCACCACTTGGAGTGAAAGTGATGACTCCGAAAATGGAGACAAGTCATCAAGTGATGATGAGCTTACCATCAACTACACGGCTTTTGGGGCCACTTGTGTAGATGGCAAAGTTGTTGGTAAGAATGACTTGACTAGTGATCCCATAGAAGAAAAAATTAAAGAAGTAGCTCTAGAGAAGATAATGTAGCTACTCATTGGGATATGGCTCTCATTGACTCAAGAGACCATGGTGAAGGTCTTAATGGAGGAAATGACTTCATTAGTGAGAAAGAGAGTGGAGGAGATAACTCAAGTGAAGATGACTCCTCATCTAACTCTACAAATGGAAGTGTAGAGAAAATGGATGTAAATGACTTCATAGTCAAGTGTGAAAGTTCATTGAAGAAGAACAATAGAAAATTGAAGATTTTAGAGGATGAAAATCTTGAACTTTCAACACACAATGACCACTTAAGTAATCAAGTGGAGGCATCCAAGAAGATTGAAGACAAGCTAAGGGATGAGCTAGCTATGTCTAAGAGGAATGAAGAAGGGTTGAAAAGAGAGCTTGATAAAGCTATAAAGTCATTGACTAGGATGACTACAAGCACCAAGAAACTTGACCATATTCTTGGTGGTGGAAAGAACCCTTGTGACAAGAGAGGTATTGGGTATGAAGAAACCAAGGAGATCACTACTCCAACCAAGACCGTCTTTGTCAAGAGTTTGGGCAAGATAGAAGCCTCGCCGGTGCACACTCCTAGGAAGAAAATTGATCTAGGACAATGTTCAAAAAGTGCACAAGTCAAGGTAGCTCCAAAGAGACAACCTCAAGCTCAAAAAGTTCCTCAACCAAACTTCCCTCAAGCTCACATTCATCAAGGGAAGAGGCCAATCATGCAAAATGGATCAAGAAAGCAAGCAAGAACCGCTCAACCACAAAGTCATGGGGAGGCTCCTATACATGCACAAGGACATGGTATGAATTCTAAATTTATCCCTACATGTCACTTTTGTGGTATTCATGGTCACATTAGACCAAATTGCTTTCATTTCATTAAATTATGTAGAATCAAAAGCATGATTGAAAAGAGAATGACAAGAGCTAGAATGCATGCTAATAGGAAGGAAAATATTCATATTCATGATCCTATTATTTCTAGAACTCTTGAACCATTGTCCACTAAGAAGAAAAAAGTCATATCTATGTGGATAAGGAAAAATGAACCCGCTTGCTACGAGACTAGCAAGTCTCAAATAGGTTCATCCAAGTCAAATGGACTTGGGAGATCCATAGGATCTCATGACCTTCATTGATGAAGGATGATGATGACCCCATATGGGGAACTCAAGCAAAGAGAGCTAATTGCATACTTGTTGCATGCAAACATTTGAAAAATCTTATGCTTCTTTGTTGATTGCTTGAGTAAGCTTGGTTGCACATATGTATATATGTTTTAAATTCAATAAGTGTGAACTTTGCTTATCTACAATCCATGTCATATTTATGTTCAAACATGCATTTTTGGATTAGGAGATTAACATAGGAAGTATGATTTGAATGACCTATAGTTACCTCCATGACATGATGATTATTAATGACATGCTTTAAAATTGAAAAGCATGAGTTTTTTTAACATGCTAATGAATATTGAAAAGCATGAAATTCGAATGGCATGCTCAAATGAAAAAGCATGAATTGATGATTGCAATTCTTAAATGCAAAACTTGTGTGAAAAAGCTTATGAGACTCAAAATGAATAAAGGATCTTGCATCCGTTCAAAGGAATTAATATTCCAAATTGTCTCTCTTTCTTTATTGGCTGAACATGTCTACTATCATACGGGTTTTATTCCCGGAAAAATCAAATAGGGTGCAAAGCTGCTCATGACATGTTTGACTTATAAAGATGGATATAGTTGCTCATAAATTAAAATCAATGAAAACTCTATATCCTTGCTTCTCTTATGACATTGGTGAAATTGGTTTGAATTCTTATTAGAAACCTTTGTCATTTGCTTTGCCAAATACCATTGTATTTTGGACTTGAATGCTACATGTCTTGTATGCAAAGCATTTTTGATTCACACATTTTATCAAAATAAATCTCCTTGTTTCTCTCCATTTGATAGAGTTGCATAAAGTGCATTTAATGATTATGCAAATGACTTGAATGCTATCATCTCTCTTTGCTAAATGACCCGGTTGGGGACTACTCCTTTGCCTATATCATGACAAAAAGGGGGAGTAGATTGGTGGTAAGGGGTGTTGCAAATTGTGGTGGCAATTGTGCATGTTGGGGAGACAACACATTGAGGGGGAGTAACCTTTTGAGGGGGAGCATTACATTCATCAAACATTGCATGATGTTGTTTGTTGTACTTAAATTTCTTAGAATGCAAATACTTGTTTATGCTCTCGCTTGATTCATCTCACTTTTTACTTGTATTAGATAGTATAGAAACCTGCTTTCAGGGATTGATTGATCTACTTGAGATTGAAGACTTCAAGATTATTTTTATTATCTCTTTGTAAAGTAGAAAATCATAGTAGACCCATAGTTTCTATTTTGTTGTGAGGAATCAATGTGAGTGGTGGTTTTGTCACGAAATAGCCAAAGGGGGAGATTGTAAGGATTCCCATATCTTGATTGGCTTATTTCGTGGACAAACCACGTATTGGGGATTGCATGTAAGGGTAGCTTAAGTGATTGATATTCAAGCTCAAGACCCTCTCATGTCCTCAAGGTTGATAAGCACCAAAGGTAAACTTCTATGTGCTTAATTTGCTTTGAAGAGATTAGTTTCACACACACACAACTCATGCATAAATTTTATTCTTGTATGTTGTGTGTTTTATATGTGTGCATGCATGTTCTTGAACATCTCTTCTTGCATGTTTTATTTTGATTGCATCTTGTTCATTGAAATGCCATGACATGTTTAGGCATTAGGATGCATTCACTTCCCACATTTGCACTTCATTATTAGTCTTAAGTGTGGTGTAATTCGTTTCCGTTTGTGTGATCGGAAACGTCCGCGCTTGCACGATGGTGTGCATGTCTTAGTGCGATGGTTGACCACTTGAGAAGGTCTCATTCTTCTCTTGGATAAGTGGTAGTTTTGATTTGATTGTTTGGAGTAAAGTGTCTAGTTTCAAAAGATTAGATTTCAATGTTTTAAATGTTTTTCAAAACTGACCTTTGCATGGTCTTGTGACCATAACATTTTATACAAAGCTTCAAAATAAGTTTTGAAAATTTCTGTACAAACTAGACACCCATAACTTTCCAACGGTATATTATTCGTAATATTTCATGACCGTTTGGATTGGTTTTAAAATCTCCAAAGTTACAACCAAAACAGGGCAACTCTGTTTTTGTCCGTTTCTGACCTTTGGTCACTCAATTGACCATAAATTTTTCTACAAACATCGAAATGTCATTATATAAAAACGAGTAGAAAGTAGACTTCCATACCTTTCCAACGATATATCATACGAAAGGTTTCGATATCGTTTGGTCATGTTTCGAAGCTCTCGAATCTTGAGTCGCTGCATTGACGCGAGTACCGCGAAAATGCCCATATTTTTTCCATTTCTTCCAAAACGACATAGTTTCACTTGGGCATTATAAATACATATCTTTCTCATCATTTTAAGGGCTGTGCCACAAAATCAAACCCTAGAGAGAGAGGCTCCATATTCTTGAGAGAGAAAGAGAGATTTGAGAGAAATCAAATCAAGAACTCACCTTTAACCACTCAAATCAAATCCCTTTTGCATCATATTTCATATTGCATCTTCTATTACTATATAGAATGCATCCATGATTGGATTTGGATCATCACAACTTGCTTGGTAAGATTTTGATTAAGTTCATCTTATTTGATTATTTTTATTATCAAGCTATTCTCTTTATTTTACTTGTATGTTTTGATCATATGATAAATACAAGATTAGAGAATTAATTGTGATGAATTGATTGAGTGTTGTATTGTGATAGATATCTAGGTTTTTATAATCTATGTTTATCTAAGCTATTATGACATGTCATTTAGCACTTGATATCTAGGATTGATTTTAATTGATTATCTCATCATCCTAGATAAGCATCTAAGGTTCCCTAGCCTTGTTTGTTATTTGAATATTCATACATATTCACATAGGTTGCATAATCTCTTCTTAGAGAATTAAGACTTGAGGCTAAGAGTGCTTAGGCCTCAAGCAAATTGGAATAGGGTTGCTAATAAAGGCCCGTAGGGTAGAAGTGAGGGGTTACAGACCGGATTGTTAGACGAGGTCTACATAGGTTGTAAACTTCATTTCAATTAGTGATTTCGAGTTCCGAGTGTGGCGCACTATACAGCCCGTGGTTTTTCCCAGTGGTTGGGTTTCCACGTATACATCAAGTATCATTTTTAATTCCGCACTATATTACACTTGCTTGTATTTTTGACTAGTAGGGTCATTTTCGTAATATTGACTTGTATGCGAAAATTGGGTAATAATAGCTAAAATCTATTCACCCCCCCTCTAGATTAATATATTGATAACACGCCTCGAGTATTTAGTTATTTACAAGCAGGTAGACATAGATGAACAGCTCCCAATTAAGGTTGACCACGACGAAGCCTGGTCATCCAAGCGGTCTAAAAAGGAATCTCCTAAGTCGGCACCTATGAAGGGAGTCCAGAACCCTCCTCCAAATCGATCGACGTACAAGCCGCTGCCTCCTCAATACTGGTAAAGGTACCCTGCTAGAAGGACTCCACCTCGAGCAACCACTCCGCTAAGAGAGGTAGCCCGCATATCAACTGAGGAAGATTGGTACAACCATTACACTCCTCTCAATGCCTCTCGGGAAGCCATATACCTTGCCATTCATGATAAGGGCTTACTCAGGAAGCCCGATCCAATTAAAGTCCCGGCTGATCAAAGAAATCGTTACAAGTATGAGGATGTCGGGCACAACACGTTTGAATGCTATAGCCTTCGCAACCAGATCGAGGGGTTGGTAAGAGGGGGACTTTTAACTAAATTCCTGCAACAAGTACGGGACAGCCTCAAAGTGGGAAAGGAAGTACAGAAGGAGATGCGGGACGTAGAAGAAAGGAGGAAAGATGAAGGGAAGGATTTAATGCAACAGATCCAGGTCATCCATACCATCAGTGGAGGGCCAACTCTAGCCGGGATTTCCAACAATTCAAGAAAGAATCATTCTAAGAAGATTCCGAAGCTCGTTGCTGGCCAAGATGTGTTTCGAGTATCCCGAGGGTGTCGGGAGTACCCACGGTCTGCTCAGATCATTTTCACTGAGGATGATGCTTACAACACGGTGCAACCCCACGATGATCCAATGGTGATCACAGTCCAGATTGCCAATTGCCAGGTCCATCGCATCCTGATAGACACCGTAAGTAGCGTGGATATCCTGTTTAAAGAAGCATTGGAAAAACTCAACCTTAAGAATCCTTGTTACAACAGTTACACTACACCTTTATACGGATTTACCGAGGACTCCGTGATGCCAATAGGAACACACATCTTGCCCGTGATAATTGGAGAAGCCCCCCTTCAGCAGAACATCATGACCGAGTTCATCGTTGTAGATACCCCATCCGCCTACAATGCGATCTTGGGAAGACCTTTCTTGTCAGGTATCCGGGGAGTCTTGTCCATTTATCATAATGTCCTAAAATTTCCAGTTGGGACCGAAGTAGGAGAAGTCAGGGGAGACCAGCAAGTAGCCCACACATGTTATGCAATGTCTGCCAACCCTGCTACGTTAGCAAGGCAATATGCCCACGTTATCCATAAACCGGGTATCGGGGAGGCATAATGGGAGAACACAATGGGAGAAGAGTGGGAATGATTTGTGAAGTATCCCGCAGAACAGTTTGGAAATGAAGTTGAGTATTCGGTATGTCACCTCGAGAAGAGGGGTCACTCTAGGAGGACTTAGTTTCAAGAATTTAAGAAGAATGTTAGCTCGGTTGGTATGTTTCTGATGTATATACCCCGACCTTTTCGGCTTTGTATTTGCTTTTGAGAATCAATAAAGTCAGTTTTAGCGTTCCTAAATTCACCTAGCAAGTCTTCATTGCTCCTTTCTCGCCTCGAGACCAGGAAAAGCCATATGGCATTCCTGTTGCCTTGGTCGGGGTATACCCTCCTCCAGGAAGGACTTGGTGCTCAAACGCATAAGGGGTGTAGTCACCCGTCAGGATCTATCTTATCAAGACTAGGAGAACCTATATGGGCCTCCTAAAGCCTCGGACAGGGAATACCCCCCTCTAGGATGAACCTGGTGTCAAAATGGCCATGGCCACTTACCAGGACAGTTCGCCAAGAAGCCAAGAAAATCCGTCTGGATACACGACATCTCACTACACTGTACTACCACATCCCCTTATCACATATAAAGTTCTAGTATCAAAATGGCTTTAGTCGCCATCCAAGACAAGGCATCAAGGAACCAGGCCATCACTAGCAGGGGCTAGGCGCTTCATCCCGATAGGCAACCGAGATGAATCCATCATCAGCATCCTCTAATGAAGAATTCAACAAGGTTAAGTGAACGATGGTCAGATCAGGGTATCCAGTAGATGATTAACACTAGAAGGGCTATTGGCTAAAGACTACATTAAATAATAATAATAATAATAATAATAATAAACACAAGGTAGAAACCTTCTGTTTACCAGCAAATCAAGATTGGAGCCCAACACTACAACAATCGGGATAATCCACACTTGGATCACGTTCAATCATACAAGTACCACCCTAGAACAAGGCTTAAGTTCTACAAGCAAGCGTATTAAGAAAGTAAAAGGGAATGATTGCGAAAATGGGGGAAGTTCATTAAGTTAAGCAGGATGCCCAATTCCCCGCTATTAGGCTATAAATAATTACAAAACGAGTCTCAATAAAGTACAAAGGTGAAGTCATATGTCACCCCCTTCTCCTGCATGCATTTCCTGCCGGGATCCCTCCATCTGTTCTCCTCCCGTCCGCTTTTCTTCAAGTAAACTGGTTGCAACCAGAGATCCCGCCTCTTCTATTTGTTGAGCAGGAGAACGTCCTAAGTCGGCGGGAGCAGAAGGGGGATCCTGAGTTTTGACCCCAATTGAGCCATCAGAAACAGGCGGTTTAGAGGACGGATCTGGGATGGTAGCCTCATGCGAAGGACCTCCTTGATCAGGATCAGCATCTGAAAGACTGGCAGCCTTAGCCATAATGTGGTCCCGATCCCAGCCAAGAGGGGTCAGGAAATCGAAAGGAGGAGGGAAGGCCTTGGCAACCTCGTAGGAGGCAGTAAAATATCCATCCATGAAGGAAGAATCCATCAAGGATTCTAAAATCTTCATGGAACCTCGCAGGAATCGGTTCTCATCCAAAAGGACCGCCATCTCTGCCTTAACGGTCTCCCTCTCAGCTTTACGCCGGGTTGAAATGATAGTCTCCGTATCATAGGCACGTTGCATCCTTTCTAGCTCCACCAGGGGCAACCTGCCTCTCGGATTCAGACTCGTTTGCAGCTTGGACTAGGGTAGTGACGTTTTCTTCAGACCGGGCTAGTTCGGCGTGGGCCTTTTCCAATTTAGCCTGAAGCGCCAGGTTGACCTCCTTCAAAGTTGCCACCTACTGCCCGATAGCTAAGGCAAATTTGAAACCCTACAAAAAATTAAAAAAAAAATTAGTACCTAAAGAGAAGTTATAAGTAACAAGTAGGGAAAGTTGGAAGTGTATACCTCAGCAAGCAAGGTGGCCTCTTTAGTGACCAGGATATCCGTCGGCATGGATGACATCTGATGCAGGCTTCCCCTGGGATAGGCCACTGTGAATTTAGATATGATTTCTTCCTGGCTCGAATCCTGCGTCCGAAAGGAGGATCAGTAGAGGGACCCTTGGGGGTGGCCAGCTTGTCTTTCTCCACCCGAACAGTCTTTTCCTTCCCTGCTCTGACATGACGCCTAGCCGAGGGAGTTAGAGAAGGAGGAGAGGCAGCCACAATTGTAGGCTTGGGAGTAGCAGCACTAGCAGTCTGTCTCGTTTTGGGGACTAGAGAGGTCTTGGCTTTGGCAGCCCTCGCTAGCATCTCGCTCAAAGAGGGACGTGCATCAACCTTCCTCAATGAAGGATCCGGGGAATGAGGCAATGACTCTGCTAGAGCAGCTGGAGAAGAGGGAGTCGAAAGATGAGACCCCGATACAGGCCCAGTGCTGGGGGGAGAAGGAATGGGGGAGCGAGACACTTGGGGAGCCGGGATTACCGGTCCTGAAGTGGTAGGCGAAGATGCCGAGGGGCGAGCTGCTGAAACTATATAAATAAAAAAATAAGAGACATTAGGAGGAAGTGATGACAAAATAGCAAATGGAAAGATGCTGATAAAGCTTAGTCACTTACCTGGTTCAGCGACAGATATCCTCAGATACCTCTCTAATCGAGCCCCTTCAAAGGGGTCACAAGAGGGGTACTTCATGTTCATGTACCCCCGCTCCTGGATCCTCTCCAGGATCCCCCTGGATTCAGAAGATAGCTCTCCCGAACTCCATCTTTCTTTGGGGGAGAACTGGGTAGGAACCGAGTATTCAGTTCCCCCGATATAAACCGAATGGCCCCACTCCCCTTCAACTACTATCCATTCGTCCTTCCAGGGTCAGTTGTATTTCACGTTTGCCCCGGGTACGATGAACTTCATTTTATTGTTGGGTCTTAAGTAAAACTAACCCTGAGGTGGCAAGCTGGCCACCTGGTAAATGTAGCGGATCTCGTTGAGGCCTGCTTCCCTTTGTAAGTTATCCCGCTTACATTGCTCTCTCTAGAGCACTAAAAACCCCGTCAAGTTCTTCCAGAACCCAGGGGAAATTTGGAGGGGGGCTAACTCCAAGGCCACAAGCAATCTGCGGAGTGAGGGGTGAAGTGGGAGCCGGACCCCGCATTCAAAGGTGGCCACATGAATTAGCAAGCGGCCAGCAAAGGGGGTGTACACATCAAAGCCCCGATGAGGAAGAGACAACGAAAGATGGTCCGGTATATTAAAAGTCCTCCTCAACCGAATGAGGGTGTCAGATTTACACACGGAGTCCGGGATAATCCGACCATCGTGGAAGGAGGACAGTGGGCCTGTTTGAACCCCAGCTAGGCCATAATTCAGGGCATTCCCCTCGTCTGCCTCAATTTTGACGTCATCATCTTCTTCATCGGCATTCGGAGCTGGATCTTCGGGTCTAGTGTCAGAACTCAACCCGATTCTCTGGTTCTTACTAGTGCGACGGCGTTTAAGGGGAGTAATGTCATCGGTGACATCATCCTCATCCCGACCTCGCTTTATCTCCTTGGACGACGGGGAACTCTCTCCCGACCTAGTTTGCCCCATGTTGAACATCTCATCTATAATGTCAGGAGGATTTAGGGAAGCTGGTTGAGGATTTGCCATGACAACAGGAAGAGTCAAAGCTGGTAGGACCGGTGTAGACGATGGGATTTTCGATGGTGAGGCCATTTGAGTAAGAGAAGGAAGGTAAAGAAGATTTTTAGTGAAGGAAGGCTTGAGAAAGAAGAAGAAACGGAAGATCTAAAATGTTCAAATAAACGTAAGCGTGTGAAGGGAGGAGGAAGTATATATTTATAGGCAGAGGTGGGCGGTAATCAAGGTAGAGGAAGATACGTAGTCGGAAACGAATCATAACGGTTTCGAGGAGAATCGCGCCAAAAGCGGCCCATTTGAAATCTGAAAGCAGGCGTCGTCCAACACGTGGGCTGAGCATTAAATGCTACTGTATCCAAGGAAGACCCTCTTTTTGATTATGGGAGCCAGCCGGGTAGGATTAGACAAGTGGACAAGACGGAAAATCTTTTGAACGGACTAGAAAATCCTGACTCCAACCCCAGCCAGATACCGGTGTTCAAGTTAGGGGGGACTTCTGTTAATTGCCAAAATTGGGAGGGACCAAAAAAGAATTTTCCATCAGCATCAGAAATATTAGTCGAGATAGAGAACAACTGCGGAAGAGGTATCCGGGTACCCCGCCTACCCACAAAAGGTCGAGATGGGATCCTCTACCCACCTTGATCAGATCCAAAACTACCAAGACTCGGAAAGTACCTGGAAACATCGAAGGCAAGGCCCAAAGACATTAATATCACAAGATACCCGGTATCTGCCTACGTCCAGGTACCCCAGTACCCCGATATCTCGATACCCGGTACTCTGACACGGTCAAAGTATTAGTCGAGAGAAGCGAGAAGAAGGCGAGGTACCTGAGTACCTCATTCCGCCAAAAATCTAGTAGCAGGCACTTAGCAAAATCCTAGTGCTCCTACCCCGCTTGAAATAAGAAGCAAGTACCCCGAACAGCAAACCAAGAGGAAAGGCAGAAATTAAATGCCATCGTTTGAATTAGAATACTACATGTATTCTCGCCAATCAAGAGTTTTACTCAAAAGAAAAGTCAAATCTTTCAGTCCTAAAAGGAATCATTGGATTTCAGGGATAAAATCCCCGTCGAATTTGTTAGACTCCAAAGGAAGGCCCGTGCATCACTGAAACCCTAGACCGAAATTCTAGGAGTATTCAGTAAGAAAGCGGGCCTATATAATGATCATATGTTCACAAAAAAAGGGGAGACAACCCTACCTGACTTTTTTTCTACTTATTGATAGGCACTAAAAGCTCTATCTCGAGTGTCCACCAAGATGTCTTATTTTCTCCCCTACTGTAATCTCAATAGTTCAAGCATTGAGTTGTAGAATTTTACTACAGTCATTATATATATAATACATAAACAGTTTCATGCTTTCATACTCTCACCATATCAGGAAATTGTCCCTCCTACTACTTGCACCCATTATTCTTAGTAGATTCATAAGATATAGCGGGGTATGGGGATACTGCACATCCTGCTAGCCTGGATCTATTTAGATTCGGGCCCTTCATATATAGTTAATTTGAAATTGCTCCCCGGTGACAATTTTAGGTTAACAATAATAATAAAAAAAAAATAATGATAATGATGATGATGATAATAATAATAATAGTGATGATGATGATGATGATGATGATGATGATAATAATAATAATAATAATAAAATTATAATAATAAAAATATAATAATGAAAATAAAAATAATAAAAATAAAATAATAAAATAATAATAATGATAATAATTATAATTAATATAAAAAAAATAATTATTTTAATATTATTTTTGTTTCACAAATCCCCAACTCGCCGGTTTGGGGTGGGTAGGGGATTTTTGCCATCCCTAGTGTAGGTTCAGATTGGATGGTGAATCAAAATCCGCTCATTATACCATCCTTTGAGATGGATGGTGGAGATCCTGGATCTCCACACCATCGATTTTTTTTATATGTTTTTTCAATTTTCTTCTAATTTGTCTTATTATTATTATTATTATTTGTTAACCGCCAAAAAGGGCAGGGGCCCAAAGAAGAATTTTCCATCCAGATTTGAGGTAGGAAGACGACATGTAAAAGCATCTCGGTACCTTGCTACTACATAGTCCGAGTACCCCGCTACGGCATTAACTCGGTATCCCAATACCCCGACATATTGATACCAAGGTCCAGTAGGAGGCGGGATACCTAGGTAACCTAATCCCTTCAAGAGTCAGCCTACCAAGCAGTAAGAGCATCAGAATAACAGACTATCAAGGTGTTAGGGATAATGCCCTAAGAACACATGTTGTTAATCTTCTTGCTGTATTAATAATTAGATTATTGACATTCTACTATACATTTGTGTGCATTTAATGTTATTAATATTGTATTAATAACATAAAATTCCATGATTATTAAATGTAATATTAAACATAGTATATAAGTTGTTATATACATGAGGATTATGTTAGGATTATGCTCAATAGCAAGAGTGTAATATTGTAATTGACAATCTTTTTCATATTAATAAAGTGATTTCTGGTTTAACAAATCTTATAGCATTTATAGTTTAATATTATAATTGTCAAAGTAAATAATCATAAGGTCTAAAGACTATGAGAAAAGAAGAATGGTTCGTACATCTGGATATGTATGAGGAAGACACAATTCTTTAGTTAGTCTTGAATAATGTTCACAACTTAAGTTAAAGGTTGGGCACCTTTACCTTGTTAAAGTTGTAGAATTCTTTTGCTAGCATTTGAGTGGGATCAAATGAGTTATGATGAGTCTAAAATCATCGGAGGGTCTTCGAGTAAAAGAATCTAGTGCACTGGCTGCATTGAACTGGATCACAATGAAAAGCTTTATCTAGAACCGTCAATAGATAATAGTCTTTTCATTATCATGACAATCGGAGAGTCTATCTTAATCCTGAGATAAATGATGGACTTGTGGTTGCAAGTGGTATCATTTAAGTTATCAATGAGTACGATTATATAGCATAGTCTATCATCGATAGTTTGGTGATATTCATTTGTTAATCGATAGAGGACTTCATTTATAGATATGGACATCGTGGCTCCATTTATTAAATGAGAGTATAATATTATCATATGGATGTTTTTGAGGTAATTGGATATTAAATCTCAACGTTGAGTTTTCGATAATGACTATTGAAAACATGGCTTCTAGACAAGTCAAAGTATCCAAGTTCAAAATGTGGTCATATGAGTAAATATGGTAACTTGGAGAGTTATAGGCGGTCTATGAACTCTTGGCGATTACTGATATTAATCACAAGGATACACTATCTCCAATATAATTGTCTAGGGTATGAATGAGGAACATCTTCTTATTCTATCTTTATTTAAGAGTTCAATTTTAGCTCTTTAGTGGAATGAGTTAAAATTAATGGATCAGACCTAAGTGAATCATTTGTTGATTGTGATTAGGTTATGTCTATTGAAGCTTAAATTTAGATAGCCTGCCAAGATCCCCAATCCACATGGACTTGCTTGGATCACTTGATATATTCTACCGGACCAATTTATGGATCCATCTAGAATTGCATTTAATATATTAAGAATATAATTTGCACATTATTTATTTAATGGGCTGATCAATTATATTAATATATTAATGAAAGGCATGTGGGCTTGTTTCTTTTAGTAAGAATGGGTCTGGTTCACATGTGGGCTTTTTATTTAAAGTCCAATAGATTAAATAAAATAAGAAAATAATATTTGGCCCATATATGAGTATGTGGGGCTGCAAGGCTAATTTATATATTATTTTATTTATTGTTTGATTAAATGAGAATTAATTAATTTATTAATTAATTATTTAATTAAGAAACAAAATCTTTTTCTGATCAGGAAATATGTTTCCTAGAGTTATACTATTGGTAGTAGTATACTAAAAGTAAAAGACTTATTTGGTAAGAAAATAAATAATAAGGTTTATTTATTTAATCAAATAAGGAAGTCTTTTATTAAAAATTAAACACTTATGAGTTGAATTAGGGTTAGGATTCTAAAGTTGATAGTAATTAGGGTAAAGCACAAACTCTCTTTAGTAGAGAATTAGGCCAACCCTAATTGAAATCAAGAGGAGAATTCGGCCAACCCTAGTAGAAAGAGAAGAAGAATTCGGCCACCCTATATAGTTCACATTATAGGGTTCGGCCACCTTAGTCTCTCTCAATTTGATTCACTTGATCAACTTCTTCTTCTTCGAGCTTGAATCATACTCATAGACAAGTGTTTTAATTTTCGGCCAAGACACAAGAGAGAAGAGATTATTCTATTTCGATAGTACACTAATAGCTTATACATCAATAGGCTTTTATGTACAACTTCGAATAAGGTTCACTCGAGTTTCAATCATTAGATTGAGAACTCAAAAGTGACCAAAATAATCTTTGTAGTCTTTTGGATGTTTTGTGACTAATGATAAGAAAAAGAGATTTTGTTTATCCATCCTCAGGTATGCAATTCAAAGAAAAGGGAAACCACGTTCCTTGGTGATTCACGTTCGTGATAGGATTGAAGATCTTGTAGATTACCATCGACGCAAGTCAATCGGATCATGCGACAAAAGGTATTCTACTTTTATTAGTATATATATATGTTTAATTAATTAAAGGGTTAAGGTTCATCAAAGGAAAAATTTTAAAATATACTAAACTCGTTTTTAGTCTCGCTTTCGTTGCATGACCGTATTTTTCCCTACAATTGGTATCAGAGCCAAGTTGTACCCTTTAATTAATTAACATATATATACGTGAATCTATTTCTTTTTATTGTGATTATGCATGTTTTAGAAAGAGATGGCACTCTAGGTATTCACATATATAATTACATGTTGAATGTATGGATTTATATAGTTATTATAAAGTGAATTGTTGTTGCTGGATTTTGGTCCTAGAATTTCAATGTAATTTTTGTTTCGGAATTATAACAAGAAGGGTGGCCTATTATCGCCATAAGTTCCTTCTTGGTAGTTGCTAGGTTTCTTTTTATTGTATCATGAAGAGCAATTCATGAGTAGAGTTCCATATGCCTCGGCAGTTGGAGGTCTCATGTATGCAATGCTCTGCACTAGACCAGATATTTGTTTTGCTGTTGGCATAGTTAGCAGGTTTCAATCGAAACCTGGTCCTGATCACTGGACGGCAGTCAAGCATATTTTCAAGTATCTCAAGAGAACGAGAGATAATATGCTTGTATACTCTGGAGGGGATTTAATTCCCGATGGGTATACAGATTCTGATTTCCAATCAGATTCTGACTCTAGAAAATCCACATCAGGAGCCGTGTTTACTATTGGAGGAGGAGCAATCATATGGAGGAGTATCAAGCAATCTTGTATTGCTGATTCCACCATGGAAGCTGAGTATGTTACTGCATGCGAGGCTGCCAAAGAGGCTGTTTGGCTCCGCCAATTCTTGATAGACTTGGAAGTGGTTCCTAGTGTGAATAAGCAGATCACTATCTACTGTGACAATAGTGGAGCAATGGCCAATTCGAAAGAACCAAGAAGTCACAAGAGAGGAAAACACATTGAAAGAAAGTATCATCTTTTAAGGGAGATTGTTCAAAGGGGTGACGTGACAGAAAATCTAGCAGATCCCTTCACAAAGGCTCTACCTCAGAAGAGTTTCGATGGGCATCTAGAGAACATGGACATGAGAGATATGACACATTTGCTATAGCGCAAGTGGGAGATTGTTAGGATTATGCTCAATAGCAAGAGTGTAATATTGTAATTGACAATCTTTTTCATATTAATAAAGTGATTTCTGGTTTAACAAATCTTATAGCATTTATAGTAAAATATTATAATTGTCAAAGTAAATAATCATAAGGTCTAAAGACTATGAGAAAAGAAGAATTGTTCATACATCTGGATATGTATGAGGAAGACACAATTCTTTAGTTAGTCTTGAATAATGTTCACAACTTAAGTTAAAGGTTAGGCACCTTTACCTTGTTAAAGTTGTAGCATTCTTTTGCTAGCATTTGAGTGGGATCAAATGAGTTATGATGAGTCTAAAATCATTGGAGGGTCTTCGAGTAAAAGAATCTAGTGCAATGGCTGCATTGAACTGGATCACAATGAAAAGCTTTATCTAGAACCGTCAATAGATAATAGTGTAAGGATTCCCATATCTTGATTGGCTTATTTCGTGGACAAACCACGTGTTGGGGATTGTATGTAAGGGTAGCTTAAGTGATTGATATTCAAGCTCAAGACCCTCTCATGTCCTCGAGGTTGATAAGCACCAAAGGTAAATTCTAGTGCTTACTTGCTTTGAAGAGATCTAGTTGCACACACACACAACTCATGCATAAATCTTATTCTTGTATGTTGTGTTTTTTATATGTGTGCATGCATGTTCTTGAACATCTCTTTTGAATGTTTTATTTTGATTGCATCTTATTCATTGAAATGCCATGACATGTTTAGGCATTAGGATGCCTTCACTTCCCATATTTGCACTTCATGATTAGTCTTAAGTGTGGTGTAATTCGTTTCCGTTTGTGTGATTGGAAACGTCCGCGCTTGCACGATGTTGTGCATGTCTTAGCGCGATGGTTGACCACTTGAGAAGGTCTCATTCTTCTCTTGGATAAGTGGTAGTTTTGGTTTGATTGTTTGGAGTAAAGTGTCTAGTTTCAAAAGATTAGATTTCAATGTTTTAAATGTTTTTCAAAACTAACCTTTGTATGGTCGTGTGACCATAACTTTTTATAAAAAGATTGAAATTGAGTTTTGTAAAATTCTGGACAAACTAGACACCTATACCTTTCCAACGGTATATTATTCGTAATATTTTATGACCGTTTGGATTGGTTTTAAAATCTCCAAAGTTACAACCAAAACAGGGCAACTCTGTTGTTGTCCGTTTCTGACCTTTGGTCACTCAATTGACCATAACGTTTTCTACAGACATTGAAATGTCATTCTATAAAAATGAGTGGAAATTAGACATCCAACCTTTCTAACGATGTATCATACGAAAGGTTTCGATGTCGTTTGGTCATGTTTGGAAGCTCTTGAATCTTGAGTCGCTGCACTGACGCGAGTACTACGAAAATGCCCATCATTTTTCCATTTCTTCCAAAATGACATAGTTTCACTTGGGCATTATAAATACATATCTTTCTCATCATTTTGAGGGCTGTGCCACAAAATCAAACCCTAGAGAGAGAGGCTTCATATTCTTGAGAGAGAAAGAGAGATTTGAGAGAAAATCAAATCAAGAACTCACCTTTAACCACTCAAATCAAATCCTTTTTGCATCAAATTTCATATTGCATCTTCTATGTCTACATAGAATGTATCCATGCATGGGTTTGCATCATCACAACTTGCTTGGTAAGATTTTGATTAACTTCATCTTATTTTAGTATTTTTACTATCAAGCCATCTCTTTTAAATTACTTGTATGTTTTAGATCATATGCTAAATACAAGAAAAGAGAATTGATTGTGATGAATTGATTGAGTGTTGTATTGTGATAGCTAATTAGGTTTTTGCTTAATCTTGATTAGCTAAGCTATTTGACATGTCATTTAGCTCTTGATATTTAGGATTGATTTAATTGATTATATCATCATCCTAGATAAGCATCTAAGGTTCCCTAGCCTTGTTTGTTATTTGAATATCATCATATATTCACATAGGTTGCATAATCTCTTCATTGAGAATTAAGACTTGAGGCTAAGATTGCTTAGGCCTCAAGAAAATTGGACTAGAGCCACTTTTAAAGGCCCGCGTGGTAGAAGTGGGGGGTTATTGACCGGAGTGTTAGATGAGGTCTACATAGGTTGCAAACTCCATTTCAATTAGTGGATTTCGAGGTTCGAGTGTGGCGCACTAAACAGCCCATGGTTTTTCCCAGTGGTTGGGTTTCCACGTATATAGCAAGTGTTATTTAAATTCCGCATCATATTACACTTGCTATATTTTATTGACTATTATGGGCATTTTCGAAAAATTGTCTATTAACGAAAATTGGGTAATATTAGTTAAAATCTATTCACCCCCCCCCCCCCCCCCCCCCCCCCTCTAGATTAATATATTAGTACACACCTAGTTTATTTGAGAACTTTCAATTGGTATCAGAGCGGGTTCCTAGATATACTTAGGTGATCCTAGCTCATTTTAGGTGTGTTGTGCATTTGTGTGATTTTTGCTTATTCATACATTTTGCATACATTTCATTCATTTGATACAATGAGTGGATTCGGTGGCAACCATGAGGGTGCGTCAAGTACAAGACCTCTCCTCCTCACCGGTGTGAATTATGCCTCATGGAAAGGCAAGATGGAAGCGTACGTGTGCCAAATCCATGATAGGGCTTGGATGGCTATTGAAGATGGGTATGCACCTCCTAGGATGACTCCCACGGGTGGTGGAGAAGAAGTACTCAAGCCTAAGGCTCAGTGGTCACCTGAAGAGTTTGTGACTTCAAAATGGAATAGGAAGGCATGGCATGCTCTTTTATGTGCAGTGGATGAAAATCAGTACAAACTGATTCAGAACACTAGGATAGCCAAGGAGGCATGGGATATCTGACACGCCCAAACCGGTTCTACAAATGTCACTAAAATATAACCTATTCTACCTCGGTTGTATTAAAGGGGCGTGCGAGTCTGGTGACCCTATTGCAAGTGCACAAGTCGTTAAACTAGTGTAGTGAGCAAATAAGGGTATCGTTCCCACTAGGTAAGCACTATAAGCTTTCTATCCTTAAATTACTCTACAATTTCCTAATGCTTCTAACAAGTTTTACTAAAATTAACTAGTGATTAACAAATGAATTAGTCTAGGTTGAAAATGTCTAATTAGCAATTACAACTACTTGAATTAAACTCTAAGTTGAAAATTGTTAAGGAATTAGATTCATTCAAGTAAAATCCTAGCTTCTAATCAATCAATCATTAAGCCTTTCCTTCAATTACTAACATGCATATATTCATATGAATGTTCTAAGCACCTAATTCTCAACTTAATCACTATTAATTCTAGGATTAGAGAGTGATCAAGGGGAAATCAATGATTGATTAGTAGAGAATTACAAGTTAGTAATCTCTACCCATAGGTGCTTCACTAATTAATATGCAATAAATGATCCATGCATATAATTTCATCAAGTTTTGCACTATAGGGAGTTAGGTGGTTGCAACCACCACACATGCAATTATAAATGCACAAAACAAGACTTCAGAGGATTATACAAATATGAGTGATTAGATAACAAGGAAGTACAAGAATTACATCTAACTCCTTAGCAAAAGGGATTAGCTACACATAGTATCAAGATTACAAAGGTATACAAGTAAGGAAAACATCACCAATGGACAACTTGTGAAGTGGAAATGCTCTTCCTTGCAACCCAAGCAATTCACTCTTCTATGGAAACTTGAGATAATCACTCTAAGTAACCAATATGGGGTGTTTGGTTACCTAGAAATTGGCCAAGAAAATACTATCTTCCTTGATTCCTAAGAACAAAATATCTTTAACTAATATCTCCTTTCTACTTCATTCTCTAACTAACTCTATCTTCTCTCTAAAAAAACTAAGTATACTTTTTGTCTTGACACACTCGTATATGCATGAGAGAGAGGAGGCCCTCCAAGGACAATAGGTGGAGAAAGGGCAGCCTTTGTTGACTCTTGGGGCGATCTTCAGCCAACTTGCATTATCTCAGAATCGACGGTGAGCTTACACGGCGGCTTCATGCCCGCCGCAAGATCCCGCCTTGACGAAGGTGGCTTTGGACGGCGGCTTATTGCCCGCCGAAATATCCCGCCTGGATGACGGCGGCCTTGGACGGCGGCTTCTTGCCAGCCGCAAGATCCCGCTGTAAGGTTCACTATTTGTATTGGCTTGATTCCATTGCAAAACACTCTATGATTGTATTAGTTGTTGCTTAGGACATTATTTGAAGAAAGGAAGCTCAAAGAGTGAAGAGCAACATCTCGTGCAAAAGTCGTCTTCAAGAGGTGAAAATCGTCAAAGGTAAAACTTGACTTCCACCCTCTTGCAAGGCGTTTGCGCACACACACACACAATTCATACATGTGTGTCCCTGCATCGTGGTTCAAACATTTGGTATAACACATTCACACACTTCATAGCATGCTCATGCATTGATCTTGTATTGACAAACATTGTGAAATTGCATGCTTTGTAACTATCTCCTTGATATGGCATGTTTGTGTGAATATGTGTTTATTTGTTTTCATATTTTGTGTTTAGGACTTGAACATGCTCTTATTTAATGCCTTATCGAGTTCCGATCGTTTCGGTTACTCACTCATAAGGTTTCGAGTCCAAACAAGTTGACTATGCTACTTTTCGTTCTCATTTGTTGTGTTGATTTCATCATCGGATTCCGAGATGATTTCTCAACCATTTTTCAAAGTTGAGTAGTTGTAGTTGTGCGTGAGGGAGTCACGGTTCGTAATCCGAAAACGGATTCGAAATTGGAGGTCGGATGCTCAAGATATGGGGCAACGAACCGAGGGAGCGCGCGAGAGGTGGGCAAACCACATGTGGCCACTTGGCCAGCCCGTGTGGGAGGCCATGGGCCCCACGGGCAAGGGAGCCTTCTGCTCCCGTGGGCCCCACGCCCCCCCCACGGGGTGCTGACATGGCACCACGTGATTTGCTCGGAAATCTTCTCCTTTTCCCTCCTTTTAATCAAACCTCCTTCCCTCCAACACTTATGCAATTTTTTGAAGAACACCTCAATCCCGCATCAGTTTTTCAAAATTTTTGCTTACTTGTTTTGATCATATCTCTCTCATACGAACTCGAAATCATTCGATTCAAAAACCAAAATTGTTGGTCTCGAAGAGAGCTACAAACCCCAAGCATTTCTAGAGGCAGTTGACTTCGGCATTTTTCTCAGTAGGTCAATTTCCAGTCCGTGGTCAGTATTGGTTTTTCAACTTCTTGTTTTTCAATTTCATTCTTGATCAACTATTGATTCTTTCCATTTGATTGATGAAATTTGTTAAGAAGTATGTTAGATCACATGCTAGGGTTATTTGATCATTTGTTAATTGAGTTTTTAGCTTTGTAATGTGTTTTGAACATATTTGTGCTAAACTTGATTTATCATGAAATTGATTCTAGAAAACATATATGTGATGTGCTTCATGTTATTTTCTATGTTTTATTTCATGATCTAAGAACTAGGTTTTTAATGTGTTAAATTGAATATTGATACCTTTGTTCTTATTGTTTTGCATGTTTTGATTTCTAGATAACTTTTGTGATTGAGTGTTGAAATCATATTCTAGACTATCATTGAACATGTACATTTTGCTTGATTGATCATCTAGCTTAATTTGTTTGTGCTTGCATCATTTGCATCACTTTAGATCATAGCCTTGCATTAGGTTGAAGTCTCTAGCAAAGTGAGTGAAGCTTTGTGGATAGAGCAAGGGAGCCTTGATTAGAGTCGGGAGGACTCGGATAATCAAGCAAGGAAGTCTTGTCTAGGGTCGGGAGGATCCGGATAGGCAAGCAAGAAATCTTCCTAGAGACGTGAGCGTCTTGGATAGGAAGTTGCTTCCTAGAGGTGTAGGACACATCTCGGATAGGGAGTAGGCTAGGTGGTTCACTAGGCCCGAGGGTAGACTAGGAGTTGATAGCTTGAGCGGATATCATGAGTTGGTAGCTTGAGTGTGTAAGTCCTTTTCATCATAGTGAATTGCTTCGCCGGTGGTTGTGGTATCAACCCGTGGATGTTTCCTCATTGAGGTTTTACCACGTTAAAAACATTGTGTTCAATTTTGCTTTACTTTTCTTTATCTTCCATATATTACATTGATTGCACTTCTTGTAAATTGATTAACTCTTGTATTAGTTAATTCAATTCATTTGCTAAATCTATTCAAGTGTGTATTTGTCTTGTAATTTTCCGCATTATTTTTTAATTGGAAGAATTTGGAGCCTATACCTATTCACCCCCCCTCTAGGTATATTTCACTACTACATTGAGGGAAATTTCATTTGGTATCAGAGCGGGTGTCTAGACGCACTTAGATTGATCCTTTCTTTGTAGTGTTTTTGTGTTTGTTTTATTTGTGATAATCATGATTAAGGAATTGTGTTCCTATGTGGCTTCTTTTGTTGAACCTATTGACTTGGATGAGAAAAAGATCAATGATCTTATTCTTGAAAATGAACACTTGTCTAAAGTCAATGTGTCCCTCAATAAGAAGCTTGATAATCATGGTCTTGGCTCAAAAGAATTTAATGAACTTAAAGACAAGATTTTAAGTCTAGAATTGAATCTAAAAGATAGCAATGATAGACTTAGCATCTTGAAGCAAGAAATTGAGCAAAGAGATTGTTCTCTTGTTAATGCTAAGAAACTTGAAAAATTGCTTAAATGTAAACTTATTGAGCATTTAAATCAAGAGAAAAAGTATGAACAATGGCTTGATAAATCACGTAAAGATGTTATGTTTAGTGATGACATAGCGGAAAAATATGCCATTGAAATTAGGATGCTTCGTGAGAAACTTGATGAGGCTAATAGGATGATTAGCAAGATGTCATCTAGTTCTAACAAAGTTGAAACCCTCATTAAAAGTGGAAAGCATCCATGTGACAAAAGAGGTTTTGGTTATATCAATGAGAAGGAGACTCCTTCATCTAACAAATCTATTTTTGTCAAAGCAAGCATTGAAACAAATGTAGGTACACTCACTCAAGGTAAAGCTATGAAAGCTACCGGAGGTGCCTCTACATCAACAAGGAAGTTCAATGGAAGAACTCAACAAGATCAAATTCAAAAAGCATCAACCTCAAATGGAAGAGGTGAAGCACCAAGGGTTGCTCTTCCATATATTACATTGATTGCACTTCTTGTAAATTGATTAACTCTTGTATTAGTTAATTCAATTCATTTGCTAAATCTATTCAAGTGTGTATTTGTCTTGTAATTTTCCGCATTATTTTTTAATTGGAAGAATTTGGAGCCTATACCTATTCACCCCCCCTCTAGGTATATTTCACTACTACATTGAGGGAAATTTCATTTGGTATCAGAGCGGGTGTCTAGACGCACTTAGATTGATCCTTTCTTTGTAGTGTTTTTGTGTTTGTTTTATTTGTGATAATCATGATTAAGGAATTGTGTTCCTATGTGGCTTCTTTTGTTGAACCTATTGACTTGGATGAGAAAAAGATCAATGATCTTATTCTTGAAAATGAAAACTTGTCTAAAGTCAATGTGTCCCTCAATAAGAAGCTTGATAATCATGGTCTTGGCTCAAAAGAATTTAATGAACTTAAAGACAAGATTTTAAGTCTAGAATTGAATCTAAAAGATAGCAATGATAGACTTAGCATCTTGAAGCAAGAAATTGAGCAAAGAGATTGTTCTCTTGTTAATGCTAAGACACTTGAAAAAGTGCTTAAATGTAAACTTATTGAGCATTTAAATCAAGAGAAAAAGTATGAACAATGGCTTGATAAATCACGTAAAGATGTTATGTTTAGTGATGACATAGCGGAAAAATATGCCATTGAAATTAGGATGCTTCGTGAGAAACTTGATGAGGCTAATAGGATGATTAGCAAGATGTCATCTAGTTCTAACAAAGTTGAAACCCTCATTAAAAGTGGAAAGCATCCATGTGACAAAAGAGGTTTTGGTTATATCAATGAGAAGGAGACTCCTTCATCTAACAAATCTATTTTTGTCAAAGCAAGCATTGAAACAAATGTAGGTACACTCACTCAAGGTAAAGCTATGAAAGCTACCGGAGGTGCCTCTACATCAACAAGGAAGTTCAATGGAAGAACTCAACAAGATCAAATTCAAAAAGCATCAACCTCAAATGGAAGAGGTGAAGCACCAAGGGTTGCTCTTCAAAGAGGTAAAATTGTGAGAAGACCAAATGCTATGGAAGCAAATGCAAATGGTAAAATTCTCAAATTCATACCTATTTGTCATCATTGTAATATGGTAGGACATATTCGACCTAGGTGTTTTGAATACATTCGGAAATGTGAATTTGATAATGCTTTTCATGATATGTCTTTGAATGGACCTAGGCAATCATCCATGTATGGATATAGAAATAGACCTAGGAAGACCTTGGAAAAACATGTTGTTGAAAAAGTTGTTGATGACTTGCTTGCTAAATCTTGTGTTGTGCCTCACTCTACTATGCATAAGAAAGTTGATAATGCTTTGTTTGATATTTTTGAAAATGTGACCAATGAGGTCAAGGTGCATGTTAAAAAGCCTAACATTGAATCAAAGCATGTTAGAAGTAAGAGTGAGAGACATGTTGTGAAAAATGTGTGGATTAGAAAAGACACATCTAAATGTAATGTTGCACAATATGCTTTACGTGCCAACTCCTCCTATTCTTGGTACCTAGATAGCGGTTGCTCTAGGAACATGACCGGGAACAAAGAGTTCTTTAAGAATCTTGTTTTAAAGGATGGAGGTTGGGTTACTTTTGGTGATGGTACCAAAAAGAAAGTTCTAGGCAAGGGAACAATATGTATCCCCGGATTGCCTAAACTTCGAAACACTTTGTTTGTTGATGGGTTACAAGCTAACTTGATAAGCATTACTCACTTGTGTGAAATTTATAAAGAAGTTAGCTTTAACAAAGATGTGTGCACAATAATTGATAAAAAGGACAATGTTGTCCTAAGAGTCAAAAGGTCTATAGATAATTGCTATTGTCTTGAGATAGACCCTTTAACTTGCAATATGGCACATGAGTGCAACAAGCTTGATTTGTGGCATCAACGTTTGGGCCACATGAACTTTAAGGGCATAAATAAGCTTGAAAAATGTTGCATTGTTAGAGGTCTACCTAGTCTTGGTAGTAAGCTAGAAAGTGTTTGTAAACCTTGTCAAGTAGGTAAACAAACCAAAGTGTCTCATGAGAAGAGCACTTCCATAGCTACCAAGAAGCCTTTGGATCTTGTGCACATTGCCAATAATCTTGTAAAGGAACATACTAAGAAAGCTTGGATTAAAAAGTATGATGTGAAAAATGTTCCTAGTCATTCTTCTAAACATGTTTCTAATGATAACTCTTTGAATGTTGTGCATGTTAATGACAATCATGTCAAGAAGAATGTCAAGAAGATTTGGTTGAAAAAGAGTGTTTCACATGATCATATTCATAGTCTTGATGATATTTTTGTTGATGGCAATAATGATGTGTTTAACATGAGTAATATCTTTATAAAGAAGATTGTTGATGTTTTATCTTCTAGATATACTATTGTCTTAAGAAATGATCATGATGTTTGTGTTTGTGCTCCCAAGACCAAATGGGTCAAGGGTGAGTGCTCTTACCATTAGTGTAAGATTGCACATGTGAGTTAGCTTTAAGATTAGTGTCAAGTTGTTAAGTAACTTAGCTATCTAGCTTTGTTTCTATATAACTTGACATGAACTTAGCTATCTCACATATTCATTATGATAGTCAAAATCCGTTGATTAACTTTTGAGAAGTTGCATATCATGAAATCTATTTGGTAATAATCATGTTATGACTTTTAGAGAAAGTCAATTTTTGTTGTTGTTTGAGTTGAAATGCATAGTCTTTAGTCTCTTGGAACGACACACCAACAACTTGTTGTCATGATGACAAACAAGCCAAGAGGACTCATAAAAAGGGTGAAGACTTTACATTTGATGGAAAATAGCTTGCAAAGGTATCTCTATATCACATTGCTTGCTTACTTGAATTTTCATCTCTCAACTCATTGTTTACACTATTTCATGAAGCATGTCATATTAGAGAAATAATATAGTGTTCTTATGGTTCTCATTGACATTTGCTCATTTAAGATCTTTTGATGATAATTGTTCACATTGATCTTAATCATGATATGTGTTATTGTATGTATGATTGCGGTTGGAAGTGTATGCACATAATTACTTTGGATGAAACAAATCCTTAAGGATTATGAGATAGAACAAGGAAAAATGACACTTTATTGTGATAACTTAAGTGCCATTAACATCTCTAAAAATCCGGTTCAACACTCCCGCACTAAACACATAGACATTAGGCATCATTTCATTAGAGATCTAGTTGAACATTCTATTGTTACTCTAGAGCATTTGCCTACTAAAAATCAACTTGCGGACTTGTTCACTAAGCCCTTGGACAAAGAGAGGTTTAAGATTCTTAGAATGTCCATTGGCATGATTTGTGTTGATTGATGTCTTTGTGTGATTGTGAGTGGCTTGATGAGCAAATCTTTAATTGTATATCATTGTCTTTGAGAGCTACTCACTTGAGAAGTAATGATCTTTAACAAGTATCTTTTATTGTTTTTAGATCATGCACTTAAGCTTGAAAATCTTATTTTTGAAAAGTGCACTAATGCTTCTCTTATATGTTTTAGTTTTTGAGTTTATGTGGTTGAATATGTGTAGATAATGGATGCATCTAGAAGTTTATTGTTAAGTACATGATAGATGACCTATGGTATGTATCCATTTTGCTTCGGCACTACAGAGTAATCAACGAGCACCCTCATGGAAAGGGCTACACACCTTGGTTGTGAAGCCACCCAATGTAGGAAAGGGCTACGCCATTGTGATGAGTGATAGCCGCCATGAGGAGTATATGTTTTTGTTAGTAAAATCAAAGAAGTGTTGAAATGAATCATTTAAAAAAAAAAAAAAAAAAAACTTTGATTCTAAGCCTAAAAGTAATAAAAAATTAAAAGGCTTATTGGTGTATAGTTGAGAATTGTGAAATAGCTCGGGTTGACAAATAGAAACGGGAAAACGAGCCACATGCACACACACGCTCATATGTTGATATCTATTCATTTTAAAAGCAAAAACCGGATGAATATCGGTTTGACCTATTTTTGGAAAGGCTTTAGATGGATAGGTGTGGATAGAGTTTGCATGTTGATATCACAATTACTCCTACTATATATTTGAGAAGCATTCACACACACACACTTTGCTTATGTGCTTGATTCATTAGCAATGTGAGAATATTTTTGAGAGATTAATGAAAATCTATGATTCTCTCTTGAACTTTGACAAGTTATGAAATATTTTCTCTTATTGCTTGATTGTGTGATTGTGTGATGTCCCTTGTGAACAAATCTACTTGTTGATAATATGTGGAGCATATGTTAAGGGGGAGCTTTAGTTTATTCAACTTTCGCTTTCTATACGATTTGTTTGCTTAATATCTCGTTCTTTATCTCTTGTGTCCCTTGTCTATTCCTTGACAAAAAGGGGTAGAAAATGTATACCTCACCATGTTTGATATTGGGGAGTTTTTGTATACTTCACACCTTGTGTGGAAATTGTTCCAATTGTGTGAATCTTATTCCTCTTTGTGCTTAATTGTGACTTTGTCTTAAGGGGGAGAATTCTTGTCTTAAGGGGGAGAAAGAATTCTTTCTTGACAATGTTAAGGATAGTTGATTCTTGGAAATTGGGAAACTAAGGGAATGCTTTAACTTGAACATATTTTATTCACTTGAGATAATGCATTTGTGTATGAGATAAGGGATATCTTCTATGTTTGTTGTTTGGTTAAATAACTCACCATTCTTCTTTAGAGAAGATCTCTTGTTTTGGTTGCTATTTTCTCTCATAGGTACTTTGAAGACCGGAAGAGGAATTCTTGAAGACTTGAAGATTTTTTAGTCTAGGAATTTCTTTGTAATGTGAGATTGAGAGTATGCTATCATCTTGAGTTTATTTGAGAGAAACATTGTATGGTGAGGTTGAGTGTTTTTGCCAATGGAATAGCCAAAGGGGGAGATTGTAAGGTTCACTATTTGTATTGGCTTGATTCCATTGCAAAACACTCTATGATTGTATTAGTTGTTGCTTAGGACATTATTTGAAGAAAGGAAGCTCAAAGAGTGAAGAGCAACATCTCGTGCAAAAGTCATCTTCAAGAGGTGAAAATCGTCAAAGGTAAAACTTGACTTCCACCCTCTTGCAAGGCGTTTGCGCACACACACACAATTCATACATGTGTGTCCCTGCATCGTGGTTCAAACATTTGGTATAACACATTCACACACTTCATAGCATGCTCATGCATTGATCTTGTATTGACAAACATTGTGAAATTGCATGCTTTGTAACTATCTCCTTGATATGGCATGTTTGTGTGAATATGTGTTTATTTGTTTTCATATTTTGTGTTTAGGACTTGAACATGCTCTTATTTAATGCCTTATCGAGTTCCGGTCGTTTCGGTTACTCACTCATAAGGTTTCGAGTCCAAACAAGTTGACTATGCTACTTTTCGTTCTCATTTGTTGTGTTGATTTCATCATCGGATTCCGAGATGATTTCTCAACCATTTTTCAAAGTTGAGTAGTCGTAGTTGTGCGTGAGGGAGTCACGATTCGTAATCCAAAAACGGATTCAAAATCGGAGGTCGGATGCTCAAGATATGGGGCAACGAACCGAGGGAGCGCGCGAGAGGTGGGCAAACCACGTGTGGCCACTTGGCCAGCCCGTGTGGGAGGCCGTGGGCCCCACGGGCAAGGGAGCCTTCTGCTCCCGTGGGCCCCACGCGCCCCCCACGGGGTGCTGACATGGCACCACATGATTTGCTCGGAAATCTTCTCCTTTTCCCTCCTTTTAATCAAACCTCCTTCCTTCCAACACTTATGCAATTTTTTGAAGAACACCTCAATCCCGCATCAGTTTTTCAAAATTTTTGCTTACTTGTTTTGATCATATCTCTCTCATACGAACTCGAAATCATTCGATTCAAAAACCAAAATTGTTGGTCTCGAAGAGAGCTACAAACCCCATGCATTTCCAGAGGCATTTGACTTCGGCATTTTTCTCAGTAGGTCAATTTCCAGTCCGTGGTCAGTATTGGTTTTTCAATTTCATTCTTGATCAACTATTGATTCTTTCCATTTGATTGATGAAATTTGTTAAGAAGTATGTTAGATCACATGCTAGGGTTATTTGATCATTTGTTAATTGAGTTTTTAGCTTTGTAATGTGTTTTGAACATATTTGTGCTAAACTTGATTTATCATGAAATTGATTCTAGAAAACATATATGTGATGTGCTTCATGTTATTTTCTATGTTTTATTTCATGATCTAAGAACTAGGTTTTTAGTGTGTTAAATTGAATATTGATACCTTTGTTCTTATTGTTTTGCATGTTTTGATTTCTAGATAACTTTTGTGATTGAGTGTTGAAATCATATTCTAGACTATCATTGAACATGTACATTTTGCTTGATTGATCATCTAGCTTAATTTGTTTGTGCTTGCATCATTTGCATCACTTTAGATCATAGCCTTGCATTAGGTTGAAGTCTCTAGCAAAGTGAGTGAAGCTTTGTGGATAGAGCAAGGGAGCCTTGATTAGAGTCGGGAGGACTCGGATAATCAAGCAAGGAAGTCTTGTCTAGGGTCGGGAGGATCCGGATAGGCAAGCAAGAAATCTTCCTAGAGACGTGAGCGTCTTGGATAGGAAGTTGCTTCCTAGAGGTGTAGGACACATCTCGGATAGGGAGTAGGCTAGGTGGTTCACTAGGCCCGAGGGTAGACTAGGAGTTGATAGCTTGAGCGGATATCATGAGTTGGTAGCTTGAGTGTGTAAGTCCTTTTCATCATAGTGAATTGCTTCGCCGGTGGTTGTGGTATCAACCCGTGGATGTTTCCTCATTGAGGTTTTACCACGTTAAAAACATTGTGTTCAATTTTGCTTTACTTTTCTTTATCTTCCATATATTACATTGATTGCACTTCTTGTAAATTGATTAACTCTTGTATTAGTTAATTCAATTCATTTGCTAAATCTATTCAAGTGTGTATTTGTCTTGTAATTTTCCGCATTATTTTTTAATTGGAAGAATTTGGAGCCTATACCTATTCACCCCCCCTCTAGGTATATTTCACTACTACATTGAGGGAAATTTCACCCGCCTTGACGAAGGCGGCTTTGGACGGCGGCTTATTGCCCGCCGGTCTGAATGCACGAACCAGCCTTCTTGCTTTTCTTCTATTCTTTGCCCAATTTGCCCTTATTTCTTCACTTTGGACAAAAATGCCCTTGGAACACCTGTTTCACCTGAAAATACTTATTTACACAATTAAACACATAGAATGCTTAGAAGTTGATTACAAAAACAAGGTAAAAGGGGCGCTAAATGTAAACATTTGAAGCGCGATCAGACCCCCAAACCTGACTTTTGCTCGTCCTCGAGCAAACTATAAATACTAAAAACAACTAAACGTAACTTTCACTATGTACAAAATTTACCAACCATGCTCACAAAAAACATTTCCGAGAGCCATATTATAAATATGCTAAAAGATGTGATGAGAGAAGAAATAAACATGCGAAAACCTCTCGTAAGATGCTAGCACGATCACATTCCTCAAAAACTCGCTACACAGTGCATCCCACACTCTAAATGTTCAGTTTCAAAAACTAAGCGCTCAAAAACAAGAACTCAATTCGCCTTGACTCTATCCTTACCGGATGTCAGTCTGATTTTCTCTCAGAACCTAAGTTGCTCTCAAGTAACATATGCGAGTAAGAATTTTTTCGAACAAGAATCAAATGTAACGCATATGCAATTAAAATTAACGCACAACTTATAGAAACTGTTTCATGAATGAATTGAAATGCCAAGAATGTGGAAAGAACATGCTTAACCCGCATTCCCCTGCCAGACTTTCTAAAAGATCAGCTAGGTCTTTCCATGGTTGTAACGGGGCCAAGGGTGATATGAAAGAATCACTGGAATTCTGAAATATTTGATCAATAACCTCAAGTTTAACTTCTTAGCTCAAAAGGTAATCACATGCGTCTAGGCTACAATTTATTTCCTTGTGTTCTAATTTACAAATAGGTTTGAACACTTATAACTAATTGTGCTTTAATATTTTTTTTTTTTTTTTTAATTTTTTTAATTTTTTTATTTTATACAAATATGATTTATTCATCGCCTGAGTACACGCAATCTATTGAATTTCGAGCTTTACCACTATATCTACAACCTTCATAACTTTGATCAAAATATAACATCATTCCAAGTGACATAAAAGGATCTTTTGGTGTGTGATGGAAAGAAAGGTTTGTGTTTGGCCTCAAAGTGGTAGTTGGAGCACACATCACAATGTGGATAGTGTTTGGGCATTTGGTAGCTTAATCACACATGCCTAGAATCATTTCCAGGAGTCCGTCTGACTAGGGAATACAAATTTAACAAGCAGTCCACAACTTATTGTCCATGGCATTCAATTATGCAATATGAGATTTCTTATGAATTGGAAAGTATTTATTCTCATAAGGTGAATTTTAGGCTCTGTTCCTTACAGGTAGTCTCCACTATTGGTTCATGCAATTTTTGCGCTCAATTCTATTCACTAGACACAAGAGAAAGGGACTATTACACTATGTGCAATGTTATCTTGGAATGCTATTGTGATAGCTACAATTTAGTGATCAATGCATGCACATTTCCTTAATCAACACATACCTTTTAGCATATTTATTAAACATGATCTTTTGGCTCAATCGGAATTCTTTGAAAATTTTTTTACAAAAATATTAACTAATTTTAACTAAGGCAACAATATATACAAGACACTTATATACATATGTACTATCATGTGAAAGATTGCAAGGTGTTAAAGTGCCCACACCCCCAAACCAAAACTCAACATTGTCCCCAATGTTTGCACATGGAAGACAATACTTGAGTATGTTGGGTTGGTTGTTTGGCCAACAAACTACCTCCAAATCCAATGCAAAAGGAATCCATATATATAGCACACATGATATCCTATCCATTATGCAAATTAGTGTCAAAAATCCTACGCACTAACAATCAACCATATAATAATCTCCACACTTAGATCTAACATGTTATTAACTAAGAAAATATATGCAAGTAGGCAATATAGATATATAATAAAAAGGCAATAAAAAGGCAATAACTATAATCCAAAAAGTAAAGTACGAGTATACAAAAATGCGGAATAATGCTCCGCCCACAAAAATTAATGCGGCGTACCAATCCGCCTACATGAAAAAGTCATCATCATCACAGTCTAAGGGTGTGAACTGCACTCCTCTGACGGAGTAGCGGAAAATGGGCTCAGGAGGAGGTGGTTCAACAAACGGAACGATGTGTGTCGGGGACTCGGGCTCCTCCACAAGTATTCCACCTGATGGGTAGTGGTCTCCTCGTATCCATCTGGAAGAAGCTCGATATCCACCACGTACAACTCCACGTACGCCACATGTTCCACCTGCTCAGGCATCTGCTCCTGGAATGGTTTCTGGTCCTCCATCCCCTCCATGTACATCTCTCTCAACTAGTCCGGTAGGTACCTCTCCACCTCCAGTTTCCCTATCACCTGTTCTAGAAGCTGTTGTTGCTCACAGAGTAAGTCCATGAAGTTGAAATTCTGCTGATAAAGGTCTGGCGGAGCCATAGGACTGAAAAATAGATCATCAACATCAACAAAAGTAAAGGGGTTAGGTATACCTGTCTCTGGTACAGGTGGAATAGCTGACGTCTTAGGGGCTGTGGGTGTCTCGTCGTGTCTGCACTTCTGACGGCGCTCTGCATCTCGATCACTCGAGTGATCACTGGACCCACTCACCTGGTAGCCCACACATCGGGCCAGCTCCTGTCAATGCTCTCACCTGCCTCGCGAGGCAGCGAACTGTCCGTGATAGAGCATTATTCGAGTCTATCAACTTCTTGTGGGACTCCACCATGTCCCTCGCCCATGCTGGTGCCTCTATCTCTCTCTCTGACTCTGTCTCCTCAGACTCATCTCTGTCAACTCCTACATCGGACTCCTCACGTCCTTGCTCCTCTATTCTTTCTAACTCTCTCCTCTTGATGGACCTCCGCTGAGCCAATCTCTGATCCCTCTGCTCGCGCAAACTGAGAAGTTTCTCTATCCAAGGCTTTCCCTCACTGCCTCGTTGTAAGCCTCCTACCTACATGAACTGATGGTGTCAGAACCCCGTCTGCAGGTAGATCAACTCGGAGCCTGCCCTTCAAGCAAAGTGGGTGATCAAACATGGAAAGAAAAGGCTCAGATTGCTCCGCCTTCCTGACTCTGCTACCTTTTCACTATAATGCGCCCAACATCAAACTCCAAGCGATGATTCATTTGGTAGATCATGATGGCAATGTGCTTCTTCAAGTCGGTTCTGTGTCGCTAGGCATGACCGAGTAGCTGAAGTATACACTCCAAAAGTGCTCCTCGAAGCCTAGGTCTCTTTGGTAGACCTTGCCATCCCACTGCATGTTCTCGTCCCCTGTGAGTGCGACGCCGAACTACCTGTCATAATGCTCAAAGAGGGCATTGGGCTCATACCCCTCCTCCCACTGAGGATAGCTCTTTGTGTGGAGGTAGTCATTGATTTGCTCGGCGGTCATAGATATGGCCTTCTTTCGGACCATGACCGGGGCTCCCCTCTCAAATGCATCCGGGTCTATGGAAGCATAGAATTCTTGGACTATCCTTCGATTGGCTCTCTTTGGGAAGGACACATACGCCTCCCATTTCCTTCGACGGATCTCATCAAAAATTACAGTCTCCCCTAACTCCTCAAAGCTCAGTCTCTCTCTAGGAGGATGTCTCCTAGTGGTGCTCTGGAGTCGTTCTTCATAGATCTCCTCGGGTGTCCTTTCCGGTTGAGAGGACCTTTCCTTCTCCTTTCCCTTTCGGGATGCATCCCCCCTCTCTATCGTAGATGCTTTCCTTTTAGGTCCCATCTGTGGTTAGAGCAAGGAAAATGCACAACAAACACTCCAAATGGATTAGACTTCGGGTTAGTGACAACAATATCAACTAAACTTAGTTAAAATCCTATAATTATGTATACTACTAGTACTATGTGCGTGTGGCGGTGCTTCATTCTACCATTAATCTATGAGAATCAATAAAGTAAGATAGGAATAGAATTTGGTGCCAAATTTCTAATGAGATACCACATTTATGCATCATAAAACATTTTATCCATGCAATATAGGTATCATTTTCATTAATCAAAATCACACACACATGTGCCACATTGTACTCGAGTTGTTCAACACAAATTAGATCACATTCCCATTCAATTTGGTGTTTAACACATGCACACAATTGCACACACCTCACTTGATCTAAGTTTGGCACACAACATCTATTGTCATTGCATAAGCACAAGAATTGCAAATTCCATATTCCATATCACATTCCTTAACTCTCTTAACCAAACCAATTCACAATTTCACATCATATCTTCTAATTCATCAAATTCCTCATCAATTAATCTCAATTAACCACAATCATTCATAAACATGCTTTCAATCCATCTTTCTATCATGCATGAACCCTAATAAAATCTAACAACATCAATCGCATCTTCAATCACGAAATGCATGATTTCAAGCAATAATCAATCACAAAATTCATTAATAGAGTCAAGAAATTCGAAACCCCCCAAATTCGGCCAAATGAGAAACCCTAACATCATACAATCATGAATTTGAATCAAACAAGGAGGGTTTGGTTCGAAATGGGTGCTAACATGCATATCTAACATTAATTTCATCAATAATTGCCCAATAATTCGACCAAAATCAAGACCCATACATGAACCCAAATTTTCGAATCATAGAACATTTGAAGATGATGGAAGACATGAATTTGTGCTCAAAAGAGAGTAAAGTTGGAACACTTACCTTTACCTTGAAGTTCTGGATGAATTCGAACAAGATTGGTGATGGATTGGAGGAGAAGTTTTGTCTAATCACGCGGAGAAGTTGAAGGGATTTGAATTTGGGGCAAAAGGTGGTCGTGACAGCGACAGGTCCTATTTATAGGACTTGTCGTTGGGAGGCTTCTTGCCCGCCCAACAAGCTCACCAACCGCCTAAAATTCCTCAAAACGGCAGCGTTTAGGTCATTAGGGGGTGTGGCGACCTTGTGACGGCGGCTAGTTGCCCGCCTAGCAAACCCGCCGTGTCTTCCTGATGCTGGCGGGCTTGTACCTTCTGGACGGCAGGCAATGGCCCGCCCAATGAGCTCGCCTGTCTTCTTTCCTTCAAGAATGGTGGGCTCATTCGTTCTGGAAGGCGGCCAATGTCTCGCCGTGATGGAACCCGCCGTGATTCTCATGAGTGGCCGCGGGTTCATCTCTTCTGGAAGGTGGCCAGTTGCCCGCCTAATGAACCCGCCGTGTCTTCCTGACTTCAACTTGGCGAGCTTGTACGTTCTGTAAGGCGGGAAATTGCCTGCCTAATGAGCTCGCCAACTTTGCTTGTTCTCCTTGGCCATTTCCGCGGGCTTGTTCATTCTGGAAAGCGGGCAATTGCCCGCCTAATGAGCCCGCCGAATGATTTTGCACTCCTTTCACTCTTCAACTCTTTCTCTTGATTTCTTGTTACCTACACACAATGGCACAACAAACACACCAATTGCAACATATTTTCTCTACATTAATTAAGCTAAAAGAACGTGCTTGATTATAACAAGGATTTCAAAACCCCCAAACCTTTCTTTTGTGCACCCATACTCTTAATGATTTAAATTTAAGCTCGGTGAGTGCACAAGAGATTGAGTGGGGTTGTCAATTTCCCGATCACACCTAAACACAATTCACCTTATTCAAGGACTCAAATATTTACAAAGCAAAGTACATCTATGTAGCTAGTGTGTCTTGATATTCGATATTTACACACTTGAACAATCATCAATTCAATCACCTCCTCCATGCCCCATTTAGAATGGGTGGTTCAATCACCACATACCCCGTTTCTTTCTTTTTGACCCACAAGGGTCCCTTCCCACTAAGTCCTTCCAGCTTGGATTTTGCTATCCAAATGGATTTGACATTGACCTTGGGAATTGGGG
>CM059875.1:9692784-9762642 GCA_030490815.1 Acer saccharum | reverse complement strand
TTACAATCTCCCCCTTTGGCAAATTCCATGTCCCAAAATACTCCTAAACAAACACTAAACATTTACAAAGAAAATTTGGTACAATGAGTACAATGAGTTACACTATAGACACAATTAACAACCAAAACAAGTCTTGAACTCACTTGGTCTTCTCTTGACATCACCTGAAAAACTTGAAAGCACAAGAATATCCATGGGACAACACATATGGCAATATATATTCATTGGCAAGAAAATAACACATTTAAAGTTCAAATGGATCATGTATGCTCCCCCTAAATATATGCATCTAACAAAGATATCATATCCAAGATATTACACGCCATATGAAGTTCAATACTTAACACATACATAAAGAAGATATGCTAAAACAATATCATATTTCTCCCCCTTTTTGACATAAAATGAAGCCAAAGGGAAAGGAGAAAAGATACCTTGAGATCACAAAAGCTTTGCTAGCAACTTGTGCCACCAAAGAACGATGAACGATTTGATGACCTCATATTTGGAGGTGGATGCTTTGCTTGAAGAAATGCTTTCTTCCAAGTTCTTGATTTTTGCATCTTATTGAACCACCTTTGTGTTTAGCTCTTATATCTTCTCCCTTGATTCTTGTTGTTATCGATGTTAACCTAGAAAGGTTATACAAATCTAGACAACACAACAAACTCATCAAGGTAAAATGAATCACAAATGCATAAATTTTACTCATAAGCACATTGGTCATTTCTACCAAATTCAACAATTGCATAAACAATCATATCAACCCCAAATATGAAGGAATTGGTATCAACAACAATCATCTCGACCCCATTCAAGAAGAGATTTGATTATAACAACAACTACTAACACTCTAAGCAAGGAGGAATTTTTTGCAACTACAAGCAATATAATTGATTACAACCACAATTACTATCACTCTAAGCAAGGAGGAATTTTTTTGCAACCATAATCAATTGAATTGATTACAACCACAATTACTATCGACTCCAAAACAAAGAGGAACTCATTGCAACTACACTCAACTAAATTGATTATAACTACAATTACTATCGGCCCCATACAAAGAGGAATTCATTGTAATTACTCTCTTATCAACCTCAAAAATGAAGAAATTGATTGCAATCTCAACTACTATACAACCCCAAACAAGGAGAAGGTGATTGCAAACACAATCATACAATTATTACAAAAGATTCATGCATTAATTGTGATTGTTAGGTTGATAATTAGTGTTGGCATTAATTCCATATCAAAACGTGTTTTACTTGTAATGTTTAGTGGTTAGTAATTGAAGAATTTCGAAGACGAAGGACGTCTCAACCATTATTCGTTCAAGTTGCCGGCTTTTAAGAGTTTCGGGCATTATCGGTCTACAAAGGTATTCAAAGACCTCTTATCTCTTACAAGGCTAGGCACACACTCACACATATCATCCTTGTGTGTTCCTTCATGATTTTATTTCATTTACATTTCACTTTCACACACTTGGAAAAATATGCTCATGCATTCACATTTAGTTAATAAACTTTGTGTTTTGCATTTTCTAGGACTATGTCCGGAAACTAGCATATGTGTGTGTATTTGTGTTTGTTTGTTCCTATATTTTATGTTTAGGACTTGAACATGTTCTTATTCAATGCCTTATTGAGTTCCGGTCATTTCGGTTACTCATTCATAAGGTTTCGAGTCCAAACAAGTTGACTATGCCACTTTACGTTCTCTTTCGTTGTGTTGACTTCATCGATGATTTCTGAGATGATTTCTCAATCATTTTTCAAAGTTGTATAGTCGTTGTTGTGCGTGAGAGAGTCACGGTTCATAATCCAAAAACGGATTTGAATTCGGAGTTCAGACGCCTGAGATACGGGCTGACGAACCGAGGGAGCGCGCGAGAGGACAGCCCAGGCTGTGGGCCCCACGGCCTGGAGCAGCCTCTGCTCTCGTGTGGGCCACGTGCCCCCCACGGCCAGGGGGTGATGTGGCACCACCTGGTTGGCCGGAATCCTCCCTCTCTCTCTCCTATTTCTTGCCTCTCTCTCTCTCCATTTTGAATTTCCAAGAAGAAAATTTCAGTTTTCCCGATATAAATTCTCTCCAATTTTTCCAAACTTCAAAACACCATATCTTCCTCATCCGGAGTCGGATTTGAGTGATTTAAGTTGGAGAGTGTTCGTATTTGAGTCCTCTAACATCTGTAATTTGGTGGCTATTTGATCATGATTTCAAGTGGTTGGACACTGAATTTCGCACCAGCTGCAGAATCCGAGGTTCGAGTCTCATCTTTGGGATTTCTTGTTATTTGACCTTCCATATGCTTGGGGTTTCTTCTTCTATATCTATGTTATTGTTTGGTAAAAGCTATTTGGAAAGATAGCTTGATTATCATTCTAATTGAAACTCAATTTGTGGACTTATGTTGACTAGATTCTATGATTCTAGGTTTTACATTTGTTTGTGAGTTGTATTGTGATTAGAATGGCATCTTAGGTTGTTTGATACTTAATTGAATTAATTTTGTATTAAAATGACTTTGAGATTTGATTTGGTCCTTTGATTATTAAAATCTAGGATTTGTGTATTTGTATGTGATTTAGAGAATATAGGTTTTGATTGATGTAAATCTCAAAACCTTGCTCTATATTTTTGTCTAGTATATTGATTGATTTTAATCTCATATATCTAGCTTTTAATTGTATATTGATAGCATCTTGAATTTGTACTTAATGACCATTTTGTGATTCAAGTGTTATGTGTGTGAATGAGACTTTGAGTATATGTGTTAGGTGTTTCACATGCTTAGGTTTCTATTCATGTATTTTTGCATCTAGACTTGATTAATTGTGATTTCACATGTTTAGGTCTATTTGTGCCATAGAATGTATTGATCACATGTTCTATGTTGTATTGAATGTTTGCATCATTTGCATTCACATGATCACACTACGAAGTCCTTGTAAAAGGCATGAAGTCTTGGTTAGAGTCGGGATGACTCGGATAGCCAAGCAAGAAGTCTTGCCTAGAGTCGGGATGACTCGGATAGGTAAGCAAGGAGTCATGGCTAGAGTCGGGAGGACTCGGATAGTCATGCATGGGAGGCTCCCTAGAGGCAAGAGTGCCTTGGATAGGGAGTTGGCTATTGTATTGGTAGGCCTAGGCATATGGTTAGACATAGACTCCGATAGAGCGGGGTACACGGGAGGTGTATGCACTCTTGAGGAATTTCTAATCTACCATCGATGTTGGTTGAGTGTGTTGTCCAATATATGGTGGTTCCGCATCATTGAGGGATTTCATACTTTCCAATAGGGTTGGGTAGGCTTAGACTTCACTAGGTTGGGTGAGCTAAAGATTGGTCACTTTGTGAATGTTCTATGTTTACTTTCCAATAATATAGTACCCAATGGTTGTAGTTCAACCCGTGGATGTTTCCTCCTTGGAGGTTTTACCACGTTAAAAAATCCCTTGTGTTAATTCTTTCTATCTTTTTCTCTTATATTTTAATTGTATATTTTATTGTCCTGATTCATAATATCCACATGTGATATATTGTGAAGCAAGTCTTTGTATAGTGTGATTAGTATATTCATTCTATAGATCAATTTGTATCTTTGATTATTTTATATATTGTAATTTTTGTATAGTGACATTTTGATCACTCTTGTAACACATTTAACATCTTATGAAATACAAGCTTATTTTGTTGTTATGTTTATTTGCTATTTTACCTCACATGACTTGTTGATATACTTAGACATTTCTCTTATGATTGTAACATCGTATTGTCTATGTATGTCTTCCTTGGCTTATTGTGTTGTGTGTAAGGCTACCTTGAGGGACAAACGAATGTTTGTTCAAGGGTTTGAAAAAAAGTGTAAAAACCTATTCACCCCCCCCCCCCCCCCCTAGGTATGCTTTAAGCAATTTAACTTTGTTTGTGTACATTCAGTGATCAAACATACAAAGGCATATATCATTATGAAGAATCATCATGCATATCAAGATATATGAAATAACATCTTCAAGATTCATCATATTAAAACAAAATATGCCAAACAAACAATAACTTCCCTTATCTCAAACAAATGCTTTATCTCAAATAAATGTTATATTTAAAGCTCTTCCTAAGCTCCTTAACCTTATTAAGCAAGAATTCTTTTGTCCCCTTTAAGACAAGAATTCTCCCCCTTAACACAAAGTCTCAATTAAGCACAAAGAGAAACAATACACTCACATTTGGAACATTTCTCCACACATGGTGAGGTATACATTTTCCCCCTTTTTGTCAAGGAATACACAAAGGATACAAGAGATAAAGAACGAGATATTAAGCAAACAAATCGTATAGAGAGCGAAGTTGAATAAACTAAAGCTCCCCCTAAACATATGCTTCACATGTTATCACAAAGTAGATTTGTTCACAAGGGATTATGAATCAACTCGAAGCATGTGAACATATCATAAAAGAGAACAAAGTCTAGCATACTATGCTCCCCCTTGATAAGTGGTCTATTTAAGATCAAGATAGAGTATTGTTCACAACGAGATCCACACAATCACACATTCAAGCAATTAGAGAAAATATTTCATCACTTTTCAAAGTCCAAGAGAGAATCATAGATTTTCATTAATCTCTCAAAAATATTCTCACATTGCTAATGAATCAAGCACATAAGCAAAATATGTGTGTGTGTGTGTGTGTGAATGCTTCTCACATATATAATAGGAGTAATTGTGACATCAACATGCAAATAATTTCCACACCTATCCATCTAAAGCATTTCCAAAAATAGGTCAAACCGATATTCATCCAGTTTTTGCTTTAAAAGAATAGATATCAACATGTGAGCGTGTGTGTGCATGTGGCTCGTTTTCCCGTTTCTATTTGTCAACCCGAGCTTTTTCACAATTCTCAACTATACACCAATAAGCCTTTTATTTTTCATTTCTTTTAGGCTTAGAATCAAAGATTTTTTTTTTTATGATTCATTTCAACACTTCTTTGATTTTACTAACGAAAACATATACTCCTCATGGCAGCTTTCACTCATCACAATGGCGTAGCCCTTTCCTACATTGGGTGGCTTCACAACCAAGGTGTGTAGCCCTTTTCCATGAGGGTGCTCGTTGATTACTATGTAGTGCCGAAGCAAAATGGATACATACCATAGGTCATCTATCATGTACTAAGCAATAGGCTTCTAGATGCATCCATAATCTACATACTTTCAACCACACATACTCAAAAACTAAAACATATAAGAGAAGCATTAGTGCACTTTTAAAAAAAAAAAAAATTTCAAGCTCAAGTGCATGATCTAGAAACAATACAAGTTATTTGTTTAAGATCATTACTTCTCAAGTGAGTAGCTCTCAAAGATATTGATATAAAAATTAAGTTTTGCTCATCAAGCCACTCAACAATCACACAAGCATTTCAAGCATCATGTATAAGATCATCGTGAACACATCACTAAAAGATCTTTAGAGAGCAAATGTCAACAAGAACCATATGAATGCTATACTAGTTCTATAATATGACATGCTACATGATGTAATGCAAACATAGAGTCGAAAGATGAAAAGCTAGAAAGCAAGCATTAGGGTATTGAAATACCTAAGCAAGCTTTTTCATCAAATGCAAAGCCTTCGCTCTTTTTATGAGCTCTCTTGGCTTGTTTGTCCTTATGACAACAAGTTGTTGGTGTTTCATCCCAAGAGAATAAAGACCATGCATTTCAACTCAAACAACAACAAAAATGACTTTCTCCAAAAGTCTTAACATGATTATCACCAAATAGATTTCATGATATGCAACTTCTCAAAAGTTACTCAACGGATTTTGACTATCATAATGATATTTGTGAGATAGCTAAGTTCATGTCAAAGTCATAGAGAAACAAAGCTAGCTAGCTAAGTTACTCAAAACTAGACACTAATCTTAAAGCCAACTCACATGTGCAACTTACACTAATGGTAAGAGCACTCACCCTTGACCCATTTGGTCTTGGGAGCACAAACACAAAAACCATCATGATCATTTCTTATGGCAATATAATATATAGAAGATAAACATCAACCATCTTCTCTATAAAGATATTCTCATGTTATACACAACATTATTGCCAACAACAAAGATATTATCAAGACTATACATATGATCATGTGAAACATGTAGGGAAAAATAACAAAAGTAGTACACGCAGCGGAAGCGATACTAAAAATTAGATTTAGTGACTTTTAAAAAAATTTTCCTTTATGAACCTTAAACCCTTTTAATCAATAAACATGCATATACATTAACAAAAAGTAGATTACCTTTTGTCGCGTGATCCGATTGACTTACGTCGATGGTAATCCGCAAGACCTTCAATCCGAGCACGAACGTGGATCACCTAGGAGCGTGGTCTCCCTTTTCTTTGAATTGCAAACCTGTGAATGGACAAAACAAAACTTTTCTTTTCTTTGTTAGTCACAAAACAATCAAAAGAATGTCTAAGATTATTCCGGTCACTTTTGAGTTCTCAATCTAATGATCGAAACTCGCGTGAACCTAGATCGATATCGTATACACAAGCTTATTGATGATTAAGCAATAGTATACTATCAAAGAATAATCTAACACTCCTTTTTGTCTTAGTAGAATAAAAACTCTCTATCAATGAAGAAGAAGAAGAAAAATAAAATCTCAAGCACACATGTATATGGTGGCCGAACCCTATAAGAACACTTACATAGGTTGGCCGAATTTTTCTTCTTTTTCCTTTAGGGTTGCCAAATTCTATGTAGTTTTTTAGATTAGGGTTGGCCGAATTTCATCATGTCACTTATATAGGGTGACCAAAATTCAACCCTAATTCTTTTCAACTTTATAGACTTCAAACCCTAATCCAACTCATTGATTTTTATTCTTTTATTTTGACTAAATAAAAAGACTCCTTATTTGATTAAATAAATAAAATTAATTTATTTATTTCCTTATCAAACAAGTCTTTTACTTTTAGGAAAGCTTTGTTTCTTTAATTAAACAATTAATCAATAAATTAATTAATTCTTATTTAATTAAAACAAATGAAACAAAATAATATATTAGGTTAAAACATTAACCTTGCCGCCCCACTTGTACAAAATTGGGCCTAATATTATTTTCTTATTTCATTTAATCCATTGGACTTTAAATAAAAAGCCCACATGTGAACCAGACCCATTCTTACTAAAAGAAACAAGCCTACATGTCTTTCATTAATATATTAATATAATTGAGCAGCCCATTACATAAATAATGTGCATATTATATTCTTAATATATTAAATGCAATTCTAGATGGACCCTTAAATTGGTCCGGTAGAATATATCAAGTGATCCATGCAAGTCCGTGTGGATTGGGGATCTTGGCGGGCCATCTAAATTTAAGCTTCAATAGACATAACCTAATCACAATCAACAAATGATTCACTTAGGTCCAATCCATTAATTTTAACTCATTCCACTAAAGAGCTAAAACTGAACTCTTAAATAAAGATAGAAAAGGAAGATGCTCCTCATTCATACCCTAGACAATCATATTGGAGATAGTGTATCCTCGTGATTAATATCAGTAATCGCCAAGAGTTCATAGACCGCCTATAACTCTCCAAGTTACCATATTTACTCATATGACCACGTTTTGAACTTGGATATTTTGACTTGTCCAGAAGCCATGTTTTCAATAGACACTATCGAAAACTCAACGTTGAGATTTAATATCCAATTACCTCAAAACATCCATATGATGATATTATACTCTCATTTAATTAAATGGAGCCACGATGTCCATATCTATAAATGAAGTCCTCTATCGATTAACAAATGAATATCACCAAACTATCGAGGATAGACTATGCGATATAATCGTACTCATTGATAACTCAAATGATATCACTTGCAACCATAAGTCCATCATTTATCTCAGGATTAAGATAGACTCTCCGATTGTCCTGGTAATGAAAAGACTATTATCTACTGACGGTTCTAGATAAAGCTTTTCATTGTGACCCAGTTCAATGCACCCAGTGCACTAGATCCTTTTGCTCGAAGACACTCCGATGATTTTAGACTCATCATATCTCCTTTGATCCCACTCAAATGCTAGCAAAAGAATTCTACAACTTTAACAAGATAAAGGTGCCCAACCTTTAACTTAAGTTGTGAACATTATTCAAGACTAACTAAAGAATTGTGTCTACCACATACATATCCAGATGTACGAACAATTCTTCTTTTCCCATAGTCTTTAGACCTTATGATTATTTACTTTGACAATTATAATATTAAACTATAAATGCTATACGATTTGTTAAACCAGAAATCACTTTATTAGTATGAAAAAGATTGTTAATTACAACATTACACTCTTGCTATTGAGCATAATCCTAACAAAACACTCATATTCACCCAAATCTTCTTGACAATATTCCTTACATGATTATCATTAACACGCACAAAATTCAAAGAGTTATCATGCAAGAAACGTACATAGAAGATTTTCTCATCTCACTAACATGCATCTCATTTCCTAGTTTGCAATGTCTAATATACTCATGGCATATATATTTAGTATGCACTACAACATTTCAAAAATTGGCAAACCGGAATACATAAGGAGATGATACTATTTGGGTTAGAGTGTACCGACGGTGAAGGCTCCTTACTCTTCTTGATTTTGCACTTGACCTTGGAAGATTGGCCTTTGAAATCCTTTTGTTCCTTAGTGACTTGCCTTTAGTTGTAGGAGACTCAACTTGCTCAACTACAAAGCTTAAGTCACTTGAATCTTCATGAAGATCACCAAGCTCTTTGGCCTTCATGATTGCCAACTCCTCTTCCTTGCCTTTGATCATTTCCTACAAGAAATAAAACAATTTATTAGCAAAATCATTTATTAAACTATCTAACACAAGAGCATCTTCAACCGTCTTCTTTTCTAGACATTTGATCACTCAATTCTTCACTTCAACTTCCTTCAAAGCTTTATCTCTTTCCTTCTCAAGAGATTGAGCTCTTGCCATCATGTTGAAGTTAGTGGTCTTTGATTTGCAATCTTCTTCATTGAGTTGCAAACTCAAGTGATCATGTCTAGAACGATCATCCTCCGGGAAAACTTCTTCTTCTTTACTTTTGTCACTAACATGCTTTTCAAGCTTATCAACAAAATTGTTAGTAGACAAATGAAATATAAAACAAGGAGAACCTTTTTTCACAAGTAGCTTGGAATCTATTCCATGCCTCTTATGCCACATTCGAATCTTTATAAAGAGCAAGGTGTTTGAAAACTTACACCACTATAAATGGCAAAAAGGTCTAAAAGTTTCAACTTCTCAAAAATAAACCTCATTCATACTTTATGAACATTTTGGTTTGGAGAAACTACTCCATCAAATATAAAACACGGAGAAGAGAAACCTTTCATGACAATCCAACCAAGTTTGCTCATCACTAGACATAGCAAAGTCTATCATGAGCATTTTCATCAAAACAAACATTTTCCCAATCAACAAAGGAGGACAACCATTACAAACAAAAAATAGACTAAAGGTTGTTATCATAGTAAATAACCTTGTAGATCCCAAATCACACTAATTGCTTTAACTGACCCGCTCTGATACCAATTGAAAATACCTACAAGGTTATACTAAACAACCTAGAGGGGGGGTGAATAGGTTGACGCACTAGTTTTAAAAACTCTTTCGTGACTTATGTCAAAACCTTGGTGAGCATACAAATTAACCTTAAACATGATTGTTATGAGAAAACAATTAACACATGTATGCTCAATTCACCACCCTTAGTCTACAAAACATATATCAACAAACAATGTATCTCATATACAAGATATTCAATTAAGATCAAATTCCACAAGTTGTACTTTGAATATTACAATGTAAGTACACTAAGTAAACTACTACAACTTGCTAATGAAGGAAATATATTAAAACCAAAACAAAGGATATATGTATTAATATTAATGTTCAATGTATATACAAAAAACAATCTAGATATACCTATACAAAAGAATCAAAGAATAAGAGAATTATATTTACACAAATGAATTGTATATACAAAAATGATCAAAATGAATATTGATTACAAATCACACTTTACACAATCTTGCTTCCAAATATATCACAAGTGAATATTGTACCACAAGATTAAAACATACACATAAACATATATAAAAGAGAGACAGAAAGAATTGACACATGAGATTTTTTAACGTGGTAAAACCTCCAAGGAGGAAACATCCACGGGTTGAAATACAACCATTAGGGTACTATATATATTGGAAAGTAAACATAGAACATTCACAAAGTGACCAATCTTTAGCTCACCCAACCTAGTGAAGTCTAAGCCTACCCAACCCTATTGGAAAGTGTGAAATCCCTCAATGATGCGAAACCACCATATATTGGACACCACACACAACCAACATCGATGGTAGATTAGAAATTCCTCAAGAGTGCATACACCTTCCGTGTACCCCGCTCTATCGGAGTCTATGTCTAACCATACGTCTAGGCCTACCAATACAATAGCCAACTCCCTATCCAAGGCACTCTTGCCTCTAGGGAGCCTCCCATGCATGACTATCCGAGTCCTCCCGACTCTAGCCATGATTCCTTGCTTACCTATCCGAGTCATCCCGACTCTAGGCAAGACTTCTTGCTTGGCTATCCGAGTCACCCCGACTCTAACCAAGACTTCATGCCTTTTACAAGGACTTCCTAGTGTGATCATGTGAATGCAAATGATGCAAACATTCAATACAACATAGAACATGTGATCAATACATTCTATGGCACAAATAGACCTAAACATGTGATATCACAAGTAATCAAGTCTAGATGCAAAATACATGAATAGAAACCTAAGCATGTGAAACACCTAACACATACATTCAAAGTCTCATTCACACACACAACACTTGAATCACAATATGTTCATGAAGTACAAATTCAAGATGCTATCAATATACAATTAAATGCTAGATATATGAGATTAAAATCAATCAATATACTAGACAAAAATATAGAGCAAGGTTTTGAGATTTACATCAATCAAAACCTATATTCTCTAAATCACAAACAAATACACAAATCCTAGATTTTATCAATCAAAGGGTCAAATCAAATCTCAAGGTCATTTTAACACAAAATTAATTCAATTAAGTTCCAAACAACCTAAGATGCCATTCTAATCACAATACAACTCACAAATATATGTAAAACCTAGAATCATAGAATCTAGTCAACATTAGTCCACAAATTGACTTTCAATTAGAATGATAATCAAGCTATCTTTCTCAATGGCTTTTACCAAACATAAAAATAGATATAGAAGAAGAAACCCCAAGCAAATGAAAGGTCCAAAAGCAAGAAATCCCAAAGTTGAGACCATTACCTCGGATTCTGCAGCTGGTTCGGAAATCAGTGATCAACCACTAGAAATCACAATCAAACAGCCACCAAACCACTTGGAGATGTTAGAGGACTCAAATACGAACACTCTCCAACTTGAATCACTCTAATCCGACTCCGGATGAGGAAGATATAGTGTTTTAAAAATCTGAAAATTGGAGAGAACTCTATTGCTGGAAAACTGAAACTTTTCTTCTTAGATTTCAAAATGGAGAGAGAGAGGGAAGAAATAGGAGGAGAGAGAGAGGCCAAGGGAGCCAATCACGTGGTGCCACATCACCCCCTGGCCATGGGGGGCGCGTGGCCCACACGGGAGCAGAGAGTGCTCCAGGCCGTGGGGCCCACGGCCTCATCAACGGCCAGCCCAAGTGGCCCACGGCCTGGGCTGTCCTCTCGCGCACTCCCTAGGTTCTTCGGCCCGTATCTTAGGCGTCCGAACTCCGATTTCGAATCCATTTCCAGATTACGAACCATGACTCTCTCACGCACGATGATGACTACATAACTTTGAAAAACGGTTGAGAAATCATCTCGGAAATCATCGAAGAAGTCAACTCAACGAAAGAGAACGAAAAGTAGCGTAGTCAACTTGTTTGGACTCGAAACCTTATGAGTGAGTAACCGAAATGACCGAAACTCAATAAGGCATTAAATAAGAACATGTTCAAGTCCTAAACACAAAATACGTAAACATACAAACACAAAGAAACACACATATGCTAGTTTCTAGACATAGTCCTAGAAAATGCAAAACACAAAGTTTATTAACTTAATATGAATGCATGAGCATATTTTGCCAAGTGTGTGAAAGTGATATGTAAATGAAATTAAATCATGAAGGAACACACAAGAATTATATGTGTGAGTGTGTGCCTAGCCTTGTAAGAGATAAGAGGTCATTGAATACCTTTGTCGACCAATAATGCCCGAATCTCTTAAAAGCCGGCTTCTTGAATGAGTTGTGGTTGAGACGTCCTTCGTCTTCAAAATTCTTCAATTACTAACCACTAAACATTACAAGATAAACACGTTTTGATATGGAATTAATGCCAACACTAATTATCGACCTTACAATATTTCCTGGTCAGAAAAAGATTTTGTTTCTTAATTAAATAATTAATTAATTCTCATTTAATTAAACAATAAAATAGAATAATATTTTTGACTAAAAACTTAGCCTTGCTGCCCCACATTGAATATATGGGCCAAATATTATTTTCTTATTTGATTTAATCCATTGGACTTTAAATAAAAAGCCCACATGTGAACCAGACCCATTCTTACAAAAAGAAACAAGCCCACATGCCTTTCATTAATATATTAATATAATTGATCAGCCCATTAAATAAATAATGTGCAAATTATATTCTTAATATATTAAATGCAATTCTAGATGGACCCATAAATTGGTCTGGTAGAATATATCAAGTGATCCATGCAAGTCCATGTGGGGGATCTTGGCGGCCTATCTAAATTTTAGCTTCAATAGACATAACCTAATCACAATCAACAAATGATTCACTTAGGTCCGATCCATTAATTTTAACTCATTCCACTAAAGAGCTAAAATTGAACTCTTAAATAAAGATAGAAAAGGAAGATGTTCCTTATTCATAACCCCCTTGGAGATAGTGTATCCTCGTGATTAATATCAGTAATCGCCAAGATTTCATAGACCGCCTATAACTCTCCAAGTTACCATATTTACTCATAGGACCATGTTTTGAACTTTGATATTTTGACGTGTCCAGAAGCCATGTTTTCAATAGTCACTATCAAAAACTCAACGTTGAGATTTAATATCCAATTACCTCAAAACATCCATATGATGATATTATACTCTCATTTAATAAATGGAGCCACAATGTCCATATCTATAAATGAAGTCCTCTATCGATTAACAAATGAATATCACCAAACTATCGAGGATAGACTATGCTATATAATCATACTCATTGATAACTCAAATGATATCACTTGCAACCATAAGTCCATCATTTATCTCAGGATTAAGATAGACTCTCCGATTGTCCTGATAATGAAAAGACTATTATCTATTGACGGTTCTAGATAAAACTTTTCATTGTGATCCAGTTCAATGCACCCAGTGCACTAGATTCTTTTACTCGAAGACACTCCGATGATTTTAGACTCATCATATCTCATTTGATCCCACTCAAATGCTAGCAAAAGAATTCTACAACTTTAACGAGATAAAGGTGCCCAACGTTTAACTTAAGTTGTGAACATTATTCAAGACTAACTAAAGAATTGTGTCTTCCTCATACATATCCAGATGTACGAACAATTCTTCTTTTCTCATAGTCTTTAGACCTTATGATTATTTACTTTGACAATTATAATATTAAACTATAAATGCTATAAGATTTGTTAAACCAGAAATCACTTTATTAATATGAAAAAGATTGTCAATTACAATATTACACTCTTGATATTGAGCATAATCCTAACAGACAATCATATTGCAAATAGTGTATCCTCGTAATTAATATCAGTAATCGCCAAGAGTTCATAGACCGCCTATAACTCTCCAAGTTACCATATTTACTCATATGACCACGTTTTGAACTTGGATACTTTGACTTGTCCAGAAGCCATGTTTTCAATAGTCTCTATCAAAAACTCAACGTTGAGATTTAATATCCAATTACATCAAAACATCCATATGATGATATTATACTCTCATTTAATAAATGGAGCCACGATGTCCATATCTATAAATGAAGTCCTCTATCGATTAACAAATGAATATCACCAAACTATCGAGGATAGACTATGCTATATAATCGTACTCATTGATAACTCAAATGATACCACTTGCAACCATAAGTCCATCATTTATCTTAGGATTAAGATAGACTCTCCGATTGTCCTGATAATGAAAAGACTATTATCTATTGACGGTTCTAGATAAAGCTTTTCATTGTGATCCAATTCAATGCACCCAGTGCACTAGATTCTTTTACTCGAAGACCCTTCGATGATTTCAGACTCATCATAACTCATTTGATCCCACTCAAATGCTAGCAAAAGAATTCTACAACTTTAACAAGATAAAGGTGCCCAACCTTTAACTTAAGTTGTGAATATTATTCAAGACTAACTAAAGAATTGTATCTTCCTCATACATATCCAGATGTACGAACAATTCTTCTTTTCTCATAGTCTTTAGACCTTATGATTATTTACTTTGACAATTATAATATTAAACTATAAATGCTATAAGATTTGTTAAACCAGAAATCACTTTATTAATATGAAAAAGATTGTCAATTACAATATTACACTCTTGCTATTGAGCATAATCCTAACATGCCTCCCACCTAGCGCGAGATTTTCCGTCTAGGCAAGACGCATGAAAGCTCTACGGCTCTGTAAGTGCTACCTGTTCCAAAATCCTGACTTCATCCGCTCCTTGCATATATGGCTTCACTCGATGCCCATTTACCTTGAATGTATCCCCATTTTTCTCATTCAGAAGCTCGATGGCTCCATATGAGAATATTTGGAGTATCCTATACGGCCCATACCATCTCGATCTGAGCTTTCCTAGAAACAGCTTCAACCTAGTGTTGAATAGGAGGACTAACATCCCCGGGCACAGATCCTTGAGGATTACTTTCTTGTCATGCATTCTCTTGGTCTTCTCTCTGTAGATTTTTGCATTCTCATATGCTTCATCCCGGAGTTCTTAGAGTTCGTTCAGTTGAAGTTTACGTTCTTCCCCTGCCTCGTCCATATCAAAGTTCAGCTTCTGGAGTGCCCAGTAAGCATTGTGCTCTAATTCCACTGGCAAATGGCAAGCCTTCCCAAAGATCAAACGATAGGGTGTCATTCCGATTGGAGTTTTGAAAGCAGTTCTATAGGCCCATAAGGCATCATTTAACTTGAACGACCAATCTTTCCTGTTTGTGTTCACAGTCTTTTCAAGGATTTGCTTGATGTGTCTGTTACTGACTTCTACTTGACTGGAGGTCTGAGGGTGATAGGGGGTTGCAACCTTGTGATTCACACTATATTTCTTCAGCAGTGTGGCAAATATCTTGTTACAAAAGTGACTTTCCCCATCACTTATGATGGCCCGTGGAGTCCCGAACCTGGAGAAAATCGTGCCCCTTACAAACTTCACAACTAATTTACTGTCATTGGTCTTCGTGGCTATGGCTTCAATCCATTTAGAAACGTAGTCCACGGTTACCAGGATGTAGCTGTATCCGTCCGATGGTGGGAATGGTCCTAAGAAATTGATTCCCCAGACATCAAAAATCTCTACTACCATTTGGCCTGACTGCGGCATTTCATTCCTCTTACTAATGTTTCCTGTTCTCTGACATCGGTCACATCGTAAGCAGAAGTGGTAAGCATCTTTGAACAATGTTGTCCAATAGAACCTCGAGTGAAGAACCTTCATCGCTGTCTTTCTAGAACTGTAGTGGCCTCCGCATTGAAGTTCTTGGTAGAACTTTAGGATGTCTAACTGTTCATCCTCTGGTATACATCTTCTAATGATTTGGTCTGCCTCATGTTTGAACAAGTATGGGTCATTCCAAAAGTACTGTCTTGTATTGAAAACGAATCTTTTTCTTCCTTGACTTGTCATGCCTGCTAGTAAAATCTTGTTTATGAGGAAGTTGACTATATCAGCATACCATGGCTCTGTGTTGCTTAATTTCAAAAGCTGTTCATCTGGAAAACTGTCCCTCAGTGGTAGAGTATCTTCTTCTGCATATGAATCTAACATTAGTCTACTCAAGTGGTCTGCTACCACATTCTCACTCCCTTTCTTGTCTCTGATCACTAAATCGAATTCCTGTAGTAGAAGGATCCATCGAATGAGTCTTGGCTTGGCATCCTTCTTCTGGAGGAGATATCGGAGTGCTGAGTGATCAGTGAACACAATAACCTTTGCGCCAATTAGATATGATCTGAATTTTTCTAGCGTAAAATAACTGCTAACAACTCCTTTTCTGTAGTGGAGTAGTTCATCTGTGTGTCATTCAGGGTCCTTGAAGCGTAGTATATAGCATGTGGAATTTTGTCAACCCTCTGCCCTAGTACTGCTCCAACAGCATAGTCAGAAGCATCACACATGAGCTCGAAAGGCAAACTCCAATCAAGTGGCCTCATTGTGGGAGCCGTGGTCAACAATTCCTTGAGTTCTTTAAATGCTGCCATACACTTCTCGTCAAAATCAAACTTGATCTCTTTTTGAAGTAGTCGACACAGGGGCCTCGAAATCTTCGAAAAGTCTTTGATGAACCTTTTGTAAAACCCTACATGTCCCAAAAATGCTCGAATTTCTCTCACTGATCTTGGAAACTGTAAACTTTTCATGACGTCGACTTTTGCCTTATCTACTTCAATGCCTCTACCCGAGATAATGTGCCCTAGCACAATTGCTTCCTTCACCATAAAGTGACTTTTCTTCCAGTTCAATACTAAATGAGCCTGCTTGCATCTTGCTAGCATTGAGGATAGGTTTCTCAAACACTCACCAAAAGAATTTCCCATTACTGAAAAGTCGTCCATGAAGATCTCTATTATGCCTTCCACCATATCTGAAAATATAGATGTCATGCACCTCTGAAATGTACCTGGAGCAATACATAGCCCAAATGGCATCCGTCGGTAGGCGAATGTACCGAAAGGACATGTGAAAGTGGTTTTCTCCTGATCTTCTGGAGCGATAGCAATCTGATTGTATCCGGAGTATGTTAGGTTGATAATTAGTGTTGGCATTAATTCCATATCAAAATGTGTTTTACTTGTAATGTTTAGTGGTTAGTAAATGAAGGATTTCGAAGACGAAGGACGTCTCAACCATTATTCGTTCAAGTTGCCGGCTTTTAAGAGTTTCGAACATTATCGGTCTACAAAGGTATACATGACCTCTTATCTCTTACAAGGCTAGGCACACACTCACACATATCATTCTTGTGTGTCCCTTCATGATTTTATTTCATTTACATTTCACTTTCACACACTTGGCAAAATATGCTCATGCATTCACATTTAGTTAATAAACTTTGTGTTTTGCATTTTCTAGGACTATGTCCGGAAACTAGCATATGTGTGTGTATTTGTGTTTGTATGTTTCCGTATTTTGTGTTTAGGACTTGAACATGTTCTTATTCAATGCCTTATTGAGTTCCGGTCGTTTCGGTTACTCATTCATAAGGTTTCGAGTCCAAACATGTTGACTATGCCACTTTACGTTCTCTTACGTTGTGTTGACTTCATCGATGATTTCCGAGATGATTTCTCAACCGTTTTTCAAAGTTGTATAGTCTTTTTTGTGCGTGAGAGAGTCACAGTTCGTAATCCAAAAATGGATTCGAATTCGGAGTTCGAACGCTCGAGATACGGGCCGACGAACCGAGGGTGCGCGGGAGAGGACAGCCCAGGCCGTGGTTGAGGCCGTGGGCCCCACGGCCTGGAGCACCTTCTGCTCCCGTGTGGGCCACGCGCCCCCCACAGCCTGGGGGTGACGTGGCACCACGTGATTGGTCGAAAAATTGCTTCTCTCTCCTCCTATTTCTTCCCTCTCTCTCTCATTTTGAATTTCTAAGAAGAAAAATTCTGGTCATCCCGTAGGGCATTCTCTCCAATTTTTCCAAACTTCAAAACACCATATCTTCCTCATCCGGAGTTGGATTTGAGTGATTCAAGTTGGAGAGTGTTCGTATTTGAGTCCTCTAACATCTCCAAGTGGTTTGGTAGCTGTTTGATCTTGATTTCCAGTGGTTGACCACTGAATTCCGAACCAGCTTCATAATCCGAGGTAATGGTCTCATCTTAGGGATTTCTTGTTATTTGACCTTCCAAATGCTTGGGGTTTCTTCTTCTATATCTATGTTATTATTTTATGAAAGCTATTTGAAAAGGTAGCTTGATTATCATTCCAATTGAAATTCAATTTATGGACTTATGTTGACTAGATTTTATGATTCTAGGTTTTACATTTGTTTGTGAGTTGTATTGTGATTAGAATGGCATCTTAGGTTGTTTGATACTTAATTGAATTAATTTTGTGTTAAAATGACTTTGAGATTTGATTTGGTCCTTTGATTGAAGAAATCAAGGATTTGTGTATTTGTTTGTGATTTAGAGAATATAGGTTTTGATTGATGTAAATCTCAAAACCTTGCTCTATATTTTTGTCTAGTATACTGATTGATTTTAATCTCATATATCTAGTCTTTGATTGTATATTGATAGCATCATGAATTAGGACTTAATGAACATTTTGTGATTCAAGTGTTATGTGTGTGAATGAGACTTTGAGTATATGTGTTAGGTGTTTCACATGCTTAGGTTTCTATTCATGTATTTTTGCATCTAGACTTGATTAATTGTGTTTTCACATGTTTAGGTCTATTTGTGCCATAGAATGTATTGATCACATGTTCTATGTTGAAATGAATGTTTGCATCATTTGCATTCACATGGTCACACTAGGAAGTCCTTGTAAAAGGCATGAAGTCTTGGTTAGAGTCGGGATGACTCGGATAGCCAAGCAAGAAGTCTTGCCTAGAGTCGGGATGACTCGGATAGGTAAGCAAGAAGTCATGGCTAGAGTCGGGAGGACTCGGATAGTCATGCATGGGAGGCTCCCTAGAGGCAATAGTGCCTTGGATAGGGAGTTGGCTAACATATTGGTAGGCCTAGGCGTATGGTTAGACATAGACTCCGATAGAGCGGGGTACACGGGATGTGTATGCACTCTTGAGGAATTTCTAATCTACCATCGATGTTGGTTGAGTGTGTTGTCCAATATATGGTGGTTCCGCATCATTGAGGGATTTCATACTTTCCAATAGGGTTGGGTAGGCTTAGACTTCACTAGGTTGGGTGAGCTAAAGATTGGTCACTTTGTGAATGTTCTATGTTTACTTTCCAATAATATAGTACCCAATGGTTGTAGTTCAACCCGTGGATGTTTCCTCCTTGGAGGTTTTACCACGTTAAAAAATCCCTTGTGTTAATTCTTTCTATCTCTTCTCTTATATTTTAATTGTATATTTTATTGTCTTGATTCATAATATTCACTTGTGATGTATTGTGAACCAAGTCTTTGTATAGTGTGATTAGAGTATTCATTCTATAGATCAATTTGTATCTTTGATTCTTTTGTATATTGTAATATTTGTTTAGTGACATTTTGATCACTCTTGTAACACATTGAACATCTTATGAAATACAAGCTTATTTTGTTGTTATGTTTATTTGATATTTTACCTCACATGACTTGTTGATATACTTAGACATTTCTCATATAATTGTGTCATTGTATTGTCTATGTATGTCTACCTTGGCTTATTGTGTTATGTGTAAGGCTACCTTGAGGGACAAACGGATGTTTGTTCAAGGGTTTGAAAAAAGGTGTAAAAACCTATTCACCCCCCCTCTAGGTATGCTTTAAGCAATTTAACTTCGTTTGTGTACATTCAGAGTACCCATCCAAAAAGCAGTAATGACTGTGACCTGCCGTTATGTTTATTTGATATTTTACCTCACATGACTTGTTGATATACTTAGACATTTCTCATATAATTGTGTCATTGTATTGTCTATGTATGTCTACCTTGGCTTATTGTGTTGTGTGTAAGGCTACCTTGAGGGACAAACGGATGTTTGTTCAAGGGTTTGAAAAAAGGTGTAAAAACCTATTCACCCCCCCTCTAGGTATGCTTTAAGCAATTTAACTTCGTTTGTGTACATTCAGAGTACCCATCCAAAAAGCAGTAATGACTGTGACCTGCCAGACGTTCCAACATCTGATCAATGAATGGCATAGGGAAATGATCCTTCTTAGTAGCTGTATTAAGTTTCCTATAATCGATGCATACTCGCCAGCCTGTCTGAACCCTTTGTGGTACCAACTCATTGTCTTCATTCTTCACCACAGTCAGCCCAGACTTCTTAGGCACTACATGAATAGGGCTAATCCACTTGCTGTCTGAAGTAGGGTAAATGATCCCATTTTCTAACAACTTGAGGATTTCCTTCTTGACTACCTCCTTCATGATTGGATTTAGCCTTCATTGCCCTTCGATAGTTGGTTTGGATCCTTCCTCAAGAAAAATTTTATGCATACACGTGGTAGGGCTAATTCCTTTCAAGTCATCCAACGACCAACCTATAGCCTCTCTGTAGTATCGCAACACATTGATCAATTCTTTCTCTTCCTCTGGTTGCAAGTCTGATGCAATGATCACCGGAAGTGTCTCATTTTCCCCTAGGAATGCATACTTCAAGGTAGATGGCAGTAGCTTGAGTTCCAAGATAGGTGGGGGAGTTGTGTTTGGCTGCTCATCCCTCAGAATGTGCTCCCCTGTTTCTTCATCTTCCCATGTGGCGCTAGCCTATACCAACATTTCTACCCAGTCAATTACTTGACCCTCTTCTAATTCGTAGTTTTTAGAAGCCATAGAGTCTTAAATATTCTTCTCAGAGAATTCAGCCACTAACACATCTTCAATGGAGTTTTCCATTTCCTGGTATGAACAATTTATACACTACATAGAATCAATGTTAACAAGACTACTGGAATAGTGAATTCTACCTATACCTAAAGTGCCTTAACTTTCCTAAGTATTTCTTAATCCTTATGTTATTTACTATAATGAGGTGTGTGTGTAAACCATCATGCATATAAACACATTATTCAACAATCAAAATCACAAGTTGTCTCACATATCATTGATTTTATCTTACTCCTGACAAACCTTTCATCCTAGCATGCACATGTCTCTAGATATTTTCTAATGATTTCTCTTTTCTAATCCTTGAAATTTTTGCAGCCTAGCATCACCATATAATCAAGAAAGAATAGAGAAAGAGAGATGACTTGCAAATCAAGTAAAGAATTAGTATCTAAAAGGTACCTTGGCTGAGGATCAAGAAGAGCAAGGATGTTTGAAATGAAAACTTCAGCTGAAAAATAGAGTACCAACCCAAAAGCCAGAACATCTACCTTTAAAACCCCTTTCTGACTACCTTGGCGGGTTTGTGCGGCGAGTTTAATCCCGCCGTACTAACTCGCCGCACAACAACCTTTGTTCAGAAGCAACTCGCCGCGGCTTCAGTTCCTTCTTCACGGCGGCCTATGTCCCGTCGCACAAGGTCGCGGTACGCTCCTTCCATAATTGGCGAGCTTGCTTCTACCGCCGTCCATGGTCTCGCCACAAGGTCATCAATTCCCAACGGGCTTATATCATCTGGACGGCGGCTTATATCCCGCCGAACCAAGGTCGCCGAGATGCTCCATTTTCCTTTGGCGAGCTTGGCCCTTCTAGACAGCGGCTTATGTCCCGCCGAACCAAGGTCGCCGCAATCCACCCCTAAAACCTACTCTCCCTTTTCGTACTTTCGGATCGTCTGACCTGCACGATTCACCTTACATACACAACATATACAATCCTAGCTCAATGCTCGAGGAAATTACACACATAATAGATATTATTACTTATTAGAGTCAAAAGTTGTGGGTCAAATGATCCCACACCTCATTACTAGTCCTTAATTAATAATTACAGACAAAGCAAGTAAAACATTCCATTTCCAACCCTGTTCTTCGGTCACCCACCTACACACACATAATATTCATTAAATTGTTCATGTATTTAAATGTGACGAGACGTGCTCATGCTTCCAATCTCAGAACAAGACATAAGAGGTCGGCGTAACAAGCTAAAGGTCATGGGTGCCTCAGGGAGCCACATTTTCACATCTGGTGTGGAGTTCACTTGTGGTGGGGAAGATTCCTTGTATGTGTCCTTTCGGACCCATATTTGCCTTGGTCTCCTCACAACCCTCCTAGGAGACACATTCCTTGTTTTACAGAACTCGTGATATCTCATGCAATTGGGCCTTTTGTGCACTTGAGTTCCACAATAATAACATGTTGGAGAGTAGAAAGTACCTCCATGGTTGTCAACTCTTTCTGCGGTATTGAGGTTGTGGATGGCTCACTTCCTTCCCGGACAAGTTGTGTTCAAGTCGTCTACCATATCCCGTACCTCCAATTCTTTCATTAGATCGAAAATCCTATCTTGCATCTTCTGTGTAGAGGACGCATAGGCCTCCTTCAAATCAGATATGAGTTTCATAACCTCCGCAAGATATCCCATCTGTTCCTCCTTCTCTTGATCTAGCTGCTTAATTCTTGTTAACAAATTCTTGTTGTGGGCAAGCAATTCCTCCTTGCTCAGAGTCTCTGAATCCTTCAAGCTTTTCTCTTCTTCTTCCAATGTCCTCAAAAATTCTTCCATGCTGTTAGACTCCTGAGTGTCTTGATTAGGTGGATTCTTTCCCTCAATTATGGATTCCTTCTTTGGCAATGGTTGAGCTCCAAACATATTGAACTCTACTACATCATCCAAAACACTCAAAGTGAGTTTCACTCCATGAACATCCACAACTGCTCGTGAGGTCGCCATAAACGGCCTTCCTAACAACACTGGTTGTGAGTTTCCATTCTCATCTCTATCCTCTACGTCCAACACTATAAAGTCAGTGGGAATGAGCAATCGATCCACCTTGAGGATCACATTCTCCACTACTCATCTAGGATTCTAGATGACTGATCTGCGAGATGCAAACTAATGGAAGTCAGCTTGAGTTCACTCAATCCCAGCCTTTCATACACAGAGTATGGCATCATGTTGATGCTGGCTCCTAGATCAAGCATGGCTTTTTCTGCTGAGGAGTTTCCCACAGTAATACTCAACTCAAAACTCCTTGGATCTTGTTCCTTGGTTGTGTACCCACTCCTAGAACTAGTAATGGCGTGAGCTTGCTCATGCATTGGGGCTTTCCCCTTGTCCTGTTGCCCGTTAGCCTCCATCACCTGTCCCAACTGAATTGATAACTTTTTCAGTGATGCCTCTATTCCTATCATTCTTTGGTCCATCTCCTGTTGATATGACTGTGGAGGGTTATGATTGCTCCACTAACTCGAACTCCCAACACCCTGCTGTACTTGATACTGACTACAGGGGTTGTTTCCACCCCATGATTGATTATGATCATACCTTGGCTGCTGGTAGGCATTGTTACTATTTCTCTGCCTGCCTTGATTCCACTTGTACATCGCTTGAGCTTCTGCCTCTAAATAAACCTCTCTATGGGAGGTGCATACATCTGCTCCATGTCCAATCATGCCACATGCTTGGCATACCTTACCTTGGCTATTCTGTTGCCCCTGCTGATTTACCATCATTGCCCTGACACTGTTATTCAAGGTCTCCATCTGCATTGCTAATTGTGCAGTCCCACTACGGCTTCCCTTTATGCTCCTTTGTTGAGAATTCTATCCCAGCATTTCATACTTATTGAACACATAATCAGCGGTACATTCCCTCATCTCCCCACCACAAGCATTGTCGATAATTGCTTGTGTGAGTCCAGTAAGTCCATCATAAAATGATTGCACCTATGACTGAAGTGTGAAATCGTGGTGTGGGCACTGAGCTAACAATAGCTTGAACCTCTCCCATGATTCGTGGAATGCTTCTTCTTCCTCCTCTTGGAAGTTTGCAATTCTTCCCTTTATTTCTTTGGTTTTCCAGGATGGAAAGAACTTGGAGAAAAATTTCTGCTCCACCTCAGCCCATGTGGTCAGTGTACCAGCTGGCAAAGCCATCAGCCATTTCTTGGCGTTGTCCTTCAAACAGTATGAAAAGCAATGCATCCTCAGTAGGTCCTCTGTTAACCGGCCTAATGGTATCATATTGATAGCATTGTAGTATTCTTTCATAAACTGAAGTGCATCCTCATTAGGTTTCCCATAGTAGGATGGCAAGATGTTATAGTGCAAGTTCTTTAGCTCATAGTCCCGCTGAGCGGCATTCAATGCTATGGCCGAAGGATGTGCCCCCATAATGGGCAATGAAAATTCTTTCATGCATCGTATGTCCTCCATCTAGTTCACTGTGAAGACTCTGCACACAAGTGCAAGAAAAGTAACGAAGATCAATGTGAAAAAGATAAACGTTATACTAGTGTGCAACTAAAAGTGTAGTAATTCTAAATTTTCCCTAAAATGACAATCCTAACCCTAGCTAACCACGCTACAAAAGAAAAATCCCCAGCAGCGACGCCAAAAGTTTGACGCGTCCTTACCGGGTCTCTAATTACACTATGATATGTTCTAAATTACCACGGTTATATTACTAAACGCGCGAGTATTTCACCCTTTGCAATCGTACAAGTTGTTATGCTAGTGTAGTGTACAAAGTAAGGGTATCGGTCCACAGGGAATCAAATAACTAGTAAATGCTAGAATTAGTGAGTATTTTATGGAATTAAACTAATGTGATGATAAAAGATTATAATTGATAAGCTAAGATGTTAGGGAATGTATGAAATTAGTAATAATGTACCACAAATAACCACTTTAATGCACTAAAGATTAATTCACTAGTGTTGTTCCACTTATGCCATCGGCACAATCAACCATTCACTTAATAAATCCTCTAAGTTTAGATCAATCATTAATGAATGTTAGTTGTAGAATTAAGCCTATAGAGTGAATTCTTAGAATATTGTATGAACACACACACTCTATCAAGTAGTATTAAATGACAATACTCAATTCAACATCAAGAATTTAGTATTTCATTTACTCTAAGCTAACCAATCCATGCTTCTAAGAATTATGAGATATATGACATGATTTCATCAATTCAAGCATACAAACACAAGCGATTCGTATAAGAAAAAGTGGTAATAAGTGATTACATCAATACTTTCATAAATTCATCAACAAAGTGTTTAGTTACACATGATCATCAAGTATAGCATATTAATGAACAAAAGGAAGAAATACTACCCTCTAAGAATCAAGGCCGACCTCTCCTTGCTCCATAGCAATACAAACCAAATGATCACAAATAACCTTCAAGAGATTGATGAGCAAGGTACTTACTAAGATCAATACCTTTTAGCTACAAAGATTACAAGTGAAAGCTTTTTAACCACTAATCTATTCTATGATGTAATAACCAAAAACTAACAATAACTATTTCTATGCTATTTTTGTCACACCTTGTTCAGTAGGAGAGAGAAGTATATATATGTTTTTCTTCAAGTGAAGCAAGGAATGCCAATTTGGCCCTTGGACGTGCCTCTGGCGGGTTTGTGCGGCAGGTTCAAACCCGTACAAACCCACCGCTCGAACCCGCCGCGGCCTCTGGTGAGTTTCTCGGCGTCTTCTTTCCTGCCGCAAGAACTCGCCGCGGCTTCTGAAAAGCTATCGGCGGCCTCTTTCCCATTGTACGAACTTGCCGTGCTTCTGGTGACTTCAAACCTTTGGGACGGCTGGAATGTTCCCGCCGTAAGAACCCACCGTAATTTCTGGCAACTTCAAGCTCCCTGGCTGGCGGCTTATGTCCAGCTGTGTCTTCTTCTCATGGTTTTGCTCCTCTTTTAACCACTTTGATGCAAAAACCTTCCTAACTGGTCAGATTACCTAAACTTAACAAAAACACACGTTATGCACACAAAATTGCTTGAATACGAACAAAAAGGTAGGAATAAGGGGCGCTAAATGTGAACATTCATAGCGCGATCAATACTTCATTGCCTTCTATGAGGTTGCTAAGGTTTTCCCTCCTCCTTTTGACTTGCTAACCCCTCTTGGCTAGGATCGGGATCATATCCTGGCTAAGGCCGCTACGCTCTCAGACGCTGATCTAGATCAAAGAAGTCCCTCACAGATTGCCACCGTCCCGGATCCATCTTCTCGTCCACCTACTGTTGGTTCTAGTGACGCTATCGAGGTGGAGTCTCAAGATCCTCCTTCTACTCGAGAAGATCTAGGGCGGGACTCTGTTCAACAGACTAGGGTGGTTGATTTCTCTGCTAAGGCAGACGCGCTTGAAGTTGATCACATTTAGGTTGTGGCTGAAACCCAGGTAGCGGAAGGGGTAGACGGGTCTATGCAGGAGGAACAAATAGGAGAAGAGTAGGATGTATGACCTCGCCTTTTGTTATTTATTATTTTTTATAGCCCGGGAATAGGGATTGGGCACCCTGATTGATTGAATGGATTCCTCCTCTTTTTTGTAATAATTTTATTTCACTTTCCTCATACACTTGCTTGTAGAACTTACGTCTTGGTCGAGGATGATTTTTGTATACTTGATCCAAGTATGGCTTACCCTGATCTTGTAGTGTTTAGTTTCAATCTTGATTGGCTAGTAAATAATGGGATTCATACCTGCCTTGTTTCTTGGAAGCGGTTTTTGTTCGATAGTCCCCCTTAGTATTAGTCGGCTACGTTTTTAGTCAAGTAAACTCTTCTAAGCATGGGATTATCTTGACTAGGAAATCCTAACCCGGGTACGAAGCCAAAGCTACCTAGATATCCCAATTTGACCATTGTCCACCTAATCTTGATGAGTTCTTCGTTGGGGATCCTGATGACGGATTCATCATGGTTGCCTATCGGGGTGAAGTGTCTGGCATCTTGGAATGGTGGCCTGGTTTGTAGGGAAAAATACCGTAGTACACGCAGCGGAAGCGATACTAAAAAAAGATTTAGTGACTTTTAAAAATTTTTCCTTTATGAACCTTAAACCCTTTAATTAATTAAACATGCATATACATTAACAAAAAGTAGATTACCTTTTGTTGCGTGATCCGATTGACTTACGTCGATGGTAATCCGCAAGATCTTCAATCCTAGCACGAACGTGGATCACCTAGGAGCGTGGTCTCCCTTTTCTTTGAATTGCAAACCTGTGAATGGACAAAACAAAACTTTTCTTTTCTTTGTTAGTCACAAAACAATCAAAAGAATGTCTAAGATTATTCCGGTCACTTTTGAGCTCTCAATCTAATGATCGAAACTCGCGTGAACCTATATCGATATCGTATACACAAGCTTATTAATGATTAAGCAAATAGTATACTATCAAAGAATAATCTAACACTCCTTTTTGTCTTAGTAGAATAAAAACTCTCTATGAATGAAGAAGAAGAAGAAAAATATAATCTCATGAACACATGTGTGTAGTGGCCGAACCCTATAGCAAGAATAATATAGGGTGGCCGAATTTTGCTTTCTTTCTCCTTTAGGGTTGCCGAATTCTATGTAGTTGTGTATTTTAGGGTTGGCCGAATTTCATCATGTCACTTATATAGGGTGACCGAAATTCAACCCTAATTCTTTTCAACTTTTTAGACTTCAAACCCTAATCTAACTCATAGATATTTTATTCTATTCTTTTAACTAAATAAAAAGACTCCTTATTTGATTAAATAAATAAAATTAATTATTTATTTCCTTATCAAACAAGTCTTTTACTTTTAGGAAATATATTTCCTGATTAGAAAAGATTTGTTTCTTTAATTAAACAATTAATTAATAAATTAATTAATTCTTATTTAATTAAAACAAATGAAACAAAATAATATATTAGGTTAAAACTTTAACCTTGCCGCCCCACTTGAATAAAATTGGGCCTAATATTATTTTCTTATTTCATTTAATCCATTGGACTTTAAATAAAAAGCCCACATGTGAACCAGACCCATTCTTACTAAAAGAAACAAGCCCACATGTCTTTCATTATTATATTAATATAATTGAGCAGCCCATTACATAAATAATGTGCAAATTATATTCTTAATATATTAAATGCAATTCTAGATGGACCCTTAAATTGGTCCGGTAGAATATATCAAGTGATCCATGCAAGTCCGTGTGGATTGGGGATCTTGGCGGGCCATCTAAATTTAAGCTTCAATAGACATAACCTAATCACAATCAACAAATGATTCACTTAGGTCCGATCCATTAATCTTAACTCATGCCACTAAAGAGCTAAAACTGAACTCTTAAATAAAGATAGAAAAGGAAGATGCTCCTCATTCATACCCTAGACAATCATATTGGAGATAGTGTATCCTCGTGATTAATATCAGTAATCGCCAAGAGTTCATAGACCGCCTATAACTCTCCAAGTTACCATATTTACTCATATGACCACGTTTTGAACTTGGATATTTTGACTTGTCCAGAAGCCATGTTTTCAATAGACACTATCGAAAACTCAACGTTGAGATTTAATATCCAGTTACCTCAAAACATCCATATGATGATATTATACTCTCATTTAATTAAATGGAGCCACGATGTCCATATCTATAAATGAAGTCCTTTATCGATTAACAAATGAATATCACCAAACTATCGAGGATAGACTATGCGGTATAATCGTACTCATTGATAACTCAAATGATATCACTTGCAACCATAAGTCCATCATTTATCTCAGGATTAAGATAGACTCTCCGATTGTCCTGATAATGAAAAGACTTTTATCTACTGACGGTTATAGATAAAGTATTTCATTGTGATCCAGTTCAATGCACCCAGTGCACTAGATCCTTTTGCTCGAAGACACTCCGATGATTTTAGACTCATCATATCTCATTTGATCCCACTCAAATGCTAGCAAAAGAATTCTACAACTTTAACAAGATAAAGGTGCCCAACCTTTAACTTAAGTTGTGAACATTATTCAAGACTAACTAAAGAATTGTGTCTACCACATACATATCCAGATGTACGAACAATTCTTCTTTTCCCATAGTCTTTAGACCTTATGATTATTTACTTTGACAATTATAATATTAAACTATAAATGCTATACCATTTGTTAAACCAGAAATCACTTTATTAATATGAAAAAGATTGTTAATTACAACATTACACTCTTGCTATTGAGCATAACCCTAACATGGTTCCTCGATGCTTTGTCCTAGTAAGCGATTAAAGCCATTTTGATACCAGGATTTTATATGTGATACGGAGAAGTGAAGTATCAAGTATCCTGATTAGGTATCCTGATCCTTTCATGATCAATCCTGGTAGGAAACTTGATTTCTTGGCGAACTGTCCTGTTAGGCAACTAAGGCCACTTCAGCACCAGGTTTATCCCGGAGAGGGGGATTCCCCGTCAAAGTCTTCAAGAGGTCTATATAGGTTCTCCTGGTCTCGATAAGGTAGACTCTGGCGGGCGACTACGCCCCTTATGCATTTAAGCACCAGATCCTTCTTGGAGGAGGGTATACCTCGACCAAGGCAGCAGGAATGCCATGTGGCCCTTCCTGGTCTTGATGTGAAAGGAATGGCGAAGACTTGCTAGGCGAAATTAGGAGAACCACGTAGATAAAAGCTGACTTTATTGAATTTCTCAAAAGCAAATACAAAGCAAAAATCAGGGTATATATATCAGAAGTATACCAACCGTGAAAACATTCCTCTTCAAATTTTAAGACTAAAACCCTTTTCGGGTGACCATCCTTCCCGGAACGACCTACCGAGTAACCATCCATGTCTCCAAACTATTCTGCGAGGTACTTACCAATCTATCCCTGCTCTTCTTCTATAGGGCCATCTAGCTATGCCATCCTGTGGCCCGGTTCATAAGTAATATGAGCATACCGCTTGGCTAATGTGGTAGGGTTGGTAGACACTACATAACAGGCGCAGGCTGCTTGATGATCTCCTCTGACCTCTCATACTTCGGTTCCAACCGGGAATTTCAGAACGTTGTGATAAATGGATAGGACTCCCCTAATTCCCGATAAGAAAGGTCTTCCCAAGATTGCATTATAGGCAGATGAGGTATCTACCACGATGAACTCTATCATGATATTCTGTTGAAGAGGGGCTTCTCCAATTATCATCGATAAGATGTGTGTTCCTACTGGCATCACGGAGTCCCCTGTAATCCATATAAAGGTGTAATGCAACTGTTGTAGCAGGGGTTCTTAAGGTTGAGTTTCTCCATTGCTCCTTTGAACAAGATATCCACGCTACTTTCGGTGTCTATTAGGATACGGTGGACTCGGTAATTGGCAATCTGTACTGTGATCACTATTGGATCGTCATGGGGATGTACTGTGTTGTAAGCATCATCCTTAGTAAAAATAATCTGAGTAGAACGGGGGTATTCTCGTGATCCTCTAGATACTCGAAACACGTCCTAGCCAGTAGTGAGCCTTGGGATCTTCCTAGCATGATTCTTTCTTGAATTGTTGGAAGTCCCTGCTAGAGTTGATAGTATGAATAACCTGAACTTGTTGCATTAAGTCCTTTCATTTGTCCTTCCTCCTTTCTTCTGCATCTCACATTTCCCTCTGCACCTCCTTTCCCACCTTGATACTGTCTCGCACTAGTTGCAAAAATTTGACTAAAAGTCCTCCTCTTACCAATCCCTCAATCTGGTTGTGAAGACTATAGCATTCGAATGTGTTATGCCCGACATCTTCATGAAAGTCGTAGTATTTGTAACGATTTCTCTGATCAGCTGGGACCTTTATCGGATCGGGCTTCCTAAGTAAGCCCTTATCGCGAATAGCCAGGTATATGGTTTCTCGAAAGGCATTGAAAGAAGTGTAGTGGTTGTACTAGTCTTCCTCGATTGATACCCGGGATACTTCTCTAAGTGGAGGAGTTACTCGGGGAGGAGTCCTTCTAGCCGGGTATCTTTCCCGGTGCTGATGAGGAGGTGGCCTATACGTCGATCGATTCGGAGAAGGGTTCTGGAATTTCTTTGCAGGTGCAGATTTAGGGGATTCCTTCTTAGGCTGCTTAGATGTTCGGGCTTCATCATGTTCAACCTTAACTCGGAGTTGCTCGTCTATGTCCACTTGCTCTAACGCCCTATCATAGGCCTCCTGGTAGGTCTCAGGTGGGTGTTTGGTGAATGATCGGAACAACCTGTCAACACACAAGTTCCATATGAAATTGGCAAGGGTCTCCTTTTCAGCAAAAACACCTATCTGGATCACTTCCTTGTGGAACTTCTTTACGTAGGATCTCAGTGTTTCACCTCGTTCCTGGATTACATATTGTAGTAGGACAGGGTCCTTGGGCAAGGCTTGATCCCTTGAAACTGAGCACAAAAGTCGGTAGTGAGCTTTGTAAAAGAATCCACACTTCCTGTAGGCAACTTTTTGAACCAAGTCTTCGCACAGTCGGTTAGGGTGGAAGGGAACATCCTGCACATAGCTGACCGAGTAGCATTTTGGATTTCCATCTGGTGGACAAAGCTTTCCATATGACTCACGGGATCCTCCGATCTGGAATACTTCTCGGTAGGCATCTTGAATTTGGGGGGTAACTCAGCTTCTCGAATCCTTTTGGAGAAAGGCGCATTCATCTCCCCCAAGGGGTTCTTCCGAGTACCCCGGTGTTTCTGTAAGGATTCCCATATCTTGATTGGCTTATTTCGTGGACAAACCACATGATGGGGTTGATTGTGTAAGGGTAGTTTAGGTGATTGATCTTCAAGCTCGAAGGCCCTTCCAAGACCTCAAGGGACAAGCATGCCAAAGGTATAATTTCTAGTGCTTGGTTTTCTTTGAAGAGATTTAGTTAGCGCACACACACTTAGCATACTTGTTCTTGTGTGCATACTCTTCACATGTCAGTTTACACACTAGCACTTTGATTGATATCTTGTTATGTGTATATGTGCTTAGTAATTCATTTCCCGATATAATTCGGAAACGTCCGCGCTTGCACTTATGAGTGCTTGGTTTCGCGCAAAGACCGCCTATGGAGAATGCCCTTGGCTTTTCCTTGGTTTTCACCTCTGTTGGTGATCGGCGGTTATGATCGGTGGCCTGGCCGCCAAACGAAACCGCCATTTTGACCTGATTGATTTTTCTCTTGGGTTTGATTCAGTGGTTGGATCGGCGGTCACGAAATCACCGAATGAAACCACCGTTGTTCCCTTGGTCTTCTCGGGTTCAATTCGACGGTTACGAACGGTGGCCTGGCCGCCGTTTGAAACCGTCGATCGGTGCGTTTCAGGGGCAAACTTGTCTTTTCATATGCCCAATTCTTGATGTCTATAAATATCTTACTTTCTCATTATCTGAACAAGTTCTATGACTCCTTAGAACCCTAAACTTAAAAGAGAGATTTTTGAGAAAAAATCAAATCAAGAACTCACCTTTAACCACTCAAATCAAATCCTTTTTGCATCAAATTTCATATTGCATCTTCTATGACTATATAGAATGCATCCATGATTGGGTTTGCATCATCACAACTTGCTTGGTAAGATTTTGATTAAGTTCATCTTATTTTAGTATTTTTACTATCAAGCTATTCTCTTTAAATTTACTTGTATGTTTTTGATCATATGATAAACACAAGAATAAAGAATTAATTGTGATGAATTGATTGAGTGTTGTTTTGTGATAGCTAATTAGGTTTTTGATTAATCTTGATTAGCTAAGCTATTTGACATGTCATTTAGCAATTGATATCTAGGGTTGATTTAATTGATTATATCATCATCCTAGATATGCATCTAAGGTTACCTAGCCTTGTTTGTTATTTGAATATTCATATATATTCACATAGGTTGTATAATCTCTTCATTGAGAATTAAGTCTTGAGGCTAAGATTGCTTAGGCCTCAAGAAATTGGACTAGAGCCACTTTTAAAGGCCTGCGTGGTAGAAGTGGGGGGTTATTGACCGGAGTGTTAGACGAGGTCTACATAGGTTATAAACTCCATTTTAATTAGTGGATTTCGAGGTTCGAGTGTGGTGCACTAAACAGCCCGTGGTTTTTCCCAGTGGTTGGGTTTCCACGTATACATCAAGTGTTATTTAAATTCCGCACTATATTACACTTGCTTGTATTTTTTGACTAGTATGGGCATTTTCGTAAAATTGACTTGCATGCGAAAATTGGGTAATAATAGCTAAAATCTATTCACCCCCCCCCCCCCCCCTCTCTAGATTAATATTCAACACACCTAGTATTTGTTTCAGTTTCTCTTTCTTTAATTCCTCGAGTTCCTTCGCCATCTTGGCCATCTGATCCTCAAGGCGTTTGGATCCGTCGGGTCTAGACCGGGCTATAGAGTCCTCATTGTCCGAAGTTTCTGATTCCACAGTTGGTTCCTCCTAGGTCCAGTACTGCCACCTGTATTGGGCTGAGGATCCTTTCTTTCTACTGCCGGCCTTGTTGTTGGTTGGATCCTTATAGGCGGGATGTTGACAGCCAATTTCACCAATCGTGGTCTAAGGTCTCCAAGGTGATCCTGCACTGGTAAGGCGGCCCGAGTTTGTCAAAGACCGGTACCTGGGTACTTGGTCCAGCCCCCTCTGCAAATCTAGGTGTTAGGTTTATAGTTTGTGTTGGCATGTATTCCATATCAAAACGTGTTTCTTTTGTAATGTTTAGTGGTTTATATGTTGAAGATTTATGAAGACGAAGAAAGTCTTGGCCACAATTCATGCAAGATGCCGACTTCAAAGAGATATGTGCTTCATTGATCATCAAAGGTAATATAAGACCTCATATCTCTTACAAGGCTAGGCACACACACACACATGGCATCATTGTGTGTTCCTTCATGGTTAAACATCATTGATATATCACTTTCACACACTTGATAATATATGCTCATGCATTTATACTATCTTGACAAACTTTGCTTATTGCATGTTCTAGGACTATGTCTAGGAAATAGCATATGTGTGTGTCTTTGTGTTTGTATGTTTCCGTATTTTTGTATTTGGACTTGAATATGCTCTATTATGATTCCTGATTGACTTCCAGTCGTTTCGGTTACTCATTCATTTAGTTTCGAGTCCAAACGATGTAGCTACGCTATTTTTTGTTCTCATTCATTGAGTTGACTTCATCGTCTTTTTCCAAGATGATTTCTCAACCATTTTTCAAAGTTGTGTAGTCATCGTCGTGCGTGAGAGAGTCACGGTTTGTAATCCAAAAACGGATTTGAAATCGGAGTTCGGATGCCCAAGATACGGCTGAAGAATGTGAGGGAGCGCGCGAGGGCATAAGTGGCCAAGAGGCCACGTGTGGCCCAAGCCGTGGGTGAGCCGTGGGCCCCACGGCCAGAGGGGCTCTCTGCCCCCATGTGGCCCACGCACCCCCCACGGGGCTGGGCTGATGTGGCCTCTTGTGGTTGGCCAATATTTGCCTTCTCTCTCCTCCTTTTTATTTCCCTCCATTCCCTCCAATTCATTTTAAGAAGAAAATCTTTGAAATCCCGTCAGATTTTTTCTCCCAAATTTTCTCATCTTCCAAACACCATAACTTTATCATACGAAGTTGGATTTGAGTGATTCAAGTTGGAGAACATTCATAATCGAGTCCTCTACCTTTTCCAAGTTGTTTGGCAGCTGTTTGATTGATGTTTCTGGTGGTTCCACATAGAAAAGCGAACCAGCTCGTGAATCCAAGGTATTGGTCTTATCTTTGGGATTTCTTTCTTTTTAACCTTCAATTTGCTTGGGGTTTCTTCTTCTATATGTATGTGTATGTATGATGAATTCTATTTGAAAAGATAGCTTCATAATCAAAGCTAATCAAGTCTAATTAGAGAAAAGTGTGAACTAGTTTTCTATTATTCTAGTTTTTCACATGATTGAGAGTTGTATTGTGCTTAGCTTGATATCTAGGGTTATTTGTGACTTGATTGATTCATTTTATGATTAATAACTTTAGCATGTGCTTGGATCCTTTAATTGAATAAATTCTAGGATTAGCACATTTGATTTGGTGTTTAGAGCTAAATAGGATTTAATTGATTATTCATTATATTATTTCTCTAAATACTTGCTAGAATATTCTTTGAATACACTTTGTGATTCTAGCATTTTTTTGTTGTTTGTGTTCTAAAGTTTTGATTATATGCTTAATGAACATGCTTTGTTTTCAAGCTTTAGAAACATGAATAGAATCTAGGATTTGGCATGTTTTTGGTGTTTTGCATGCTCTAGATTTTTGTTCATGTTTAAGGTCTAGACAACTTTGTTTGATGAACTTTGTTGCCTATGTCTAGATCTTCATGAAGTGTACCTTATCCATACATTTCATATGCTCATGCATCATTTTGTGTGGTGTCATGTTTTGGATCATAAACTAGAAAAATGTACATTGTGTGCTCATTGATTATTTCTAGTTTCCATAGGATGTATTGATCATATATTCTGTGTTGCATGTGTTTGCATCATTTGCATCACTTAGATCATTGCCTTGTAAAAGGTTGAAGTCTCTAGCAAAGTGAGAGTAGCTTTGTGGATAGAGCAAAGAAGTCTTGATTAGAGTCGGGAGGACTCGGATAATCAAGCAAGAAGACTTAGCTAGGAGTAGAAAACTCCGGATAGCTAAGCAAAAAATCTTCCTAGAGACGTGAGCATCTTGGATAGGAAGTTGCTTTCTAGAGGTGTAGGACACATCTCGGATAGGAAGTAGGCTAGGTGGTTCACTAGGCCCGAGGGTAGACTAGGAGTTGATAGCTTAGGGTGGATATCATATGTTGATAGCCTTAAGTGTGTAAGTCCTTTTCGTCATAGTGAATTGCTTTGCCGGTGGTTGTGGATTCAACCCGTGGATGTTTCCTCTTCGGAGGTTTACCACGTAAAAATCAATGTGTCAAATGTCTCTATCTCTATCTCTTTATATTTGTATGTATGATCTATATAACTTGTTTAAGCTCTTAATTTCCTCACATTCTTGTAAACAAGTTATTGATAAAGAAAGAGTTGCACACATTGTTGGTTGAATCAACATTTGTTTCTTGTATCTTGTAAGTGCTTGAACATTGTATCTTGTGATTCTATATCAAGTTGTAAAGCTCAACTTGGTAAGTTTGCATTGTAATATTCAAAGTACAACTTGTGGAATTTAAATTTGCTCACTATTGAATATACTTGTAAAAGAGATACATTGTTTATTGATATATGTTTTGTAGACTAAGGGTGGTGAATTGAGCATACTTGTGATAATTGTTTTCTCATAACAATCATGTTTGAGGTTAATATGTATGCTCACCAAGTTCTTGACATAAGTCACGAAAAAGTTTTTAAAACTAGTGTGTCAACCTATTCACCCCCCCTCTAGGTTGTTTAGTATAACCTTGTAGGCATTTTCAATTGGTATCAGAGCGGGTCACTTAAAGCAATTAGTGTGATTCGGGATCTACAAGGTTATTTACTGTGATAACAACCTTTAGTCTATTTTTGTTTGTAATGGTTGTCCTCCTTTATTGATTGGGAAAATGTTTGTTTTGTTGAAAATGCTCATGATAGACTTCACTATGTCTAGTGATGAGCAAGCTTGGTTGGATAGTCAAGAAAGGTTTCTCTTCTCCGAGTTTTATATTTGGAGTAGTTTCTCCATACCAATATGTTCATGAAGTATGAATGAGGTTTATTTTTGAGAAGTTGAAATTTTTAGACTTTTTTGCCATTTATAGTTGTATATATTTTTTAAGCATCTTGTTCTTAATAAAGATTCATATATGGCAAAAGAGGAATGAAATAGATTCCAAGCTACTTATGAAAAAGGTTCTTCTTGTTTTATATTTCATTTGTCTACTAACAATTTTGTTGATAAGCTTGAAAAGCATGTTAGTGTCAAATGCAAAGATGAAGAAGTTTTCCCGGAGGATAATCATGCTAGACATGATCACTAGAATTCAACCTCTTGAGAAGGAAAGAGATAAAGCTTTGAAGGAAGTCGAAGTGAAGAATGAAGTGATCAAATGTCTAGAAGAAAAGACGGTTGAAGTTGCTCTTGTGTTAGATAGTTTAATAAATGTTTTTGCTAATAATTTGTTTTCTTTCTTGTAGGAAATGAACAAAGACAAGGAAGAGGAGTTGGCAATCATGAAGGGCCAAAAAGCTTGGTGATCTTCATGAAGATTCAAGTGACTTATGCTTTGTAGTTGAGCAAGTTAAGTCTCCTACAACTAAAGGCAAGTTGTAAGGATTCCCGGTTGTTGATTGGCTTATTTCGTGGGCAAACCACATGTTGGGGTTTATTGTGTCAGGGTAGTTTAGGTGATTGAGGATCAAGCTCAAAGGCCCTTTCAAGACCTCAAGGGACAAGCACGCCAAAGGTATAATCTCTAGTGCTTATTTTTCTTTGAAGAGATTAGTTGCACACACACACTTAGCATACTAGCATTTGTGTGCATTCTCTTCACATGTCACATTCCACACTTACACTTCTTTGTTATATTTTTTATGTGTGGATTTGTCCATAGATGAGTTCCGAGCGATTCAGAGACTTTTCAATATGTTTCGGATGATTTTCGAGACATTTGGGACATTCCGTGTTTTTATCGGAAACCGGATTTCAATTCCGAGCTTAAATTGGAAAGTTATATAATTTTCTATATTTATGATTAAATCCGGGTCAATATTCCGAAGACGGAATTGCTTTCTTTTGTTTTTGAAAGTTAAGCCATTTAATTGTGTGCATATGTTTTATTGTGAGCTCATGTTTGTTGTGACTGCATGTGCATGACCTTGACAAATCATTGGACTATTTGAGTTTCTCTCACGTGAGCTCACCTCACTAGATTGCTTCAATTAATTTTGTTTCTCAAATGTCAAAACGGTGCAGCTTTAAAGTGAATTGATTTTTTCTAAATTGTCTAAAACAGTGTAGCATTACATTCAACCTAATTATAATATATATATATATATATAATTTCTGCACCTTTTCAGACCTGACATATATATATTTATTTTTATTCTTTACTTGACAACACACACATTTTTAAGAGAAAAATATCTTCAAGTGAGAAACTCCCAAGAACTTGTCTTTAACTCTCAAAACCCATTTTCATATGCATCAAAATATCATCTAAGCATTTTCTAGCATAGTTAGGATGTTTACTTGCATGGGTCTTGGTCAACACACTTCCCTTGGTATGTTCTTCACTATTATCATTTATAATTAGTGTTTTATTTATCAAGACATCTCTTTTATTATTTGTTTGTTCTTAGATTAAATTCTAATATTCAAAATAGAGATTGTTGTGTTTGACATGATTGAATGTTGTATTGTGATAGCTAATTAAGTTTTTGTATAATCTTGATTAGCTAAGCTATTTGACATGTCATTTAGTTTTTAATATCTAGGATTGTTCTAATTGCATATTAATCATCTTAGATAAGCATATAGGGTTTCCCTTGCTTTATGTTGCATTTGGATATTCATATATTCACTTAGGGTGTTATTCTCTTCATTGAGAAAGTAAGTCTTGTGTGTAGCTTCCGGGATTAGGTTGCTTAGATCGCAAGCAAATTGGACTAGGTTCACTCATACCGGGATTAGGTAGGTGTGTGATTGCTTCTGGGATTAGGTTGTAATCGTTTTACACATTTAGTGGATTCGAGGTTCGAGTGTGGCTTACTTACTAGCCTGTGGTTTTTCCCGTGAGGGTTTCCACGTAAAAATCAAGTGTTATTTAATTTCCGCATTTTATACTTGATTTATTGCTTTATCTAGTTAGGGGTAATTTCATAATTTTGACTTAACACGAAAAATTGGGTAATAAGTTTAAAATCTGATCACCCCCCTCTAGATAGTTTTATACACACCGTGCTATAATTTCTTTCAGTTGGTATCAGAGCGGGTTCCTAGACATACATAGGTGATCCTTGCTTATTTTGGTGTGTTTTGCATTTTGTGTGATTTTTGATCATTCATACATTTGCATTCATTTCATTCATTCATAAACACTATGAGTGGAAACGGTGGAAATGGTGGTGGCAACGAAGGTGCTTCTAGCACAAGGCCTCCACTTCTTACCGGATTGAACTATTCCCAATGGAAAGGGAAGATGGAATCCTACATATGCCAAATTCACGACCGTGCATGGATGGCGGTGGAAGATGGATATGATCTACCCAAGATGACTCCCGGTGGTGGAGGAGAAGAAGTATTGAAGCCTAAGGCGCAATGGAATGCGTAAGAGTTTGAGGCTTCAAAGTGGAATAGGAAGGCGATGCATGCCATCTTATGTGCTATGGACGAAAATCAATACAAATTGATTCAAAATACTAGGATAGCTAAGGAGGCATGGGACATCCTAGAGATTGCACATGAGGGAACCGAAGTGGTGAAGGACTCTAAGCTTCAAGTCCTCCAAACTCAATTCGAGATGCTTAAGATGGAGAAGAATGAGTGCTTCAACGACTTCGAGATCAAGTTGATGGACATAGTCAACCAAAGTTATCAACTTGGTGATCCATATTTGGATAGGAGAATCAAGCAAAAGATTATGAGATCTCTCCCCGATAGGTTCGAATCGAAGGTGACGGCTTTGGAAGAAAATAGTGGTTATAAGGATATGAAGCCGAGTGAGGTGATTAGGAGACTTCTAGCTTATGAGTCTAAGAAGGGTCCTATCTCCACACCTCCTAAAAAGCAAAAAGGAATTGCTTTGAAAACCTCCAAAGATGAAAATGAGGCAAAGAAGATTGACTCGGATGAAGACCTTGCCTTGTTTGTAAAAAGGTTCAACAAGGTTATGAAATTTAGAAGAAAGGGCTTTGGATCAAAAGGTCAAGATTTGAAGAAAAAGGGCTCTTTCAAGAAGTTTGAACCTAGGCAAGAAAGGACCGAAAGTAAAGGGGTCCGATGTTTCGAGTGTGGTGGCATAAGTCACTTTGCCCCCGAATGTGCAAATCATGTTGAGAAGAAAAAGGGAAAAGTGATGGCCGCCACTTGGAGTGGAAGTAGTGATGACTCCTATGAGGGAGATAAGTCTTCGGATGATGAAGAGCTCATGGCTAATCTCCTAGCTTTTGCCTCCTCCCATAAAAGCGAAAGTGCTAGTGAAAGAGAGGAAATGAGTCAAGAGGAAAATGACTCAAGTGGAGAAGAAAGTGATTCCTCTTCTAACTCCATAAATGGTTTTGTGGAGAAAAAGGTGCTTGCTAAATACCATGCCGAGTTTAATGATTTAGCAATCAAGAGCACAAGAAAGATCAAGATGTTGAGAGAAGAAAATCTTGAGCTCTTATCTCATAATGACCATTTAAGTGAACAAATGGAAAAATTCAAGAAGATGGAAGATAAGCTAAGAGATGAGTTAGTCTTATCTAGGAGGAATGAAGAAAGTCTAAAGAGGGAGCTTGAAGAAGTAAGAGAGTCTATGACTAGGATGGATTCTAGCACCAAGAAGCTTGACCATATGCTTGGTGTTGGAAAGAGTCCATGTGACAAGAGGGGTCTTGGGTATGAAGATGGCAAGAAGATCTCTACCTCTAACAAGACCATGTTTGTCAAGAGTTTGAGGAACGAAGAAACTTCATATGTGCAAATTCCTAGGAAGAAGTTAGAAGTAGGACAATGTTCAAATGCACAAATGAAGATGGGGCCAAGAAGGCAACCTCAAGCTCAACCCCCTAGGGTCCCTTAAGCCAACATTCCTCCACACTTGGCTCACAAAGGAAAGAGACCTATCGCTAGGAAGCAATCTAGACCGGTTCAACAACGAAGACGGATTGAACCCATTCATCCACAAAGACAAGGACAATGTATGATTCCTTATTTTACTCCTATATGTCACTTTTGTGGATTTGATGGTCATATTAGACCACATTGCTTTCGATATATTAAAATGTGCAAAACTAGAAGCATGATAGAGCATAAAAAGAAAAGAGCCATGATGCATGTTCCTAGGAATGATAATATTATTATGCATGATCCTAGAACATCTAGAACCCATGTACCAAAGACCACTAAGAAAACTAAGATTGTTTCTAGGTGGACTAGAAAGAATGAAAATGTTTGCCATGTTGCTCAAATAGCCTTGAAGGCAAATTCTTCTAATTTTTGGTATTTAGATAGTGGGTGCTCTAGGCACATGACGGGAAACAAGAGTTTCTTCGAGACTCTTGTTATGGAGGAAGGAGGATATGTCACTTTTGGTGATGGATCCAAAAAGAAAGTTGTAAGGAAAGGAACCATTTCTATTCCCGGATTACCCTCCTTATCCGATGCTTTATTTGTTGATGGCTTGAAAGCCAATTTAATAAGCATTTCACATCTAAGTGATGAAAGATATTCCGTCTTGTTTAGTAAAGATGATTGCTCAATCCTAAAGCCTGATGGACAAACCTTGTTGAAAGGTATGAGATCTAGTGACAATGTTTATTGTCTTGAAGCTAGAATAGTCTCAAACAATGTGTCCATGGATGAGCAAATAGAGTTGTGGCATGAAAGACTTGGCCACATGAACTTTAGGAACTTAAGAACCCTTGGAAAGTTCGATTGTGTGCGTGGCCTCCCTAAGCTTGGGAAGAAAGCCAATGGTATTTGTGGACCTTGCCAACAAGGAAAACAAACCAAAAGCATGCACAAAAAGGGCAAGTATCTCTCGACCAAGGAGCCCCTAGAGCTTCTCCACATGGATCTCATGGGTCCTATGCAAACTAAGAGTTTAGGTGGAAAGAGATACATTTTTGTTTGTGTTGATGATTTCTCTAGATTTACATGGACATATTTTCTTAGAGAAAAATCTGAAACTTTTGATAAGTTTAAAATGCTTTGTACTAAAATACAAAATGAAATGAATTCTAACATTAAAAGCATTAAACGGATTAGAAGTGACCATGGGAGGGAATTTGAGAATGCCTCTTTTGAAAGCTATTGTGATAGCTTAGGCATCTCCCATGAGTTTTCAGCTCCTAGGACACCTCAACAAAACGGAGTTGTTGAGAGGATGAATAGGGTCCTTCAAGAGATGGCCTGAGTGATGTTGCTTAGCAACAATGTCCCTAGGAACCTATAGGCCGAAGCCATCAATACGGCTTGCTTTATAAGGAATAGAGTTTTCCTAAGGCCCGGATCTGGAAATACCTCCTATGAGTTATGGAAGGGTAGGAAGCCTATTGTTAACTACTTCCATACATTTGGAAGCAAATGCTACATTTTAAATGACCGTGATCAACTTAGCAAGTTTGATGCTAAGAGTGATGAGGGTATATTTATTGGCTATGCCTTGAATAGTAGAGCCTATAGAGTTTTCAACTTGAAGACTCGAACCGTCATGGAATCATCGAATGTTGTTATTGATGATACAAGGCTCAAGTCTAATGACCATGAGGAGGAGGAAATTTTAGATGATGTCTCTCCTTTGGAGAGGGTTGTGGTGACTCCCAATGTTGGGACGTCCAATGACAATAATGAGGTCACACAACCTATTACTAGAGTCCCTCTCTTGGACTCTAATGAACCCGCTCCATGGGTTAGAAGACTCCATAACAAAGAGGATGTTATTGGAGATGTGAATAAGGGTGTTAGGACTAGGCGTCAAATAGCTAATCTCATTAGCTTTACATGCTACACCTCTCAAATAGAACCCAAAAAGGTTGATGAAGCCTTGAATGATGAATTTTGGGTTCTTGCCATGCAAGAAGAGCTAAACCAATTCGAAAGGAATGAGGTTTGGACTCTAGTTCCTAAGCCTAAAAGCTCACATGTGATAGGAACTAAGTGGATTTATAGGAATAAATCCGATGAGAATGGCAACATAGTGCGGAACAAGGCTAGGCTTGTAGCACAAGGGTACTCTCAAATTGAGGGTATCGACTTTGAGGAGACCTTTGCTCCCGTTGCCCGTTTAGAGTCCATTAGGCTTCTCTTGTCCATCTCTTGTGTGCACAAGTTCAAATTGCACCAAATGGACGTCAAGAGTGCCTTTCTCAATGGCTTCTTGCAAAAGGAAGTGTTTGTTGAACAACCCAAGGGGTTTGTGGATGCACACCACCCCAACCATGTTTATCGCCTCAAGAAGGCACTATATGGGTTGAAACAAGCACCGAGGGCTTGGTATGAGCACCTCACTCAATTTCTTGTTGACAATAACTACACAAAAGGTAGTGTTGACACAACGCGATTCATCAAGAGAGACAATGATGAGCTTTTCATAGCTCAAATATATGTTGATGACATAGTTTTTGGCTCCACCAACAACACCAAGGTCCAACAATTTGTTGATGTTATGTCTCATGAATTTGAGATGAGTCTTGTTGGTGAGCTAAGTTACTTCCTAGGTTTGCAAATTAGGCAATTAGATGATGGGATTTTCATAACCCAAGCCAAATATGCCAAAAACCTAGTGAAGAAGTTTGGTTTAGAAAATGCCAAACATTGTGATACACCCATGAGTACCACTTTGAAGCTAAGCAAAGATGCTAGTGGGAAAAGTGTGGAACAAACGTTATATCGTGGCATGATAGGAAGCTTGCTTTATTTGACCGCAAGTAGGCCCGATATCTCCTTTAGTGTGGGTGCGTGTGCTAGGTACCAAGAGGATCCTAAGGAGTCCCATCTCTCTTCCGTAAAGAGAATCATTCGCTATGTGAATTGGACATCCAACTATGGGATTTGGTACTCTTTTGACACTAATGCTAGTCTTGTAGGCTTTAGTGATGCACATCGGGCGGTTGCTTCTTTCTAGGCAACAACTTGGTGTCTTGGTTTTGCAAGAAGCAAAACTCGATTTCCTTGTCCACAGCTGAGGCCGAATACATAGCCGTAGGGAGTGGATGCACATAACTCCTATGGATGAAGCAAATGCTAGTAGACTACGGATTCAACCAAGGTACTCTCACTCTCTTTTGTGATAACATGAGTGCCATTAATATTTCCAAGAATCCGGTACAACATTCTAGAACTAAGCATATTGACATCCGCCATCATTTCATTAGAGAGCTTGTTGAAAATAAATGCATAGTACTTGAACATGTAGGTACTAATGATCAACTTGCGGACCTATTTACTAAACCCTTAGATGCTACTCGATTTAAAACACTAAGTAGATCTATTGGGATATGTCTTGTGGAGTGATGTGATTTGTTTTCTGACCCCATATGGGGAACTCAAGCAAAGAGAGCTATTTTGCATTCTTGTTACTTGCAAAAAATTTGAAATATCTTATGCTTCTTCTTTTAATTGCTTGAGTCAACTTGGTTGCACATATATATATATGTTTTTCAATTTAATAAGTGTGAACCTTGCTTGTTTACAATCCATGTCATATTTATGTTCAAACATGCATTTTTGGACTAGGAGATCTACATAGGAAGTATGATTTGAATGACCTATAGTTATCTCCATGACATGATGATTATCTTATAACATGCTAATGTCAAATGAAAAAGCATGAAATTCATATAACATGCTCAAATGAAATAGCATGAATTGATGATTGCGTTCTTAAAATGCAAAACTTGTGAAAAAGACTTATGAGACTCAAAATGAATAAAGGATCTTGTATCCATTCAAAGGATCTAAACATCCAAATGTCTCTCTTTCTTTATGAGTTGAACATGGCTACTATCATACAGATATCTTATCCGGAAAAATCAAATAGGGTGCAAAGTCGCTCATGCCATGTTTCGCTTATAAAGTGGGATATAGTTGCTCTTTAATTAAAATCAATGAAATCTCTATATCCTTGCTTTTCTCATGACAATGGTGAAATTGGTTTGAATTCTTTTTAGAAACCTTTGTCATTTGCTTTGCCAAATACCATTGTATTTTGGACTTGAATGCTACATGTCTTGTATGCAAAGCATGTTTGATTCACACATTTTCTTCAAATAAATCTCCTTGTTTCTCTTCAATTAATTAGGATGCATAAAGTGACTTATATTATTATGCAAATTTCTTGCATGCTACTATCATTCTTGAGATAAGAGGTCCTTGAATACCTTTCTTGCACACACTCACACATATCATTCTTGTGTGTTCCTTCATGATTTAATTTCATTTACATATCACTTTCACACACTTGGCAAAATATGCTCATGCATTCATATTAAGTTAATAAACTTTGTGTTTTGCATTTTCTAGGACTATGTCTGGAAACTAGCATATGTGTGTGTCATTGTATTTGTATGTTTCCGTATTTTGTGTTTAGGACTTGAACATGTTCTTATTTAATGCCTTATTGAGTTCCGGTCGTTTCGGTTACTCATTCATAAGGTTTCGAGTCTAAACAAGTTGACTATGCTACTTTTCGTTCTCTTTCGTTGAGTTGACTTCATCGATGATTTCCGAGATGATTTCTCAACCTTTTTTCAAAGTTGTATAGTCGTCGTCGTGTATGAGAGAGTCACGGTTCGTAATCCGGAAACGGATTCGAAATCGGAGTTCGGAGCCCAAGATACGGGCCGAAGAACCGAGGGAGCACGCGAGATGACAGCCCAGGCCGTGGGCCACTTGGGCTGGCCGTTGATGAGGCCATGGGCCCCATGGCCTGGAGCACTCTCTGCTCCCGTGTGGGCCACGCGCCCCCCATGGCTAGGGGGTGATGTGGCACCACGTGATTGGCTCCCTTGGCCTCTCTCTCTCCTCCTATTTCTTCCCTCTCTCTCTCCATTTTGAAAACAAGAAGAAAAGTTTCAGTTTTCCCGCAATAGAGTTCTCTCCAATTTTCAGATTTTCAAAACACCATATCTTCCTCATCCGGAGTCGGATTTGAGTGATTCAAGTTGGAGAGTGTTAGTATTTGAGTCCTCTAACATCTCCAAGTGGTTTGGTGGCTGTTTGATCATGATTTCTAGTGGTTGAACACTGATTTCCGAACCAGCTGCAGAATCCGAGGTTATGGTCTCAACTTTGGGATTTCTTGCTTTTTGACCTTCCATTTGCTTGGGGTTTCTTCTTCTATATCTATGTTTATGTTTGGTAAAAGCTATTGAGAAAGATAGCTTGATTATCATTCTAATTGAAAGTCAATTTGTGGACTAATGTTGACTAGATTCTATGATTCTAGGTTTTACATATGTTTGTGAGTTGTATTGTGATTAGAATGGCATCTTAGGTTGTTTGGAACTTAATTGAATTAATTTTGTGTTAAAATGACCTTGAGATTTGATTTGATCCTTTGATTGACAAAATCTAGGATTTGTGTATTTGTTTGTGATTTAGAGAATATAGGTTTTGATTGATGTAAATCTCAAAACCTTGCTCTATATTTTTTGACTAGTATATTGATTGATTTTAATCTCATATTGTTAGGATTATGTTCAATAGCAAAAGTGTAATATTGTAATTAACAATCTTTTTCATATTAATAAAGTGATTTCTGGTTTAACAAATCTTATAGCATTTATAGTTTAATATTATAATTGTCAAAGTAAATAATCATAAGGTCTAAAGACTATGAGAAAAGAAGAATTGTTCGTACATCTGGATATGTATGAGGTAGACACAATTCTTTAGTTAGTCTTGAATAATGTTCACAACTTAAGTTAAAGGTTGGGCACCTTTATCTTGTTAAAGTTGTAGAATTCTTTTGCTAGCATTTGAGTGGGATCAAATGAGATATGATGAGTCTAAAATCATCGGAGTGTCTTCGAGCAAAAGAATCTAGTGCACTGGGTGCATTGAACTGGATCACAATGAAAAGCTTTATCTAGAACCGTCAATAGATTATAGTCTTTTCATTATCAGGACAATCGGAGAGTCTATCTTAATCCTGAGATAAATGATGGACTTATGGTTGCAAGTGATATCATTTGAGTTATCAATGAGTACGATTATATAGCATAGTCTATCCTCGATAGTTTGGTGGTATTCATTTGTTAATCGATAGAGGACTTCATTTATAGATATGGACATCGTGGCTCCATTTATTAAATGAGAGTAGAATATCATCATATGGATGTTTTGAGGTATTGGATATTGAATCTTAACGTTAAGTTTTTAATAGAGTCTATTGAAACATGGCTTCTGGACAAGTCAAAATATCCAAGTTCAAAATGTGGTCATATGAGTAAATATGGTAACTTAGAGAGCTATAGGCGGTCTATGAGCTCTTGGCGATTACTGATATTCTTCACGAGGATACACCATCTCCAATAAGATTGTCTAGGGTACGAATGAGAAATATTTACTTATTCCATCTTTATTTAAGAGTGCAATTTTAGATCTTTAGTGGAATGAACTAAAATTAATAGATTGAACCTAAGTGAATCATTTGTTGATTGTGATTGGGTTATGTCTATTGGAGCTTAAATTTAGATAGGCCCGCCAAGATCTCCAATCCACACGGACTTGCATGAATCACTTGATATATTCTACCGGACTAATTATGGGTCCATCTAGAATTGTATTAAGGCATGTGGACTTGTTTCTTTTAGTAAGAATGGGCCTAGTTCACATGTGGGCCTTTTATTAAGGTCCAATGGATTTAATAAAATAGAAAAACAATATATAGATATATTAATATATATGGCACATGGCCGAGATATATATATGATATTATATTGTTTTATTTTTATTATTTAATTAAATGAGAATTAATTAATTGATTGATTAATTATTTAATTAAGAACCAAATCTTTTTCTGACTAGGAAATATGTTTCTTAGTAGTATACTATTGTGGTAGTATAATTAAAATAAAAGACTTTATTTGGTAAGTAGATAAATAAGGGATTTATTTATCTAGTCAAATAAGGAAGTCTTTTATATAGTCACAAATACACTAAAGAGTTGGATTAGGGTTTGTATATAATATATATGCATGCGGAATATATAGAATATATATGCATGAATGCATGCGGAAATATATATATACATATATGCATGCGGCAGAATATATATAAGATATACACTATTATTTTTGGCAAGTTGAATTCGCCTAAAATATATATAAATATATGGCACTTGGCCGATATACATATGAAAGATATAAGATATATATTATATATTTAGCAAGGCCGCAATATATATTTATATATAAAGCATGCAGAATTCGTGCAATACAGATTTAGATGGCAAGTTGAATTCTAATATTTTTTATATATTATTTTATATGGCACTTAGCTGCATATATAGATATATATATATTCTTTGTATTTTTTCAAGAACTCTAGGTCTTTGGCTTGAGAGTTTTTTCTTTTGCTTGAGAAAAATAGAATCCAACTCTTAGACTAGTGTGAGAATTCGGCCAAGAGGAAAAGAGAGAAAAGTTTGTTCTTATTTCGATAGTGCACTAGTAACTTTTATATCAAAAGGTTTTGTGAACAATTTCGAATAAGGTTCACGCGAGTTTCAATCTAACGATTGTGAATTCAAAAGTGACCGGAACATTCTTTGTAGCCTCTTGGAATTTGTTGTGACTAACGAAAAAGAAAAAGTTTTGTTAATCCATCCTCAGGTACACAATTCAAAGAGAAGGGAGACCACGCTCCTAGGTGATTCACGTTCGTGATTGGATTGGAAGATCTTGTGGATTACCATCGACGCAATGTCAATCGGATCACGCGACAAAGGTATGATATCTTTAGTATTATATGTTAATTAATTAGAGGGTTAAGGTTCAAATTATGGAAAAATTTTAAAATATACTAAACCTCTTTTTTTAGTCTCGCTTCCGCTGCGTGTACTGCGATTTTTCCCTACACATATATCTAGGATTTAATTGTATATTGATAGCATCTTGAATTTGTACTTCATGAACATATTGTGATTCAAGTGTTGTGTGTGAATGAGACTTTGAGTGTATGTGTTAGGTGTTTCACATGCTTAGGTTTCTATTAATGTATTTTGCATCTAGACTTGATTATTTGTGATATCACATGTTTAGGTCTAGTTGTGCCATAGAATGTATTGATCACATGTTCTATGTTGTATTGATTGTTTGCATCATTTGCATTCACATGATCACACTAGGAAGTCCTTGTAAAAGGCATGAAGTCTTGGTTAGAGTCGGGGTGACTCGGATAGCCAAGCAAGAAGTCTTGCCTAGAGTCGGGATGACTCGGATAGGTAAGCAAGGAGTCATGGCTAGAGTCAGGAGGACTTGGATAGTCATGCATGGGAGGCTCCCTAGAGGCAAGAGTGCCTTGGATAGGGAGTTGGCTATTGTATTGGTAGGCCTAGGCGTATGGTTAGACATAGACTCCGATAGAGCGGGGTACACGGGAGGTGTATGCACTCTTGAGGAATTTCTAATCTACCATTGATGTTGGTTGTGTGTGGTGTCCAATATATGGTGGTTTCGCATCATTGAGGGATTTCACACTTTCCAATAGGGTTGGGTAGGCTTAGACTTCACTAGGTTGGGTGAGCTAAAGATTGGTCACTTTGTGAATGTTCTATGTTTACTTTCCAATAATATAGTACCCAATAGTTGTAGTTCAACCCGTGGATGTTTCCTCCTTGGAGGTTTTACCACGTTAAAAAATCTCTTGTGTTAATTCTTCCTATCTCTTTCTCTTATATTTTAATTGTATATTTTATTATCTTGATTCATAATATTCACATGTGATGTATTGTGAAGCAAGACTTTGTATAGTGTGATTAGTGAATTCTTTCTATAGATCAATTTTTGTTTCTTTGATTCTTTTATATATTGTAATTTTTGTATAGTGACATTTTGATCACTCTTGTAACCCATTGAACACTTATTGAAATACAAGCTTATTTTGTTGTTGTGTTTATTTGTTCTTATACCTCACATAACTTGTATAGGGAAAAAATAATAACAAAAGTGGTAAACGCAGCGGAAGCGATACTAAAAACGATTTAGTGACTTTTAAAATTTTTTCCTTTATGAACCTTAAACCCTTTTAATCAATAAACATGCATATATATTAACAAAAGTAAATTACCTTTTGTCGCGTGATCCGATTGACTTACGTCGATGGTAATCCGCAAGACCTTCAATCCGAGCACGAACGTGGATCACCTAGGAGCGTGGTCTCCCTTTTCTTTGAATTGCAAACCTGTGAATGGACCAAACAAAAACTTTCTTTTCTTTGTTAGTCACAAAACAATCAAAAGAATGTCAAAAATTATTCCGGTCACTTTTGAGTTCTCAATCTAATGATCGAAACTCGCGTGAACCTAGATCGATATCGTATACACAAGCTTATTGATGATTAAGCAATAGTATACTATCAAAGAATAATTTCTCACTCCTTTTTGTCTTTTTAGAATAAAAACTCTCTTGGAATTAAGAAGAAGAAGAAAGAAATAAAAAACTCAAGCACCATTCATTTTTGTGGTGGCCGAATTCTATAAGTATGCTTATATAGGTGGCCAAAATTTCTTCCTTCTTTCCTTATAGGGTGGCCGAATTCTCTATGTGTGTTTGCCTAGGGTTGCAGCAATTTTCCTCTACAAAAGAGGAGTTGTATTGCACCCAAAAACCATATGTCTTTTAAGACTTCAAACCCTAATCCAACTCTTTTATTTTTATTCTTTTATTTTGACTAAATAAAAAGACTCCTTATTTGATTAAATAAATAAAACTAATTTATTTATTTACTTATCAAACAAGTCTTTTACTTTTAGGAAAGATTTGTTTCTTTAATTAAAAAATTAATCAATAAATTAATTAATTCTTATTAATTAAAACAAATGAAACAAAATAATATTTTTAGGTTAAAACATTAACCTAGCCGCCCCACTTATATAAGATTGGGCCTAATATTATTTTCCTATTTCATTTAATCCATTGGACTTTAAATAAAAAGCCCACATGTGAACCAGACCCATTCTTACTAAAAGAAACAAGCCCACATGTCTTTCATTAATATATTAATATAATTGAGCAGCCCATTATTTAAATAATGTGCAAATTATATTCTTAATATATTAAATGCAATTCTAGATGGACCCTTAAATTGGTCCGGTAGAATATATCAAGTGATCCATACAAGTCCGTGTGGATTGGGGATCTTGGCGGGCCATCTAAATTTAAGCTTCAATAGACATAACCTAATCACAATCAACAAATGATTCACTTAGGTCCGATCCATTAATTTTAACTCATTCCACTAAAGAGCTAAAACTGAACTCTTAAATAAAGATAGAAAAGGAAGATGCTCCTCATTCATACCCTAGACAATCATATTGGAGATAGTGTATCCTCGTGATTAATATCAGTAATTGCCAAGAGTTCATAGACCGCCTATAACTCTCCAAGTTACCATATTTACTCATATGACCACGTTTTGAACTTGGATATTTTGACTTGTCCAGAAGCCATGTTTTCAATAGACACTATCGAAAACTCAACGTTGAGATTTAATATCCAATTACCTCAAAACATCCATATGATAATATTATACTCTCATTTTATTAAATGGAGCCACGATGTCCATATCTATAAATGAAGTCCTCTATCGATTAACAAATGAATATCACCAAACTATCGAGGATAGACTATGCGATATAATCATACTCATTGATAACTCAAATGATATCACTTGCAACCATAAGTCCATCATTTATCTCAGGATTAAGATAGACTCTCCGATTGTCCTGATAATGAAAAGACTATTATCTACTGACGGTTCTAGATAAAGCTTTTCATTGTGATCCAGTTCAATGCACCCAGTGCACTAGATCCTTTTGCTCGAAGACACTCCGATGATTTTAGACTCATCATATCTCATTTGATCCCACTCAAATGCTAGCAAAAGAATTCTACAACTTTAACAAGATAAAGGTGCCCAACCTTTAACTTAAGTTGTGAACATTATTCAAGACTAACTAAAGAATTGTGTCTACCACATACATATCCAGATGTACGAACAATTCTTCTTTTCCCATAGTCTTTAGACCTTATGATTATTTACTTTGACAATTATAATATAAACTATAAATGCTATACGATTTGTTAAACCAGAAATCACTTTATTAATATGAAAAAGATTGTTAATTACAACATTACACTCTTGCTATTGAGCATAATCCTAACAATTTGTTGATATACTTAGACCTTGCTCTTATGATTGTATTATCGTATTGTTTTTGTATGTCTTCCTTGGCTTATTGTGTTGTGTGTAAGGCTACCTTGAGGGACAAATGAAAGTTTGTTCAAGGGTTTGAAAAAGGTGTAAAAACCTATTCACCCCCCCCCCCCTCTAGGTATGCTTTAAGCAATTTAACTTCGTTTGTATACTTTCATTTGGTATCAGAGCGGGTCGTCGGATGGCACTTGACGAGATCCAGTTTATACTTACGTGTAAATTGCTTAGGTTTTTGTGTCATAGTTGTCCTCCTTTATTTGTTGTGAAAAAGGTTCTTCTCATTTTTCATTCCATTTGTCTACTAACAAATTTGTTGATAAGCTTGAAAGAGTGTTAGTTACAAAAGCAAAGAAGAAGATGTTCTTGTGTTCCAAAGGTTGATCAATTTAGATTTGATCACTTACTCAAGCAACATAATGAAGAAATCCACATGGAGTGATGATGTCTCTAGTGATGAGGAGAGCTCAAGTGATGAGTCTTCTAGTGAAGAAGAGTTGGTAAGCAACTTTGTTGCATTCATGACCTCTCACTCTATCCTAGAGGATGTATGTCAAGATTCGTTGGATGAGGAGGTTGATCCAAATCATTAAGAGTGCTTATGATGATTTGATCAAGCTACAAGTGAATGAGTTTGCCTCAACAACTCGGAGGCTCTTAGGTGAAAAGAATGCTCTTGCCAAGAAGCTTAGAGAAGTTGAAGGGTTTGTTCTTGAAAGGGATAGGATCATCTCTAGTTTGACTCTAGGAGGCTCAAGCGACTTGGTAGTTGAGGAGAAGCTCATAGTAGCATCACTTCCTACAAGCAAGGTCGTTGTTGATGAGAAAGCTCCTAAGAAGAGACGTTCTAAGAAGAAGAACAAATTGAAGAATAAGGTACCCCTTGAAACTCCCATTTGTCCTCCACCACCACCGGAAGGTAAAATCTCTCCTTTTGTTCCCATATGTCATTTTTGCAATACCTTAGGCCATATCAAGCCCAAGTGCTATAAATTCATTGAATATTGCAACTTAGAAAATGCATCTAGGAATAGAGAGATTGGACCTAATTCTATGCATGCTAAAGCTTTTGAATATGGAAAGAATGATAATTTTTCAAAGCATGTTAAGAATGTCCGGAAGGTGAAGAATGCATATCCTTCAAAATTTGACCATGCATGTGTTGCTAACAATGTTGAGAAAAAGAGTATTAATGATATTATTGTGAATCAAGTTGTGGAAGAACTTTACTCTAGGTTCAACATTGTGGTCAAAGAGAATCTTGATGATGTTCATGTATGTCCACCCAAGACAAAATTTGTCAAGGGTGAGTGCTCTTACCATTAGTGTAAGTTGCACATGTGAGTTAACTTTAAGACTAGTGTTGTTGATAAGAAGCTTAGCTTTTTGCTTTGTATCTTTACAACTTGACATGAACGTAGCTATCTCACTTTGATTGTTATGATAGTCAAATTTGTTGATTAACTTTTGAGAAGTTTTTTTTGGAATCTATATGGTAACATTGTTGTTATGGCTTTTAGAGAAAGTCATTTTTTTGTTTGTTTGAGTTGGATTACATTGTCTTTAGTCTCTTGGAATCGACACACCTATAACTTGTAGTCATGAGGACTTACAAGCTAAGAGGACTCATAAAAAGGGTGAAGGCATTGTATTTGGTGAAAATATCTTGCGAAGGTATCTCTATATCATATTGCTTGCTTACTTGATTTTTCATCTATCAACTCATTGTTTGTATCACATTCATGAAGCATGTCATAATTGAGAACTAATATAGTGTTTATATGGTACTCTTTGACATTTGCTAGTTTAAGATCTTTTGGTGATAAGTGTTCACATTGATCTTATTTCATGAAGTGTGTTGTTATTTGTATGATTGTTGAGTGGCTAATTTTTGAATAATGTGAGCTTCATATTCTTTGATAGCTACTCTCTTAAGAAGTAGAGATCTTAAGTAAGTCTCTTTACTTGCTTCTAGATCATGTGCTTTTAAGCCTTGAAATTGGTTTCAGAAATGCACTTTGCTTCTCTTGTATGTTTTGTTAAGTATGTTGAGCTTGATTGATGTTCGCTTTGGATACACCTTGAAGTCCTAAGGACTAGTACATTTAAAAATGACCAATGGTTGGTATCCATTTGCTTCGGCAACATAGAACTCAACGAGCACCCTCATGGAAAGGGCTACACACTTTGGTTGTGAAGCCACCCAATGTAGGAAAAGGCTACGCCATTGTGATGAGTGAAAGCCGCCATGAGGTGTATATGTTTTTTTGTTAGAAAAATCAAAGAAGTGTTGAATTGAATCATAAAAAAAAAAAAAAATCTTTGATTCAAGCCTAAATTAAAAAAAAAAGGCTTTTGGAGTATAGTTGAATAATCAAATGAGCTCGGGTTGACAAATAGAAATGGGTTGACGAGCCACATGCACACACACGCTCACATGTTGAAATCTATTCTCTTTATAAGCAAAATTTCGGATGATAACCGGTTTGACCTTTTTATGGAAAGGCCTAAGATGAATAGATGTTGAAATTGTATGCATGCTTGATTATCAAACTACTTCTTTTCATATACTTGAAGCAAAATTTTCACACACTCACGTTTGCTTAATTAGTATTTTTGATACTTTAGCAATTTTTGATGACATATGAGAGTGATTGAAAATCTTGATGTAACTCTCTTAGATATGTGAAGCTTATTTGCAAATCTAATAAAAATTGCTTGTGATGTGATTGTGTGGTGATTTTTGTGAACATTTGTCTATCTTGATTTTAGATGAGGCACTTGTCAAGGGGGAGCATAATATGCTAAATTCTTGTTCTCTTTTATGACATGTTCACATGTTCTTCAAGGTTGTTAATTGTTGGCATTATTCTTATTTTTGATAAATCATGAAGATGCTATGATAAATTCTTATTTGCATGATGATTTATTGAATATAGTGTTTTGCCTTTGTATATGTTTATTGGTTCTTTATTTGTTTCTTTGTTTCCTCTCACTTTGGTTTTTAGTTTGTTTTGTGTAGCAAGATTATGGGAAAAGCAAAGAAGATTGGTGGAAATACTTCTTCAACTCCCATTGCCAAGTCCAAACCTACAATTTCTTCCAAAATTTCCAAAGGTAACAAAGTGGATGAATTGGGAATTTTTGGTTGCAAAAAGCTAATTCAAGAAAGAGGTATTGACTTGGACTCTTGTGTTGGATCCTATGTTTATGATGTGCTTAAGAGTAGAAATTGGATTTCATGGGTGAACATGTTAGGAATCTCTAATGAGACCGTTGTTAGAGAGTTTTATCATGCTTACAAATCCGGTTCTACTGTGACTAGTGCTACTCTAAGCATAAGGAAAGTTGTCTTTAGAGTTTGTCCTAGGAAGGTTAATGAATTTCTTAACTTGCCCGATGATATTGAATCGGAATTCCTTAATGTTGATATCTTGGAAAACCTTGATTTAATGGGTAGGACTCTATGTGATGATAGTAATTTTGTGTGGGGGAAACGTGCTTTTATTAGGCAAGGTGAGCTAACAAAAATTAGTGCATTTTGGCATTTATTTGTGTGCTCCAATCTTGTTGTTTCTACTAATGCTTCGGAGCTTAATAGAGACAAAATTAAGATTGTATATGCCTTGGTGACTAACAAACCTATAAACCTTGGTGAATTGCTTGTGGAGCAAATTGAAATTGCGGCTTGTACTAGTCGTTTGGACAAGAAATTGGCTTTTCCGGGGTTTATAACTCAATTGTGCTTAGCTAAAGGTGTGAGGAATCTTGATGGTGATGTTATGCTTCCTCCCTTAGAGAAGTTGAGTGAGAAACGTATGGCAACCATGTTGTACAAGGACAAGGGAAAGTCTAATGATGTACTTAGGCTTTTTGGTGATTCTCTTGATTCTAACCATGTCCCTAGCTCACCCACTCTTCCTAGTTGGGCTTTAAAATTGAGGAAAGAGGTTGAAGAATCTCATAGGTTGATTGAGGCGTCACAAAGGAAGATTGAAGACCTTAGTGCCAAGCTTGTTGCTCAAGATGAGAGGATCAAAGAGTTGGAAGGAAAATCAACTCCAACAAGGCAATATGTGAGATCCGTACACCGTTCTTCTTTCCTTGGTGGCACAAGTGGCTAGAGAGCTTCATGAGGTATATTTTCTTACTCTTTCCCTTTGGCTTCATATCATGTCAAAAAGGGGGAGAAATATGAGAAACACATGGGAGAAATCTAGCTTACTTAGTCTTATTTTAGTTGTTTTATATTTTTGTATATTTGGTATCTAGCTTGAACTATATGGCATGTAATATTTTTTTGTTGAATCTTGGCTTAGAATATTTTGATGGATAGTATGTATTAAGGGGGAGCATACTTGATCCATTTGAACTTATATGTTACTATTTTCTTGCCTAAGATTGGATATTGCCATACTTGTTGTCTCTTGGATATTCTTGTGCTTTCAAGTTCTTTTTAGGTGATATCAAGACTTGTTTTTGGTTGTTAATTTGTGTCTATATTTGTAACTCATTGTACTCATTGTGACCAAATTTTCTTTGTAATTGTTTTAGTGTTTGTTTAGGAGTTTTGACATGGAATTTGCCAAAGGGGGAGATTGTAAGGTTGATAATTAGTGTTGGCATTAATTCCATATCAAAACGTGTTTATCTTGTAATGTTTAGTGGTTAGTAATTGAAGAATTTTGAAGACGAAGGACGTTTCAACTACAACTCATTCAAGAAGCCGGCTTTTAAGAGATTCGGGCATTATTGGTCGACAAAGGTATTCAATGATCTCTTATCTCTTACAAGGCTAGGCACACACTCACACATATCATTCTTGTGTGTTCCTTCATGATTTAATTTCATTTACATATCACTTTCACACACTTGGCAAAATATGCTCATGCATTCATATTAAGTTAATAAACTTTGTGTTTTGCATTTTCTAGGACTATGTCCGGAAACTAGCATATGTGTGTGTCTTTGCATTTGTATGTTTCCTTATTTTGTGTTTAGGACTTGAACATGTTCTTATTTAACGCCTTATTGAGTTCCGGTCGTTTCGGTTACTCATTCATAAGGTTTCGAGTCTAAACAAGTTGACTATGCTACTTTTCGTTCTCTTTCGTTGAATTGACTTCATCGATGATTTCCGAGATGATTTCTCAACCGTTTTTCAAAGTTGTATAGTCGTCGTCGTGCATGAGAGAGTCACAGTTCGTAATCCAAAAATGGATTCGAAATTGGAGTTTGGATGCCCAAGATACGGGCCGAAGAACCGAGGGAGCACGCGAGAGGACAGCCCAGGCCGCGAGCCACTTGGGCTGGCCGTTGATGAGGCCGTGGGCCCCACGGCCTGGAGCACTCTCTGCTCCCGTGTGGGCCATGCGCCCCCCACGGCCAGGGGGTGATGTGGCACCACGTGATTGGCTCCCTTGGCCTCTCTCTCTCCTCCTATTTCTTCCCTCTCTCTCTCTCCATTTTGAAAACAAGAAGAAAAGTTTCAGTTTTCCCGCAATAGAGTTCTCTCCAATTTTCAGATTTTCAAAACACCATATCTTCCTCATCCGGAGTCGGATTTGAGTGATTCAAGTTGGAGAGTGTTCGTATTTGAGTCCTCTAACATCTCCAAGTGGTTTGGTGGCTGTTTGATCATGATTTCTAGTGGTTGAACACTGATTTCCGAACCAGCTGCAGAATCCGAGGTTATGGTCTCAACTTTGGGATTTCTTGCTTTTTGACCTTCCATTTGCTTGGGGTTTCTTCTTCTATATCTATGTTTATGTTTGGTAAAAGCTATTGAGAAAGATATCTTGATTATCATTCCAATTGAAAGTCAATTTTTGGACTAATGTTGACTAGATTCTATGATTCTAGGTTTTACATATGTTTGTGAGTTGTATTGTGATTAGAATGGCATCTTAGGTTGTTTGGAACTTAATTGAATTAATTTTGTGTTAAAATGACCTTGAGATTTGATTTGATCCTTTGATTGATAAAATCTAGGATTTGTGTATTTGTTTGTGATTTAGAGAATATAGGTTTTTGTAAGGTTTATGATTTGTATTGGCTTAATTCCATTGCAAAACACTCTATGTTTGTATTAGTTGTTACTTAGGACATTATTTGAAGAAAGGAAGCTTAAAAAGTGAAAAGCAACGTCTAGTGCAAAAGTCGTCTTCAAGAGGTGAAAAACGTCAAAGGTAAATCTTGACTTCTATCCTCTTGCAAGGCGTTAGTGCACACACACACAATTCATACATGTGTGTCCCTGCATCGTTGTTCAAACATTTGGTATAACACATTCACACACTTCATAGCATGCTCATGCATTGATCTTATATTGACAAACATTGTGAAATTGCATGCTTTGTGACTATCTCTTTGATATGGCATGCTTGTGTGAATATGTGTTTATTTATTTGTGTATTTTGTGTTTAGGACTTGAACATGTTTTCATTTAATGCCTTATTAAGTTCCAGTCGTTTCGGTTACTCATTCATAAGGTTTCGAGTCCAAACAAGTTGACTATGCTACTTTTCGTTCTCATTTGTTGTGTTGACTTCATCGTCGGATTCCAAGATGATTTCTCAACCATTTTTCAAAGTTGAGTAGTCATAGTCATGCATGAGGGAGTCACGGTTCGTAATCTGAAAACGGATTCAAAATCGGAGTTTGGATGCCCAAGATATGGGCTGAAGAACCGAAGGAGCGCGCGAGAGAAGTCGGGAGCATGTGTGGCCACAAGGGCTGCCCGTGTGGGAGGCCGTGGGCCCCACGGCCAAGGGAGCCCTCTGCTCCCGTGGGCCCCCTGCTACCATGGGCCCCACGCGCCCCCCATGGGGAGGTGATGTGTCATCTTCTGATTTGCTCGTAAAATCTCTCTCTTCCCTCCTTTTAAGCTCATCTCCTTCCCTCCACATTTTCTAAGAATTTTGAAGAACACTTTGAAAATTTTCTGCAGAATTCTACAATTTATGTTTTCTTGTTTTGATCATATCTCTCTCATACGAACTCGAAATCAATCGATTCAAAAACCAAAATTGTTGGTCTCGAAGAGAGCTACAAACCCCAAGCATTTCTAGAGGCAGCTGACTTCACCATGTTTCTCAGCTGATCCATTTTCAGTACGTGGTCAGTATGTGTGTTTCAACTTCTTCCTTTTTTCAATTTCATCTTTGATCATCTCTTGATTCTTACTATTTGATTGATGAAATTTGTTGAGAAGTATGTTAGATCACTTGCTAGGGTTGTTTGATCATTTGTTAATTGAGATTTAGCTTTGTGATTTGTTTTGAACATATATGTGCTAAACTTGATTGTGTGTGAAATTGATTCTAGAAATTGAATATATGATGTATCTCATATTATTTTCTAGGTTCTATTTCTTGATCTAAGAACTAGGTTTTTAGTGTGATAAATTTAATATTCATACCTTTGTTCTTATTGTTTTGCATGTCTTGATTTCTAGATAATTTTGTGATTGTGTGTTGAAATCATATTCTAGACTATCATTGAACATGTCCATTTTGCTTGATTGATCATCTAGCTTAATTTGTTTGTGTTTGCATCACTTGCATCACTTTAGATCATAGCCTTGCATTAGGTTGAAGTCTCTAGCAAAGTGAGTGAAGCTTTGTGGATAGAGCAAGGAAGCCTTGATTAGAGTCGGGAGGACTCGGATAATCAAGCAAGGGAGTCTTGTCTAGGGTCGGGAGGATCCGGATAGGCAAGCAAGAAATCTTCCTAGAGACATGAGCGTCTTGGATAGGAAGTTGCTTTCTAGAGGTGTGGGATACATCTCGGATAGGAAGTAGGCTTGGTGATTCACTAGCCTGAGGGTAGATTAGGAGTTGATAGCTTGAGCGGATATCATGAGTGATAGCTTGAGTGTGTAAGTCCTTTTTCACATAGTGGATTGCTTCGCCGGTGGTTGTGGTATCAACCTGTGGATGTTTCCTCATTGAGGTTTTATCACGTTAAAACACTTGTGTTCATTTTGCTTTTACTTTTCTTTATATTCCATTTCTTTCATTGATTGCATATCTTGTAAATTGATTAACTCTTGTATAAGTGAAATCAATTAATTTGTCAAATTTAATCAAGTGTGCATTTTCATTGATATATTCCGCATTAATTTTTAATCGAGAGAATTTGGAGCCTATACCTATTCACCCCCCCCCCCCCCCCCCCCCCCCCCCTCTAGGTATATTTCACTACTACTTAAGGGAAGTTTCAGTTTTGATTGATGTAAATCTCAAAACCTTGCTCTATATTTTTTTACTAGTATATTGATTGATTTTAATCTCATATATCTAGGATTTAATTGTATATTGATAGCATCTTGAATTTGTACTTCATGAACGTATTGTGATTCAAGTGTTGTGTGTGAATGAGACTTTGAGTGTATGTGTTAGGTGTTTCACATGCTTAGGTTTCTATTAATGTATTTTGCATCTAGACTTGATTATTTGTGATATCACATGTTTAGGTCTAGTTGTGCCATAGAATGTATTGATCACATGTTCTATGTTGTATTGATTGTTTGCATCATTTGCATTCACATGATCACACTAGGAAGTCCTTGTAAAAGGCATGAAGTCTTGGTTAGAGTCGGGGTGACTCGGATAGCCAAGCAAGAAGTCTTGCCTAGAGTCGGGATGACTCGGATAGGTAAGCAAGGAGTCATGGCTAGAGTCGGGAGGACTCGGATAGTCATGCATGGGAGGCTCCCTAGAGGCAAGAGTGTCTTGGATAGGGAGTTGGCTATTGTATTGGTAGGCCTAGGCGTATGGTTAGACATAGACTCCGATAGAGCGGGGTACACGGGAGGTGTATGCACTCTTGAGGAATTTCTAATCTACCATCGATGTTGGTTGTGTGTGGTGTCCAATATATGGTGGTTTCGCATCATTGAGGGATTTCACACTTTCCAATAGGGTTGGGTAGGCTTAGACTTCACTAGGTTGGGTGAGCTAAAGATTGGTCACTTTGTGAATGTTCTATGTTTACTTTCCAATAATATAGAACCCAATGGTTGTAGTTCAACCCGTGGATGTTTCCTCCTTGGAGGTTTTACCACGTTAAAAAATCTCTTGTGTTAATTCTTCCTATCTCTTTCTCTTATATTTTAATTGTATATTTTATTATCTTGATTCATAATATTCACATGTGATGTATTGTGAAGCAAGACTTTGTATAGTGTGATTAGTGAATTCTTTCTATAGATCAATTTTTGTTTCTTTGATTCTTTTATATATTGTAATTTTTGTATAGTGACATTTTGATCACTCTTGTAACCCATTGAACACTTATTGAAATACAAGCTTATTTTGTTGTTGTGTTTATTTGTTCTTATACCTCACATAACTTGTTGATATACTTAGACCTTGCTCTTATGATTGTATTATCGTATTGTCTTTGTATGTCTTCCTTGGCTTATTGTGTTGTGTGTAAGGCTACCTTGAGGGACAAATGAAAGTTTGTTCAAGGGTTTGAAAAAGGTGTAAAAACCTATTCACCCCCCCCCCCCCCCCTCTAGGTATGCTTTAAGCAATTTAACTTCGTTTGTATACTTTCAATATCATGTAGCATGTCTTATTATAGAACTAGTATAGCATTCATATGGTTCTTCTTGACATTTGCTCTCTAAAGATCTTTTAGTGATGTGTTCACAATGATCTTATACATGATGCTTGAAATGCTTGTGTGATTGTTGAGTGGCTTGATGAGCAAAACTTAATTTGAATATCAATTTCTTTGAAAGCTACTCACTTGAGAAGTAATGATCTTAAACAAATAACTTGTATTGTTTCTAGATCATGCACTTGAGCTTGAAAATCTTATTTTTTTTGAAAAGTGCACTAATACTTCTCTTATATGTTTTAGTTTTTGAGTATGTGTGGTTGAAAGTATGTAGATTATGGATGCATCTAGAAGCCTATTGCTTAGTACATGATAGATGACCTATGGTATGTATCCATTTTGCTTCGGCACTACATAGTAATCAACGAGAACCCTTATGGAAAGGGCTACACACCTTGGTTGTGTAGCCACCCAATGTAGGAAAGGGTTACGCCATTGTAATGAGTGAAAGCCGCCATGAGGAGAATATGTTTTTTGTTAAAAAAAAAAATCAAAGAAGTGTTGAAAAGAATCATTAAAAAAAAATCTTTGATTCTAAGCCTAAAAGAAATGAAAAATAAAAGGCTTAATGGTGTATAGTTGAGAATTGTGAAAAGCTCGGGTTGTCAAATAGAAATGGGTTGACGAGCCACATGCACACACACGCTCATATATTGATATCTATTCTTTTTAAAAGCAAAAACCCGGATGAATATCGGTTTGACCTATTTTTGGAAATGCTTTAGATGGATAGGTGTGGATAGAGTTTGTATGTTGATATCACAATTACTCCTTTTATATATGTGAGAAGCATTCACACACACATATTTTGCTTATGTGCTTGATTCATTAGCAATGTGAGAATATTTTTGAGAGATTAATGAAAATCTATGATTCTCTCTTGGACTTTGAAAAGTGATGAAATATTTTCTCTTATTGCTTGAATGTGTGATTGTGTGGATCTCGTTGTGAACAATACTCTATCTTGATCTTAGATAGAGCACTTATCAAGGGGGAGCATAGTATGCTAGACTTTGTTCTCTTTTATGATATGTTCACATGCTTCGAGTTGATTCATAATCCCTTGTGAACAAATCTACTTTGTGATAATATGTGAAGCATATGTTTAGGGGGAGCTTAGTTTATTTAACTTCGCTTTCTATACGATTTGTTTGCTTAATATCTCATTCTTTATCTCTTGTATCCTTTGTGTATTCCTTGACAAAAAGGGGGAAAAATGTATACCTCACAATGTGTGGAGAAATGTTCCAAATGTGTGAGTATTGTTTCTCTTTGTGCTTAATTGAGACTTTGTCTTAAGGGGGAGAATTCTTGTGTTAAGGGGGAGAATTCTTGTCTTAAAGGGGAGAAAAGAATTCATGCTTAATAAGGTTAAGGAGCTTAGGGAGAGCTTTAAATATAACATTTATTTGAGATAAAGCGTTTGTTTGAGATAAAGGAGGTTCTTGTTTGTTTGGCATTTTTGTTTTTAAAAATATGATGAATCTTGAAGATGTTATTTCATATGTCTTGATATGCATGATGATTCTTCATAATGATATATGCCTTTGTATGTTTGATCACAATTAATGCATGAATCTTATTGTAATAATTGTATGATTGTGTTTGCAATCACCTTCTCCTTGTTTGGGGTTGTATAGTAGTTGAGATTGCAATCAATTTCTTCATTTTTGAGGTTGATAAGAGAGTAATTGCAATGAATTCCTCTTTGTGTGGGGCCGATAGTAATTGTAGTTATAATCAATTTAGTTGAGTGTAGTTGCAATGAGTTCCTCTTTGTTTTGGGGTCAATAGTAATTGTGGTTGTAATCAATTCAATTGATTATGGTTGCAAAAAAATTCCTCCTTGCTTAGAGTGATAGTAATTGTGGTTGTAATCAATTCTATTGCTTGTAGTTGCAAAAAATTCCTCCTTGCTTAGAGTGTTAGTAGTTGTTGTTATAATCAAATCTCTTCTTGAATGGGGTCGAGATGATTGTTGTTGATACCAATTCCTTCATATTTGGGGTTGATATGATTGTTTATGCAATTGTTGAACTTGGTAGAAATGACCCATGTTCTTAAGAGTAAAATTTATGCATTTGTGATTCATTTTACCTTGATAAGTTTGTTGTGTTGTCTAGATTTGTATAACCTTTGCTAGGTTAACATGGATAACAACAAGAATCAAGGGAGAAGATATAAGAGCTAAACACAAAGGTGGTTCAACAACATGCAAAAAATCAAGAACTTGGAAGAAAGCATTTCTCCAAGTAAAGCATCCATCTCCAAATGTGAGGTCATCAAATTGTTCAACATTCTTTGGAGGCACAAGTTGCTAGCAAAGCTTTTGTGATCTCAAGTTATCTTTTCTCTTTTCCTTTTGGCTTCATTTTATGTCAAAAAGGGGGAGAAATATGATATTGTTTTAGCATATCTTCTTTATGTATGTGTTAAGTATTGAACTTTATATGGCGTGTAATATCTTGGATATGATATCTTAGTTGGATACATGTATTTAGGGGGAGCATACATGATCCATTTGAACTTTAAATGTGTTATTTTCTTGCCAATGAATATATATTGCCATATGTGTTGTCTCTTGGATATTCTTGTGCTTTCAAGTTTATTCTAGGTGATATCAAGAGAAGACCAAGATGAAGTTCAAGACTTGTTGTTTTAATTTGTGTCTATATGTGTAACTCATTGTACTCATTGTGACCAAATTTTCTTTGTAATTGTTTTAGTATATGTTTAGGGGTTTTTGACATGGAATTTTCCAAAGGGGGAGATTGTTAGGTTTATAGTTTGTGTTGGCGTGTATTCCATATCAAAACGTGTTTCTTTTGTAATGTTTAGTGGTCTATATGTTGAAGATTTATGAAGACGAAGAAAGTCTTGGCCACAATTCATGCAAGATGCTGGCTTTAAAGAGATATGTGCTTCATTGATAATCAAAGGTAATATAAGACCTCATATCTCTTACAAGGCTAGGCACACACACACACATGGCATCATTGTGTGTTCCTTCATGGTTAAACATCATTGATATATCACTTTCACACACTTGATAATATATGCTCATGCATTTATACTATCTTGACAAACTTTGCTTATTGCATGTTCTAGAACTATGTCTAGGAAATAGCATATGTGTGTGTCTTTGTGTTTGTATGTTTCCGTATTTTTGTATTTGGACTTGAATATGCTCTATTATGATTCCTTATTGACTTTTGGTCGTTTCGGTTACTCATTCATTTAGTTTCGAGTTCAAACGATGTAGCTACGCTATTTTTTGTTCTCATTCGTTGAGTTGACTTCATCGTCGTTTTCCGAGATGATTTCTCAACCATTTTTCAAAGTTGTGTAGTCATCGTCGTGTGTGAGGGAGTCACGGTTTGTAATCCGAAAACGGATTCTAAATCGGAGTTCGGATGCCCAAGATATAGTTGAAGAACGTGAGGGAGCGCGCGAGGGCATAAGTGGCCAAGAGGCCACGTGTGGCCCACGCCGTGGGCCCCACGGCCAGAGGGGCTCTCTGCCCCCATGTGGCCCATGCACCCCCTACGGGGCTGGGCTGATGTGGCCTCTTGTGGTTGGCCAATATTTGCCTTCTCTCTCCTCCTTTTTATTTCCCTTCATTCCCTCCAATTCATTTTAAGAAGAAAAGCTTTGAAATCCCGTCAGATTTTTTCTCCCAAATTTTCTCATCTTCCAAACACCATAACTTTCTCATACGAAGTCGGATTTGAGTGATTCAAATTGGAGAACGTTCATAATCGAGTCCTCTACCTTTTCCAAGTGGTTTGGCAACTGTTTGATTGATTTTTTTTAGTGGTTCCACACAGAAAAGTGAACCAGCTCGTGAATCCAAGGTATTGGTCTTATCTTTGGGATTTCTTTCTTTTCAACCTTCAATTTGCTTGGGGTTTCTTCTTCTATATGTATGTGTATGTATGATGAATGCTATTTGAAAAGATAGCTTCATAATCAAAGCTAATCAAGTCTAATTAGAGACAACTGTGAACTAGTTTTCTATTATTCTAGTTTTTCACATGATTGAGAGTTGGATTGTGCTTAGCTTGATATCTAGGGTTATTTATGACTTGATTGATTCATTTTATGATTAATAACCTTAGCATGTGCTTGGATCCTTTAATTGAATAAATTCTAGGATTAGCACATTTGACTTGGTGTTTAGAGCTAAATAGGATTTAATTGATTATTCATTATATCATTTCTCTAAATACTTGCTAGATTATTCTTTGAATACACTTTGTGATTCTAGCATTTTTTTGTTGTTTGTGTTCTAAAGTTTTGATTATATGCTTAATGAACATGCTTTGTTTTCAAGCTTTAGAAACATGAATAGAATCTAGGATTTGGCATGTTTTTGGTGTTTTGCATGCTCTAGATTTTTGTTCATGTTTAAGGTCTAGACAACTTTGTTTTATGAACTTTGTTGCCTATGTCTAGATCTTCATGAAGTGTACCTTATCCATACATTTCATATGCTCATGCATCATTTTGTGTGGTGTCATGTTTTGGATCATAAACTAGAAAAATGTATGTGTGCTCATTGATTATTTCTAGTTTCCATAGGATGTATTGGTCATATATTCTATGTTGCATGTGTTTACATCATTTGCATCACTTAGATCATTGCCTTGTAAAAGGTTGAAGTCTCTAGCAAAGTGAGAGTAGCTTTGTGGATAGAGCAAAGAAGTCTTGATTAGAGTCAGGAGGACTCAGATAATCAAGCAAGAAGACTTAGCTAGGAGTAGAAAACTCCGGATAGCTAAGCAAGAAATCTTCCTAAAGACGTGAGCGTCTTGGATAGGAAGTTGCTTTCTAGAGGTGTAGGACACATCTCGGATAGGAAGTAGGCTAGGTGGTTCACTAGGCCCGAGGGTAGACTAGGAGTTGATAGCTTAGGGTGGATATCATATGTTGATAGCCTTAAGTGTGTAAGTCCTTTTCGTCATAGTGAATTGCTTTGCCGATGGTTGTGGATTCAACCCGTGGATGTTTCCTCTTCGGAGGTTTACCACGTAAAAATCAATGTGTCAAATGTCTCTATCTCTATCTCTATCTCTTTATATTTGTATGTATGATCTATATAACTTGTTTAAGCTCTTAATTTCCTCACATTCTTGTAAACAAGTTATTGATAAAGAAAGAGTTGCACACATTGTTGGTTGAATCACATTTGTTTCTTGTATCTTGTAAGTGCTTGAACATTATATCTTGTGATTCTATATCAAGTTGTAAAGCTCAACTTGGTGAGTTTGCATTGTAATATTCAAAGTACAACTTGTGGAATTTAAATTTGCTCATTATTGAATATACTTGTAAAAGAGATACATTGTTTATTGATATATGTTTTGTAGACTAAGGGTGGTGAATTGAGCATACTTGTGATAATTGTTTTCTCATAACAATCATGTTTGAGGTTAATATGTATGCTCACCAAGGTTTTGACATAAGTCACGAAAAAGTTTTTAAAACTAGTGTATCAACCTATTCACCCCCCCCCCCCCCCCCCACCCCCCCCTCTCTAGGTTGTTTAGTATAACCTAGTAGGCATTTTCACTAGGTGCTTCAAAGGGTATTCCTTGAGCAATCATCCAAAGATGGATGCTCTTTACATAGGTAGCAGCATGTTGTTCCATGTCATCCCGAATTGCTTCAGGGACCGCGGGGTCCTATAGTGCTGATCCGGGATTAGGCGATGGAACCGACGCCAGGATTTGGCTTCTTGCTCCCTTCCTTTTCCCTTGATTTCTTTGGGTGGAAGCGAGGGAATGGGGTCTCGAGGTGGCAGGTGTTAGGATTATGCTCAATAGCAAGAGTGTAATATTGTTTTTGACAATCTTTTCATATTAATAAAGTGATTTCTGATTTAAACAAATCTTATAGCATTTATAGGTTGAATATTATAATTGTCAAAAGTAAATAATCATAAGGTCAAAAGACTATGAGAAAAGAAGAATTGTTCGTACATCTGGATATGTATGAGGTAGACACAATTCTTTAGTTAGTCTTGAATAATGTTCACAACTTATGTTAAAGGTTGGGCACCTTTATCTTGTTAAAGTTGTAAAATTCTTTTACTAGCATTTGAGTGTGATCAAATGTGTTATGATGAGTCTAAAATCATCGGAGGGTCTTCGAGTAAAAGAATCTAGTGCACTGGGTGCATTGAACTGGATCACAATGAAATACATTATCTAGAACCGTCAATAGATAATAGTCTTTTCATTATCAGGACAATCGGAGAGTCTATCTTAATCCTAAGATAAATGATGGACTTATGGTTGCAAGAGTTATCATTTGAGTTATTAATGAGTACGAATATATAGCATAGTCTATCCTCGATAGTTTGGTGGTATTCATTTGTTAATCGATAGAGGACTTCATTTATAGATATGGACATCGTGGCTCCATTTATTAAATGAGAGTAGAATATTATCATATGGATGTTTTGAGGTATTGGATATTGAATCTTAACGTTAAGTTTTCGATAGAGTCTATTGAAACATGGCTTCTGGACAAGTCAAAATATCCAAGTTCAAAATGTGGTCATATGAGTAAATATGGTAACTTGGAGAGATATAGGCGGTCTATGAGCTCTTGGCGATTACTGATATTCTTCACGAGGATACACCATCTCCAATAAGATTATCTAAGGTACGAATGAGAATATTTACTTATTCTATCTTTATTTAAGAGTTCAATTTTAGCTCTTTAGTGGAATGAGTTAAAATTAATAGATCGGACCTAAGTGAATCATTTGTTGATTGTGATTAGGTTATGTCTATTGAAGCTTAAATTTAGATAGCCCGCCAAGATCCCCAATCCACACGGACTTGCATGGATCACTTGATATATTCTACCGGACCAATTTATGGGTCCATCTAGAATTGTATTTAATATATTAAGAATATAATTTGCATATTATTTATTTAATGTTCTGATCAATTATATTAATATATTAATGAAAGGCATGTGGGCTTGTTTCTTTTAGTAAGAATGGGTCTGGTTCACATGTGGGCTTTTTAATTAAAGTCTAATGGATTAAATAAAATAAGAAAATAATATTAGGCCCATGTATATGGTGTGGGCGGCAAGACTAGAATAATAGTCTAAAATATTATTTTATTTTATTGATTGATTAAATGGAAATTAATTAATTTATTAGTTAATCATTTAATTGAGAATCAAAATCATTTTCTGACCAGGAAATATGTTTCTTAGAAGTATACTATTGTTGTAGTATAATAAATATTAAAGACTTTATTTGGTAAGTAGATAAATAAAGGGAATTTATTTATCTAGTCAAATTAGGAAGTCTTTGATATAGTCACAAATACACTAAAGAGTTGGATTAGGGTTTGTATATAATACATATGCATGCGGAATATATAGATAATATATGCATGCGGAATATAGAGATTATATATGCATGAATGCATGCGGAAATATATATATACATATATGCATGCGGAATGGAAATATATATATATATATATGCATGAATACATGCAGAGAGATATATATGAAATTGAATTCGTGCAATACATATATATAATATATTGTGCATCAGATATATACAATATACTGCACTAGATATATATAATAGATTATGCACCGTCGTCGCAATATAGATATATATATATATTGGGCATAGAAGAATTCGGTTGCAATAATATATATTAGATTAGGCAGTGGATTCTGCGACCTATTATCTATATATATATTGTGCAAAGAGAATTCGGTAACCCTAGAGTTGCTGAGAGAGTTTTTTCTTTTGCTAGAGAAAAATAGAATCCAACTCTTAGATAGTGTGATTTTCGGCCAAGAGGAATAGAGAGAAAAGTTGTTATTATTTAGATGCACTAGTTACTTTTACATCAAAAGGTTTTGTGCACAATTCGAATAAGGTTCATGCGAGTTTCGATCTAAAGATTGTGAATTCAAAAGTGACCGGAACATTCTTTGTGTTTCTTGGAACTTGTTGTGACTAACGAAAACGAAAAAGTTTTGTTAATCCATCATCAGGTACACAATTCAAAGAGAAGGGAGACCACGCCCTATGTGATTCACGTTAGTGAGTGGATGGAAGATCTTGCAGATTACCATCGACGCAATGTCAATCGGATCACGCGACAAATCTGATGATATCTTT
>CM059875.1:9595493-9692284 GCA_030490815.1 Acer saccharum | reverse complement strand
TTGCATGTGTTGAGCCCCTAGTCAGGAAGGTCGGCTAGTTAAAGCTACACCACATTGCTTGCACCACCCTACCAGACTTGAAAGTGTCTAATAATTGGGTATCGCGCTTAAATGTCTGATCATTAGTGAGACTACCCGTGTGAGGCCAGAGCCTAAATAGCGTCCTTATGAGTGTATGCTTTTTCATTGTTTCATCTTAAACACTCTTCTTGTAGATAAATAAGCATAAATTAAAAAGGACCTCACTCCATGCTTTGGACATTAAAGAGCGCCATTTTAAGAGCATCCCCGTGGTTTTGCCTTTGTTTGCTTGCTTAACTCGTACCTATAGAGATGATGTAGCAATGTGTGTTAAGTCACTACAAATATCCTAAACACGTCCCATGCCTTGTGTTGTGCTTAAATGTCCTATCTATGTTGACCTACACCTAAACCCCATCACTATATCCTCCCATATCATACACATCACCATATCTTACATAAACACTAGACCATCCCATTTGCTACGATTATGGCTTGCTATCATATTAAATGAAGCTCAAGGGAAATCAAAAGGGTAAATTAGCGTGTACTCAGGCTAGATGTGTAAGTTGTGCAAAGAATAAGGCTCAAAATATATGAAAATTAAAAGTGCTCAAAAGAAAGAATAGCACAAAAAGCCTTCTAAGCTCTAAAGTGTAAAGTTGCTAAAATATAAAGCAACTTAAAAGAGCACAAGATGATTAATTGAAGAATTCATGGCTAGACGCTTTATTTGTGATGAGCGTACCAAAATAGAAGTTAAAGCATAATCGGTTGCTAGCCCATAATCCCGTACCCACCTAGCCTCTCCACCACCATCTCACCATAACATCACTTGAACTTTAAAGAAGTCCTAATTGATCTTTAGGAGGAGTTTAGCTTGTTAACGAAGGCATCAATGGTGTTTGCTCTTGTTCTTAATGTTCAAATATGTTCTTGTGGTCCATTTGCATTAAACATTGGCGGTTTTTCAAAATGTTTCATATGCATGTAATTTGAAAATACTTGTGCTTAATTTCCAACCGCATATGTTTGTTGAGTGAGCCTAGGTTCTGAGTGGTAAAATAGAGAGATCCGGAAAGGTATAGAGTCGAGGCGAAATGCTATCATGAGACTCTTGTGTTCGATGCTTTTGAAGCTTTGTTCACTAAGAAGTATGGAATTGCAATCTCTCTTGTTGTAGCATCTTAGCTTGCACTTCCCAAGCCTTTTCTTAGGGTCTTAGCATGTATATGCCTCAATTCGGTCCGCCCCTTATTGCATCTCTGTCTATAGTTGGCTCAACATGAAAGACGTTTGTGGGTGTCGTACTGTAAACCCTCACGAGACTTCACTCGTCCCACTAGGGATCGCCTAGGTTTAAAAGCCTTATCATGTGCATTTTATTTCTTTATGTTTTTTTACTTTCTTTTGTTTTATTTTTCTTTTTGTTTGTTTGTTTTGGTTTTGCTCGAGGACGAGCAAAAGATAGGTTTGGGGGTATTTGATTGGATGATTTACATACCTATTTGAGGTCCCCATTTCCTAGATTTTGTACTCGTTGTCGAGTGTGTTTTTATATATAATGCATTTTGTGAGCATTGTGTAGGTTATATGCTCTAAAATAAGGTGTTAAGCATAATTGAAGATTTTGGAGGTTAAAGGGCTGAAATTGGAAATTTTAGTGCAGAGCTTTCAACTTTCGGGGCCATATCTCCCTCCTTAGAATGAACTACGTTTCATATAACCTATTTTCGGAAAGCCCCACGAGTCTACTTTCCAACGCTTTTTACGGATCGCGATTCCGAGTTCTCTAGAGGAAGTTATGGCCATTTTTGTAATGGTGCATGAAGCTGGAAAACTTCACCCGAGAGATGCGAGCCCAAGGCGAGCTTAAGCAGCTCGCCCCTCAAGGTCGCTAATCTCTCGGTTTTCAACAGTTTTCTTCAACCAAGAGCATCCAAATCGCCCCCAGGTCGCCCCAAGCTCGCCCTTTTACCCAAAATATGTTAAAAATCAAGATTTTACCTCCTTGCCCTTGACCTAATTCATTCATCTATATAAACCTTTGATATTTTTGAACCAAAGGAAAAGCTCTCTCACCCAAGAATAGTCACCAAGACCTCACCTTTACACATTCCTCTTACTCTCACCTTCCATCTTTCACAACCCATCTAACTTCCATAACTCCCTAACATCCAAACACACCCATCACTTCCATTTTACCACAATCACCATCACTTCATCTTTTTGGCAAAAGAGAGTTGAAGAAAGAGCTTGGAAGAGGAAGAGCAAAGGAGGAGGAGCTACTCTACATAGTTTCTTCTATTACTTTATTCTCTTTCATTTTCTTTATTATAGCCATGTATTCTTTTGAGCATATTTATTGTATGGCTACATTTTGTGATATGAGCTAAACATTTAGTGCTAGGATTTGATGAAACCCCACCCATGACTCTTTATATGTATTGACCTTTGTTTATTCATTTTATACAAGTGTGATTTATATGGGTATTTTAGTGTGCTTAAAGCTTTCAAGTGATTGATCTCCATTTGAATGAATTATTGTGGTGTGTTATGTACTGATCGGAGACGCACACCACGTGTTCGATAAAATGCCCTCTATGCATGTTTAGAAAAGTAGACCTACTTAGGCTAACGTATAGGATTCGTTAGTGCACCAAAATCCTTAATGAACTCATTCATACATTCCGAGTAATCGAAAGATAAGCTTGGGTATGTTTTGGGTGTAACCTATTCTACTTAACCAAGATTGTAGGTTAATATTAGGGTGCATGAATCTATAAATTGCATGAGTATGTTTTGGGTGAATAATTGAGTCTAAAACGTAAGTCAATATAGGGTGGGGTGTAGTCAAGTCCTAGCATGTTTTTCTTCGATATTACACTTGAGTTTATTTTAGTGTTATTTTATTTCTTGCATTAGCATTAGTCATTAGATTAAATTAGTTTAATTTACTTAGTTTAAATATCATTTTTCGCTTGTTTGAATAGCATATAGGCTAATCAATTTCGGTAATCGATCACTCGATCCCTGTGGGAACGAATCTTATTCACCATTGTGCTACTCTCCGACCTCGTGCTATTGCGAGAGTCATAAAAGAGACTAGCCATGCCCAACCTTTAACTTAAGTTGTGAACATTATTCAAGACTAACTAAAGAATTGTGTCTACCACATACATATCCAGATGTACGAACAATTCTTCTTTTGTCATAGTCTTTAGACCTTATGTGTAAGGTTTATGATTTGTATTGGCTTGATTCCATTGCAAAACGCTCTTTGTTTGTATTAGTTGTTGCTTAGGACATTATTTGAAGAAAGGAAGCTTAAAAAGTGAAGAGCAACGTCTAGTGCAAAAGTCGTCTTCAAGAGGTGAAAAACGTCAAAGGAAAATCTTGACTTCTATCCTCTTGCAAGGCGTTAGCGCACACACACAATTCATACATGTGTGTCCTTGCATCGTGGTTCAAACATTTGGTATAACACATTCACACACTTCATAGCATGCTCATGCATTGATCTTGTATCGACAAACATTGTGAAATTGCATGCTTTGTGACTATCTTTTTGATATGGCATGCTTGTGTGATTATGTGTTTATTTGTTTGTGTATTTTGTGTTTAGGACTTGAACATGTTCTCATTTAATGCCTTATTAAGTTCCGGTCATTTCGGTTACTCATTCATAAGGTTTCGAGTCCAAACAAGTTGACTATGCTACTTTTCGTTCTCATTTGTTGTGTTGACTTCATTGTCGGATTCCGAGATGATTTCTCAGCCAGTTTTCAAAGTTGAGTAGTCATAGTCGTGCATGAGGGAGTCACGGTTCATAATCCAAAAACAGATTTGAAATCGGAGGTCGGATACCCAAGATATGGGCTGAAGAACCGAAGGAGCGCGCGAGAGAAGTCGGGAGCACGTGTGGCCACAAGGCCTGCCCGTGTGGGAGGCCGTGGGCCCCACGGCCAAGGGAGCCCTCTGCTCCCGTGTGGGCCACGCGCCACCCATAGGGTGGTGATGTGGCGTGCTCCGATTCGCTCGTAAAATCTCTCTCTCTCTTCCTTTTAAACTCATCTCCTTCCCTCCACACTTGGTTGAATTTTGAAGAACACTTGAGAAAAGTTCTGCAGAATTCTACATTTTTTCGTTTTCTTATTTTGATCATATCTCTCTCATACGAACTCGAAATCAATTGATTCAAAAACAAAAATTGTTGGTCTTGAAGAGAGCTACAAACCCCAAGTATTTCTAGAGGCAGCTGACTTCGCCATTTTTCTCAGATGATCCATTTTCAGTCCGTGGTCAAGGTTGTCATTTCAACTTCTTCTTTTTCAATTTCATCTTTGATCATCTCTTGATTCTTACTATTTGATTGATGAAATTTGTTGAGAAGTATGTTAGATCACATGCTAGGGTTGTTTGATCATTAGTTAATTGAGATTTAGCTTTGTGATTTGTTTTGAACATATATGTGCTAAACTTGATTTATCATGAAATTGATTCTAGAAAATGTATGTGTGATGTGCTTCATGTTATTTTCTATGTTTAATTTCATGATCTAAGAGCTAGGTTTTTAGTGTGATATATTGAATATTCATACCTTGTTCTTATTGATTTACATGTCTTGATTTCTAGATATTTTGTGAATTGATTGTTGAAAGCTTATTCTAGATTGTCATTGAACATGTACATTTTGCTTGATTGATCATCTAGCTTAATTTGATTGTGTTTGCATCACTTGCATCACTTAGATCATAGCCTTGCATTAGGTTGAAGTCTCTAGCAAGTGAGTGAAGCTTTGTGGATAGAGCAAGGAAGTCTTGATTAGAGTTGGGAGGACTCGGATAATCAAGCAAGGGAGACTTGTCTAGGGTCGGGAGGATCTGGATAGGCAAGCAAGAAATCTTCCTAGAGACGTGAGCGTCTTGGATAGGAAGTTGCTTTCTAGAGGTGTAGGATACATCTCGGATAGGAAGTAGGCTTGGTGATTCACTAGCCCGAGGGTAGATTAGGAGTTGATAGCTTGAGCGGATATCATGTGTTGATATCTTGAGTGTGTAAGTCCTTTTCATATAGTGGATTGCTTTGCCGGTGGTTGTGGTATCAACCCGTGGATGTTTCCTCATTGAGGTTTTACCACGTAAAAAATACTTGTGTTCATATTTGTTTTTACTTTTGTTTATCTTCCATATCTTACATTGAGTGCATATCTTGTAAATTGATTAACTCTTGTATTAGTGAAATCAATTCATTTGCTACATCTAATCAAGTGTGCATTTTCTTCGTTATATTCCGCATCATTTTAAGATTGGAAGAATTTGAGTAAATACCTATTCACCCCCCCTCTAGGTATATTTTACACTATATTGCTTAAGGGAATTTCATTTGGTATCAGAGCGGGTGTCTAGAAGTAATTAGATAGATCCATATTATAGTGTTTGTGTTTTGTTTTGTTGTGTTTTGTTGTGTTTGTTCATTTTTGTAGCTATGGGTGATTCAATGCCGGAAGGTGCTTCTAGTGGTAGACCTCCTCTATTGAATAGTGGTAACTACTCCTTTTGGAAAATTAGGATGAGAGCTTACATTAGATCCATTAATGAAAAAGCATGGATAAGTGTTGAGGAAGGTTATGAGTTGCCTACCAAAAGGATTGAAGATGGCACTATGATTGCAAAGCCTAGAGCCGAATGGACGGCCATTGATTTTGATAATGCTAAATGGCATCATCGAGCGGTGAATGCTATTTTGGAGGTGTAGATTGTGCTCAATTTATCTACATTCAAAACCTTGAATCGGCAAAGGAAGCATGGGATACTTTGCAAACTACCAATGAGGGTATGTTAGCGGTTCGAAGGTCTAGAGTACAAATGCTTACTTCTCAATTTGAAAGTCTTGTTATGAATGAGGATGAGAAGTTAGTAGACTTCCAAACTAGACTCTTGAATATCACCAACCAAAGTCAAACTTTGGGAGAGCTATATCCACAAGAGAGAATTAATTGGAAGATCTTGAGATCCTTGCCTAAGAGATTTAATGCAAAGGTGACCGCAATTGAAGAAAGCAAGAATGTCGATCTTATGAGAGTTGATGAGCTTCTTGGGTCTCTACAAACTTATGAGCTTGGGTTCAAGCCGAAGATTGAAGGTAAGGGAATAGCACTCAAGGTAACCAATGAGGAGAGTGAAGATGATATGGCTTGTATGGTGAGAACTTTCAAGAAATTTCTAAAGAACATATGTTCTAAGAGAGAGGAAGTCAAGAAGAAGATCACTCCAAAAGAAGCGGTAGATTGCAAGGATAAATCTATGAAGAAGTTAATTCAATGCCATGAATGCAAAGGGATTGGATTTATCTCCACCAAGCGTGCTAATGAGAAGAGAGAGTCTAAGAAAGGATTAGCAATGGCGGCTTCTTGGAGTGATGTGAGTGTGAGTGATAAAGAAGAGGAAGAGGAGTCCTCGAATGAACGAGAATATACTAGCAATTATATTGCTCACCCGGCTATATATGAAGGAAGATTTGAGGATAGTGGTGAAGACTCCTCAAGTAATGAGGAAAGTTAATACTCTTCGAGTAGTGAAGATAGTGAAATCTCCTCCAATCAAGAAGAGTTCGAAGCCTCCTCAAATCAAGATTATATAAGCTTCAATGACAAGATCCTTCAACAAAAGAATGAAGAGAACAACAAGTTGAAGTTGATCAATGCCAATTTAGTGGTGATTTTTAAAGCTCTTGTAAATGAAAAAAAGATGTCTTTGGAGAAGATGAGCAAGCAAAGTGAAGTTATTAAGGAGCATGAAAAGACCATTGAAAAGTATGTCTCAAAGATGGAAAAAAGTGCTCAAGAGCTAGATGATCTAAAAGAAGACTTTACTATGAAGTTGTTTGCCATGGAAGGAGAGATTAAGCAAAAAAAGAACTCTTTGTCTATCATGAAGATAAAAGAGTGTGAGCTTATAGATGAAGTCAAAGCTCTCAAAGAGTCTATTAATGGCATGAAAATTGGAGCTATTAAGCTTGATGATGTGATAAACTTGGAAAGCATCATGGAGATAAAAGTGGATTGGGTTATGTAGAAGAAGTTAAGAAGACTCCTACAACCAAGAATAAGTCAAGAAAGTCCAAGAAGAATAAAGACTCTAGTACTATTCCTTCCAACATCAAAGACAAAGGCAAGAAGAGCAATGGAACTTCTCAACCGACTTCTCAACCAAAGCATGCACACCCAAAAGGTAACTTTTCTAAATTCATTCCGGTTTGTCATTATTGTAATGTGGTTGGTCACATTAGGCCTAAATGTTATGAATATGTTAAGCAATGCAAACTAGGAAATGTGAAACATGATAAAAATGTGAAAATGTTACCTAATCATTCTCCTAAGCATGAGTTTAAGTCTAGAGCTAGACATAACATCTATAAGTTTATCCCGGTTTGTCATTTTTTCAATGTTGTAGTGCATATCAAACCTAAATGCTATAAGTATATTAGACAATGCGAACTAGGGAATGAGATGCATGCTAGTGAGATAAAAAGACTTCCTTTGGTTGTTTCTAAACATGTTAGGGCATTAGAAACTATGCATGATGAACATGTTAATGAAAAGAAATCAACAAGGAAAGTTTGGGTTAAGAAAAATAATGTGTATTCTTGTGAAATGGATAAATCTTCTTTGAAAGTTTCTAAACATGACAATAGCTTTGATGCTTTGAGAAATGTGCATATTGATCATATTCATGTGAAGAAACCTATCAAGAAAATTTGGATTGAAAAGAATGACATGCATGTTAATAATAATCATGTTAAGAAATATGTTGAGAAGAAGTTGGTTAAGAAAATTGTTAACCATGATCATTTGAAGAGTCTTGATGAAATATTTGTGCGTGGCAAAAATGTTGACTTTAATATGAGTGATGTTTTTATGAAGAAGATAGTTGATGATTTGTCTTCTAGATTTCATATTGCCATGCGTAATGATCATGATGTTGTTTGTATTGGTTCACCTAAGACCAATATGGTCAAAGGTGAGTGCTCTCATACTTGATTGAGTAGCACATATGAGAATATTTTTTGTTCTTGTTTGATAAGAGTTCTAAGTTTGATGCTTGACTAAGCTATTTGTAATGTGCTAGGTCTAGTATTCAAACTTGGTGTCTCTAATCAATTCATGAACTTAATATTCTCATAATCACTATGATAGTCAAAATTTGTTGATTAACTTTAAAGAAGTTGAATTTTGAAATCTATTTGGTGAAAGTTTGTGTTAAGACTTTTAGAGAAAGTCATTTTCATGTGTTTGTTTGAGTTGAAAGTGTTTGGTCTTTATTTTCTTGGGATGATACACCAACAACTTGTTGTCATGAGGACAAACAAGCCAAGAAAGCTTATAAAAAGAGCGGAGACCTTTCATTGGTGAAAAAGCTTGCTAAGGTATTTCTCTACTCTAAAAGCTTGCTTTCTATTTCATTTTTTCAACTCTATGTATGCATGATATCATTGCACATAGATATTAGGCATCATTTCATTAGAGAACATGTTGAACATTCTATTGTTTCTCTAAAGCATTTGCCTACTAAAAATCAACTTACGGATTTGTTTACTAAGTCCTTGGACAAAAAGAGGTTTAAAACTCTTCTAAGATCCATTGACATGATTTGTGTTGATTATTGTCTATATGTGATTGTAAGTGGCTTGATGAGCAAAACTTTATTTGAATATTAATATCTTTGAGAGCTACTCACTTGAAAAGTAATGATCTTAAATAAATAACTCTTATTGTTTCTAGATCATGCACTTGAGCTTGAAAATTTTATTTTTGAAAAGTGCACTAATGCTTCTCTTGTATGTTTTAGTTTTGAGTATATGTGGTTGAATATGTGTAGATAATGGATGCATCTAGAAGTTTATTGTTAAGTACATGATAGATGACCTATGGTATGTATCCATTTTGCTTCGGCACTACATAGTAATCAACGAGCACCCTCATGGAAAGGGCTACACACCTTGGTTGTGAAGCCGCCCAATGTAGGAAAGGGCTACGCCTTTGTGATGAGTGAAAGCCACCATGAGGTGTATATGTTTATGTTAGAAAAAATCAAAGAAGTGTTGAAAAGAATCATTAAAAAAAAAATAAAAATCTTTGATTCTAAGCCTAAAATAAATGAAAAATAAAAGACTTAATGGTGTATAGTTGAGAATTGTGAAAAAGCTTGGGTTGACAAATAGAAACGGGAAAACGAGCCACATGCACACACACGCTCATATGTTGATATCTATTCATTTTAAAAGCAAAAATCCGGATGAATATCGGTTTGACCTATTTTTGGAAAGGCTTTAGATGGATAGGTGTGAATAGAGTTTGCATGTTGATATCACAATTACTCCTACTATATATTTGAGAAGCATTCACACACACACATTTCGCTTATGTGCTTGATTCATTAGCAATGTGAGAATATTTTGAGAGATTAATGAAAATCTATGATTCTCTCTTGGACTTTGACAAGTTATGAAATATTTTCTCTTATTCCTTGATTGTGTGATTGTGTGATGTCCCTTGTGAACAAATCTACTTGTTGATAATATGTGGAGCATATGTTAAGGGGAGCTTTAGTTTATTCAACTTTTGCTTTCTATACGATTTGTTTGCTTAATATCTCGTTCTTTATCTCTTGTGTCCCTTGTCTATTCCTTGACAAAAAGGGGGAGAAAATGTATACCTCACCATGTTTGATATTGGGGAGATTTTGTATACTTCACACTTTATGTGGAAAATGTTCCAATTGTGTGAATCATATTCCTCTTTGTGCTTAATTGTGACTTTGTCTTAAGGGGGAGAATTCATGTCTTAAGGGGGAGAAAGAATTCTTTCTTGATAATGTTAAGGATAGTTGGTCCTTGGGAATTGGGAAACTAAGGGAATGCTTTAATATGAACATATTTTATTCACTTGAGATAATGCATTTGTGTATGAGATAAGGGATATCTTCTATGTTTGTTGTTTGGTTAAATAACTCATCATTCTTCTTTAGAGAAGATCTCTTGTTCGGTTGCTATTTTCTCTCACAGGTACTTCGAAGACCAAAAGAGGAATTCTTGAAGACTTGAAGACTTTTTAGTCTAGGAATTTCTTTGTAATGTGAGATTGAGAGTATGCTATCATCTTGAGTTTATTTGAGTGAAATATTATATGGTGAGGTTGAGGTTTTGCCAATGGAATAGCCAAAGGGGGAGATTGTAAGGTTTATGATTGTATTGGCTTGATTCCATTGCAAAACGCTCTTTGTTTGTATTAGTTGTTGCTTAGGACATTATTTGAAGAAAGGAAGCTTAAAAAGTGAAGAGCAACGTCTAGTGCAAAAGTCGTCTTTAAGAGGTGAAAAACGTCAAAGGTAAATCTTGACTTCTATCCTCTTGCAAGGCGTTAGCGCACACACACACAATTCATACATGTGTGTCCCTACATCGTGGTTCAAACATTTGGTATAACACATTCACACACTTCATAGCATGCTCATGCATTGATCTTGTATCGACAAACATTGTGAAATTGCATGCTTTGTGACTATCTTTTTGATATGGCATGCTTGTGTGATTATGTGTTTATTTGTTTGTGTATTTTGTGTTTAGGACTTGAACATGTTCTCATTTAATGCCTTATTAAGTTCCGGTCGTTTCGGTTACTCATTCATAAGGTTTCGAGTCCAAACAAGTTGACTATGCTACTTTTCGTTCTCATTTGTTGTGTTGATCTCATTGTCGGATTCTGAGATGATTTCTCAACCATTTTTCAAAGTTGAGTAGTCATAGTCATGCGTGAGGGAGTCACGGTTCGTAATCCAAAAAAGGATTCGAAATCGGAGGTCGGATGCCCAAGATATGGTCTGAAGAACCGAAGGAGCACGCGAGAGAAGTCGGGAGCACGTGTGGCCACAAGGCCTGCCCATGTGGGAGGCCGTGGGCCCCACGGCCAGGGGAGCCCTCTGCTCCCATGTGGGCCACGCGCCCCCCCACAGGGAGGTGATGTGGCGTGCTCCGATTCGCTCGTAAAATCTCTCTCTCTCTTCCTTTTAAACTCATCTCCTTCCCTCCACACTTGGTTGAATTTTGAAGAACACTTGAGAAAATTTCTGCAGAATTCTACATTTTTTCGTTTTCTTATTTTGATCATATCTCTCTCATACGAACTCAAAATCAATCGATTCAAAAACCAAAATTGTTGGTCTCGAAGAGAGCTACGAACCCCAAGCATTTCTAGAGGCAGCTGACTTCGCCATTTTTCTCAGATGATCCATTTTCAGTCCGTGGTCAAGGTTGTCATTTCAACTTCTTCTTTTTCAATTTCATCTTTGATCATCTCTTGATTCTTACTATTTGATTGATGAAATTTGTTGAGAAGTATGTTAGATCACATGCTAGGGTTGTTTGATCATTATTTAATTGAGATTTAGCTTTGTGATTTGTTTTGAACATATATGTGCTAAACTTGATTTATCATGAAATTGATTCTAGAAAATGTATGTGTGATGTGCTTCATGTTATTTTCTATGTTTAATTTCATGATCTAAGAACTAGGTTTTTAGTGTGATATATTGAATATTCATACCTTGTTCTTATTGATTTACATGTCTTGATTTCTAGATATTTTTGTGAATTGATTGTTGAAAGCTTATTCTAGATTGTCATTGAACATGTACATTTTGCTTGATTGATCATCTAGCTTAATTTGATTGTGTTTGCATCACTTGCATCACTTAGATCATAGCCTTGCATTAGGTTGAAGTCTCTAGCAAAGTGAGTGAAGCTTTGTGGATCGAGCAAGGAAGTCTTGATTAGAGTTGGGAGGACTCGGATAATCAAGCAAGGGAGACTTGTCTAGGGTCGGGAGGATCCGGATAGGCAAGCAAGAAATCTTCCTAGAGACGTGAGTGTCTTGGATAGGAAGTTGCTTTCTAGAGGTGTAGGATACATCTCGGATAGGAAGTAGGCTTGGTGATTCACTAGCCCGAGGGTAGATTAGGAGTTGATAGCTTGAGCGGATATCATGTGTTGATAGCTTGAGTGTGTAAATCCTTTTGATATAGTGGATTGCTTTGCCGGTGGTTGTGGTATCAACCCGTGGATGTTTCCTCATTGAGGTTTTACCACGTAAAAAATACTTGTGTTCATATTTTTTTTTACTTTTGTTTATCTTCCATATCTTACATTGAGTGCATATCTTGTAAATTGATTAACTCTTGTATTAGTGAAATCAATTCATTTGCTACACCTAATCAAGTGTGCATTTTCTTCGTTATATTCCGCATCATTTTTAAGATTGGAAGAATTTGAGTAAATACCTATTCATCCCCCCCTCTAGGTATATTTTACACTATATTGCTTAAGGGAATTTCATTATGATTATTTACTTTGACAATTATAATATTTAAACTATAAATGCTATACGATTTGTTAAACCAGAAATCACTTTATTAATATGAAAAAGATTGTTAATTACAATATTACACTCTTGCTATTGAGCATAATCCTAACAATACCAGGATTAGGTAGGTGTGTGATTACTTCCGGGATTAGGTTGTAATCGGTTTACACCTTTAGTGGATTCGAGGTTCGAGTGTGGCTTACTTACTAGCCCGTGGTTTTTCCCGTGAGGGTTTCCACGTAAATATCAAGTGTTGTTTAATTTCCGCACCATATTACACTTGCTATTTTTTATTGACTATTTGGGGTTTTTTTCGTAATCTTGACCTTACACGAAAATTGGGTAAATTTAATTAAAATCTATTCACCCCCCCCCCCCCCCCCCCCCCCCCCCCTCATCTAGATAATATATTACACACCGAGTATTAGTTTCAATTGGTATCAGAGCGGGTTCTTAGACATACTTAGGTGATCCTTTGCTCTCTTTGGTGTGGTTTGCATTTTGTGTGATTTGTGTTCATTCATACATTTGCATTCATTTCATTAATTCATAAACACTATGAGTGGAAACGGTGGAAATGGTAGTGGCAACGAGGGTGCTTCTAGCACAAGGCCTCCGCTTCTTACCAGGTTGAATTATGCCTCTTGGAAAGGCAAGATGGAGTCGTACATATGTCAAATACATGACTGGGCTTGGATGGCGGTTGAAGATGGCTACACAACGCCCATGATGACTCCCGCGGGTGGAGGAGAGGATGTACTCAAGCCTAAGGCGCAATGGAACGCGCAAGAGTTTGAGGCATCAAAATGGAATAGGAAGGCGATGCATGCCATTCTATGTGCAATGGACGAAAATCAATACAAATTGATTCAAAATACTAGGATAGCTAAGGAGGCATGGGACATCCTAGAGATTGCACATGAGGGAACCGAAGTGGTGAAGGACTCCAAGCTCCAAGTCCTCCAAACTCAATTCAAGATGCTTAAAATGGAGGATAATGAGTGCTTCAATGATTTCGAGATCAAGTTGACGGACATAGTCAACCAAAGTCATCAACTTGGTGATCCTTACTCGGATAGGAGAATCAAGCAAAAGATTATGAGATCGATTCCCGAGAGATTTGAATCAAAGGTGACGGCTTTAGAGGAGAATAGCACATACAAGGATATGAAGCCGAGTGAGGTGATTGGGAGACTTCTAGCTTATGAGTCTAGGAAAGGTCCTACCTCCACACCTCCTAAAAAGCAAAAGGGAATTGCTTTGAAGGCCTCCAAAGTTGAGAAGGAGGAGGATGATGACTCGGATGAAGAAATGGCTCTTTTGATGAGAAGGTTCAAGAAATACTACAAGTCTGAGAAGAAGGGGTTCGGATCCAAGGGCCAAGACTTCAAGAAAAAGACTCCATTCAAGAAGTTTGAGCCTAGGCAAGAGAAGACCGAGAAGAAAGGGGTCCGATGCTTTGAGTGTGGTGGCATAGGACACTTTGCCCCCGATTGTGCCAATCATGTTAACAAGAAGAAAGGGAAAGTGATGGCCACCACATGGAGTGGGAGTGATGACTCCAATAAAGGAGATGAGTCTTCGGATGATGAAGAACTCATGGCTAACTTCATAGCCTTTACCTCTTCTCACAGGAGCAAAAGTGCTAGTGAAGATGAGAATGAGAGTCAAGTGGAAAGTGACTCAAGTGATGATTGTTCTTCATCACAATCCACAAATGGAAATGTGGAAAGGATGGATCTCAAGGACTACATGGAGAAATTTGAGAGTTCAAGGCTAAAGAACAAGAGAGAGATTAGGGGATTAAAGGAAGAAAACCTAGAGCGCTTAACTCAAATAAACCAATTAAATGAAGAAGTAGTGAGATCAACAAAGAATGAAGATAAGCTAAGAGAGGAGTTAGTCTTATCTAAGAGGAATGAAGAAGGTTTGAAGATGGAACTTGATGAAGCTATGGAGTCACTATCCAAGATGGCTTCTAGCACCAAGAAGCTTGACCACATGCTTGGTGTTGGAAAGAGCCCATGTGACAAGAGGGGTCTTGGGTATTAAGATGGCAAAGAAATCTCAACCTCTAACAAGACCGTGTTTGTCAAAAGCTTGGGGAAACAAGTAGCTTCACCGGTGCAAACTCCTAGGAAGAAGATTGATCTAGGACAATGTTCACAAAGTGCACAAGTGAAGGTAGCTCCAAGAAGACAACCCCAAGCCAACATTCCTCAACATTTGGCTCAACAAGGAAAGAGACCAATCATGCAAACTCATCAAAGGAAGCAAGCTAGACCGGTTCAACAACGAAGATGGATTGAACCCCCTCAACCACAAAGACATGGGAAAACTCCTATGCATGCACAAGGACATGGTATGATCCCTTACTTTATTCCTACATGTCATTTTTGTGGTTTTGATGGTCATATTAGACCGAGATGCTTTCGTTATATTAAAATGTGTAAAACTAGAAGCATGATTGAGAAGAAAAAGAAAAGAGCCATGATGCATGTTCCTAGGAATGATAAGATTGATATGCATGATCCTAGGAGTTCTAGAGCACATGTACCAAAGACCACTAGAAAAGACAATGTTACACTTAGGTGGATTAGAAAGATTGAAAATGTTTGCCATGTTGCACAAATTGCCCTAAAGGCAAATTCTTCTAATTTGTGGTATTTAGACAGTGGGTGCTCTAGACACATGACAGGAGATAAGAGTTTCTTTGAGACTTTTGTCATGGAGGAAGGTGGAAGTGTCACTTTTGGTGATGGATCCAAGAAAAGAGTAAGAGGGAAATGAACCATCTCCATTCCCGGATTACCTTCCTTGTCCAATGCTTTATTTGTTGATGGCCTTAAAGCCAATTTAATAAGCATTTCACATCTAAGTGATGAAGGACTTTCCGTCTTATTTTCTAAAAAGGATTGCTCTATCCTATTGCCCAATGGACAAACCTTGTTGAAAGGTATGAGATCTAGTGACAATTGCTATTGTCTTGAAGCTAGAGTAGTCTCAAACAATGTGTCCATGGATGAGCAAATTGAGTTGTGGTATGAAAGACTTGGCCACATGAACTTTCGGGATTTACGAATCCTAGGTAAGTTCGATTGTGTGTGTGGCCTTCCCAAGCTTGGGAAGAAGGCCAATGGTGTTTGTGGACCTTGCCAACAAGGGAAACAAACCAAAGCCATGCACAAAAAGGGTAAGTATCTCTCCACCAAGGAGCCCCTAGAGCTTCTCCACATAGATCTTATGGGTCCCATGCAAACCGAGAGTTTAGGTGGAAAGAGATACATTTTTGTTTGTGTTGATGATTTCTCTAGGTTCACATGGACTTATTTTCTTAGAGAAAAATCCGAAACTAGGCTTGCTATATAGGAAATAGAGTGTTCCTAAGGCCCGGTACTAGGCAAACCTCCTATGAGTTATGGAAGGGTAGGAAGCCAAATGTTAGCTACTTCCACACATTTGGAAGCAAATGCTACATTTTAAATGACCGTGATCAACTTGGCAAATTTGATGCTAAGAGTGATGTGGGTATTTTTATTGGCTATGCCTTGAATAGCAGAGCTGAAAGTATACAAACGTAGTTAAATTGCTTAAAGCATACCTAGAGGGGGGGGGGGGGGGGGGGGGGGGTGAATAGGTTTTTACACCTTTTTTCAATCCCTTGAACAAACTTTCATTTGTCCCTCAAGGTAGCCTTACACACAACAAAATAAGCCGAGGAAGACATACATAGACGATACGATAATACAATCATAAGAGCAAAGTCTAAGTATATCAACTAGTTGTGTGAGGTATAAGAACAAATAAACACAACAACAAAGTAAGCTTGTATTTCAATAGATATTCAATGAGTTACAAGAGTGATCAAAATGTCACTATACAAAAATTACAATATACAAAAGAATCATAGATACAAAATTGATCAATAGAATGAATTCACTAATCACACTATACAAAGTCTTGCTTCGCAATACATCACATGTGAATATTATGAACCAAGATAATAAAATATACAATTAAAACAAAAGAGAAAGTGATAGGAAGAATTAACACAAGAGATTTTTTAACGTGGTAATGAAGGGCAAAATACCGTAGTACACGCAGCGGAACCGAGACTAAAAATAGATTTAGTATAGTTTTAAAATTTTTCCCTTTTATGAACCTTAACCCTTTAATTAATTAAGCATACATATAAACCAACAAAAGAAGAATACCTTTTGTCGCGTGATCCGATTGACTTACGTCGATGGTAATCCGCAAGATCTTCAATCCTAGCACGAACGTGAATCACCTAGGAGCGTGGTCTTCCTTTTCTTTGAATTGCAAACCTGATGTAAGGTTTATGATTTGTATTGGCTTAATTCCATTGCAAAACACTCTATGACTGTATTAGTTGTTGCTTAGGACATTATTTGAATAAAGGAAGCTTAAAGAGTGAAGAGCAACGTATAGTGCAAAAGTCGTCTTCAAGAGGTGAAAAACGTCAAAGGTAAATCTTGACTTCCATCCTCTTGCAAGGCGTTAGTGCACACACACACAATTCATACATGTGTGTCCTTGCATCGTGGTTCAAACATTTGGTATAACACATTCACACACTTCATAGCATGCTCATGCATTGATCTTGTATTGACAAACATTGTGAAATTGCATGCTTTGTGACTATCTCTTTGATATGGCATGTTTGTGTGAATATGTGTTTATTTGTTTCTGTATTTTGTGTTTAGGACTTGAACATGTTCTTATTTAATGCCTTATTGAGTTCCGGTCATTTCGGTTACTCATTCATAAGGTTTCGAGTCCAAACAAGTTGACTATGCTACTTTTCGTTCTCATTTGTTGTGTTGACTTCATCATCGCATTCTGAGATGATTTCTCAACCATTTTCAAAGTTGAGTAGTCATAGTCGTGCATGAGGGAGTCACGGTTCGTAATCCGAAAATAGATTCGAAATCGGAGGTTGGATGCTTAAGATATGGGCTGAAGATCCGAAGGAGCGCGTGAGAGGAGTTGGAATCACGTGTGGCCACATGGCCAGCCCGTGGACCCCACGGGCAAGGGAGCCCTCTGGTCCCGTGGGCCCCATGGGGTTGTGACATGGCAGCTCATGATTCGCTCATAAAATCTCTCCTTTCCCTCCTTTTAAGCCAACCTCCTTCCCTCCACACTTGATGAATTTTGAAGAACACTTGAACATTTTCTCGCATCAGAATTCTACAATTTTTTGTTTACTTGTTTTGATCATATCTCTCTCATACGAACTCGAAATCAATCGATTCAAAAACCAAAATTGTTGGTCTCGAAGAGAGCTACAAACCCCAAGTATTTCCAGAGGCAGCTGACTTCACCATTTTTCTCAGTTAAGCGTTTTCCAGTCCGTGGTCAGTATGTGTGATACAACTTTTTCTTTTTCAGTTTCATCTTTGATCTTCTTTTGATTTTTACTATTTGATTGATGAAATTTGTTGATAAGTATGTTAGATCACTTGCTAGGGTTGTTTGATCATTTGTTAATTGAGTTTTAGCTTTGTGATTTGTTTTGAACATATATGTGCTAAACTTGATTTATCATGAAATTGATTCTAGAAAATATATGTGTGATGTGCTTCATGTTATTTTCTACGTTTTATTTCATGATCTAAGAACTAGGTTTTTAGTGTGATAAATTGAATATTCATACCTTTGTTCTTATTGATTTGCATGTCTTGATTTCTAGATAATTTTGTGATTGTGTGTTGAAATCATATTCTAGACTATCATTGAACATGTACATTTTGCTTGATTGATCATCTAGCTTAATTTGTTTGTGTTTGCATCACTTGCATCACTTTAGATCATAGCATTGCATTAGGTTGAAGTCTCTAGCAAAGTGAGTGAAGCTTTGTGGATAGAGCAAGGGAGCCTTGATTAGAGTCGGGAGGACTCGGATAATCAAGCAAGGAAGTCTTGTCTAGGGTCGAGAGGATCCGGATAGGCAAGCAAGAAATCTTCCTAGAGACGTGAGCGTCTTGGATAGGAAGTTGCTTTCTAGAGGTGTAGGACACATCTCGGATAGGAAGTAGGCTTGGTGATTCACTAGCCCGAGGGTAGATTAGGAGTTGATAGCTTGAGCGGATATCATGAGTGATAGCTTGAGTGTGTAAGTCCTTTTTCACATAGTGAATTGCTTCGCCGGTGGTTGTGGTATCAACCCGTGGATGTTTCCTCATTGAGGTTTTACCACGTTAAAATCATTGTGTTCAATTTTGCTTTACTTTCCTTTATCTTCCATATATTACATTGATTGCACATCTTGTAAATTGATTAACTCTTGTCTTAGTGAAATCAATTCATTTGCTAAATCTAATCAATTGTGCATTTGCCTTGTAATTTTCCGCATTATTTTTAATTGGAAGAATTTTGGGTCTATACCTATTCACCCCCCCTCTAGGTATATTTCACTACTACATTAAGGGAAATTTCATTTGGTATCAGAGCGGGTGTCTAGACGCACTTAGATTGATCCTTTCTTTGTAGTATTTTTTTTTGGTGTTTGTTTTTGTTTGTGATAAAATCATGATTAAGGAAGTGTATTCCTATGTGGCTTCTTTTGTTGAACATATTGACTTAGATGAGAAAAAGATCAATGATCTTACTTTTGAAAATGAACGTTTATCCAATGTCAATATGTCCCTCAACAAGAAGTTAGAGAATCTTGATCTTGGCTCAAAAGAGTTCAATGAACTTAAAGACAAGATCCTAAGTCTAGAATTGAATCTTAAAGATAGCAATGATAGACTTGGTATCTTGAAGCAAGAAATTGAGCAAAGAGATTGTTCTCTTGTTAATGCTAAGAAACTTGAAAATGTGCTTAAATCCAAACTTAATGAGCATTTAAATCAAGAGAAAAAGTATGAACAATGGCTTGATAAATCACATAAAGATGTTTTGTTTAGTGATAACAAAGCGGAAAAATATGCCATTGAACTTAGGATGCTTCGTGAGAAACTTGATGAGGCTAATAGGGTGATTAGCAAGATGCCATCTAGTTCTAATAAAGTTGAAACCCTCATTAAAAGTGGAAAGCATCCATGTGACAAAAGAGGTTTGGGTTATATCAATGAGAAGGAGACTCCTTCATCTAACAAATCTACTTTTGTCAAAGCAAGCATTGAATCAATTGTAGGTACACTCTCTCAAGGTAAAGCTATGAAAGCTACCGGAGGTGCCTCTTCATCAACAAGGATGTTCAATGGGAGAACTCAACAACTTAAGCATCAAGAAGCAACAACCTCAAATGCAAGAGGTGAAGCATTAAGGGTTGCTCTTCAAAGAGGTAAAATTGTGAGAAGACCAAATGCTAGGGAAGCAAATGCAAATGGTAAATTTCTCAAATTTATTCCTATTTGTTATCATTGTAATATGATAGGACATATTCGACCTAGATGCTTTGAGTACATTCGAAAATGCAAACTTGATAATGCTTTTCATGATATGTCTTTGAATGAACCTAGGCAATCATCCATGTATGGATATAGAAATAGACCTAGGAAGACCTTGGAAAAGCATGTTGTTGAAAAAGTTGTTGATGACTTGCTTGCTAAATCTTGTGTTGTGCCTCACTCTACTATGCATAAGAAAATTGATAATGCTTTGTTTGATAATTTTGAAGATGTGACCAATGAGGTCAAGGTGCATGTTGAAAAGCCTAATATTAAGTCAAAGCATGTTAGAAGTAAGAGTGAGAAGCATGTTGTGAAAAATGTGTGGATTAGAAAAGACACATCTAAATGTAATGTTGCACAATATGCTTTACGTGCCAACTCCTCCTATTCTTGGTACCTAGATAGCGGTTGCTCTAGGAACATGACCGGGAACAAAGAGTTCTTTAAGAATCTTGTTTTAAAGGATGGAGGTTGGGTTACTTTTGGTGATGGTACCAAAAAGCAAGTTCTTGGCAAGGGAACAATTTGTATCCCTGGATTGCCTAAACTTCGCAATACTTTGTATGTTGATGGTTGCCAAGCTAACTTGATAAGCATTACTCACTTGTGTGAAATTTTTAAAGAAGTTAGCTTTAACAAAGATGTATGCACTATAATTGATAAAAAGGGCGATGTCGTCCTAAGAGTTAAAAGGTCTATAGACAGTTGCTATTGTCTTGAGATAGATCCTCTAACATGCAACATGGCACATGAGTGCAATAAGCTTGATTTGTGGCATCAACGTTTGGGTCACATGAATTTTAAAGATTTGAAAAAGCTTGAAAAACATGGCATTGTTAGAGGTCTTCCTAATCTTGGTAAAAAGCTTGAGGTGGTTTGTGAACCTTGCCAATTAGGTAAGCAAACCAAAGTGTCTCATAAGAAAAATTCTTACATAGCTACCAAGAGACCTTTAGAACTTGTGCATATGGACCTAATGGGGCCAATTCAAACCGAGAGCATTAATGGCAAAAAATACATTTTTGTATGCGTTGATGACTTCTCTAGGTTTACTTGGGTTTATTTTCTTAGCAACAAGACCGAGGTTTTTGATTACTTTAAAAAGTTTTATAATCAAGTTCAAAATGAAAAAGGTCTTGATATCAAGAAAATATGTCGCATTAGGAGTGATCATGGGACGGAATTTGAAAATGCAAAATTTAGTGAGTTTTGTGATGGTTTAGGGATTTCTCATGAGTTCTCTGCACCTAGAACTCCTCAACAAAATGGTGTTGTTGAGAGGAAAAACCATGTCTTGCAAGAGATGGCTAGGGTCATGCTCAATAGCAAGAAAGTCCCTAGAAACCTATGGGCCGAGGCAGTCAATACCGCTTGTTATGTGTCAAATCGTGTTTTCAAAAGGCCCGGCACAAAACAAACGTCCTATGAGCTTTGGAAAGGCAAGAAGCCTAACGTAAGTTACTTCCACACTTTTGGGAGTAAATGTTATATTTTGAATGATAGAGATCACTTAGGAAAGTTTGATGCAAAAAGTGATGTTGGTCTCTTTCTTGGGTATGCTATTAATAGTCGTGCATATAAAGTCTTTAACTTGACTACTAAGACTATCATGGAGTCTATCAATGTGAAGATAGATGATCTTAGCATGCTTAATTTGTGTGATGATAATGGTGTCAATGAACCTAAAGAAAACATGTTGAATGACACTAATACACCTATTGATGTGGCTAGTAGTGTTTCTAGTCAAGATGATGAAATTGATAGTCATATTGAAGTTGTAAGTCAAGGGTTGGAAAATGCTTTAAATGATAATCAACAAAATGACCAAGTTGTTGAACATTCTCACCCAAGACTTAGAAACTTACACTATCAAGGAGACATCATAGGTGATTTAAATGAAGGGGTTACAACAAGAAATCAAATTGCTAACCAAATATCCTATGCTTGCTACACTTCTCAAATTGAACCCAAAAACATTAATGAAGAAATTGTTGATGAATATTGGGTTGGGGCTATGCAAGATGAACTTAATCAATTTGAGAGGAATGAAGTGTGGTCCTTAGTTCCTAGACCCAAAGATATAAATGTAATTGGCACTAAATGGGTGTTTAGGAATAAGACCGATGAAAGTGGCAAGATTGTGAGGAATAAAGCTAGACTAGTGGCTCAAGGTTACACTCAAGTGGAGGGTGTTGACTTTGATGAGACGTTTGCCCCGGTTGCTCGTCTCGAGTCCATTAGACTTTTGTTGTCCATTGCTTGCAGTAAAAAGTTCAAATTATTTCAAATGGATGTCAAAAGTGCCTTCCTCAATGGATACCTTCAAGAAGAAGTGTATGTTGAACAACCTAAGGGTTTTGTAGACCCACACTCTCCTAATCATGTGTTTAAATTGAAAAAGGCTCTCTATGGCCTTAAACAAGCTCCAAGAGCTTGGTATGATAGGTTGACTCAATATCTTATTGACAACCAATATAGGAGAGGTGGCATTGATAGAACTTTGTTTATCAAACATCATGATCATGATATTTTTGTTGCACAAATATATGTTGATGACATTGTTTTTGGGTCAACTAATAAAACCAAGGTTGATGAATTTGTTAGTGTTATGTCAAGTGAATTTGAAATGAGTATGGTGGGTGAGTTGAATTATTTTCTAGGAATGCAAGTGAAGCAAACTAGCATGGGCATAATGTTGAATCAATCTAAATATGCTAAAAATTTAGTTAAGAGATTTGGCCTAGAAAATGGAAAAGATTTTGAAACTCCCATGAGCACCACTTTAAAACTTGACAAAGATGAAAAAGGGAAAAGTGTTGACCAAAGCCTTTATAGAAGCATGATAGGTAGTCTACTTTACCTAACGGCTAGTAGACCCGATATTTGCTTTAGTGTTGGCTTGTGTGCTAGATTCCGAGCAAATCCCATGGAATCTCACTTAAAAACCGTCAAGAGGATCATTAGGTACATCAAAGGAACTCATAGTCTTGGTCTATTCTATTCATTTGATACCAATGATATCCTTGTAGGCTATTGTGATGCGGATTGGGCGGGAAACATAGATGACCGTAAAAGCACATCGGGCGGTTGCTTTTATGTTGGTAATAACTTGGTTTCTTGGTCAAGTAAGAAACAAAATTCGGTTTCCCTTTCCTCTTCCGAAGTCGAATACATTACGGCCAGAAGTGCTTTCACACAATTACTTTGGATGAAACAAATCCTTAAGGATTATGAGATAGAACAAGGAAAAATGACACTTTATTGTGATAACTTAAGTGCCATTAACATCTCTAAAAATCCGGTTCAACACTCCCGCACAAAACACATAAACATTAGGCATCATTTCATTAGAGATCTAGTTGAACATTCTATTGTTACTCTAGAGCATTTGCCTACTAAAAATCAACTTGCGGACTTGTTCACTAAGCCCTTGGACAAAGAGAGGTTTAAAACTCTTAGAATGTCCATTGGCATGATTTGTGTTGATTGATGTCTTTGTGTGATTGTGAGTGGCTTGATGAGCAAAACCTTAATTGAATATCATTGTCTTTAAGAGCTACTCACTTGAGAAGTAATGATCTTTAACAAGTATCTTCTATTGTTTTTAGATCATGCACTTGAGCTTGAAAATCTTATTTTTGAATAGTGCACTAATGCTTCTCTTGTATGTTTTAGTTTTTTGAGTATATGTGGTTGAATATGTGTAGATAATGGATGCATCTAGAAGTTTATTGTTAAGTACATGATAGATGACCTATGGTATGTATCCATTTTGCTTCGGCACTACATAGTAATCAACGAGCACCCTCATGGAAATGGCTACACACCTTGGTTGTGAAGCCACCCAATGTAGAAAAGGGCTACGCCATTGTGATGAGTGAAAGCCGCCATAAGGAGTATATGTTTTTGTTAGTAAAATCAAAGAAGTGTTGAAAATGAATCATAAAAAAAAAAAAAAAAAAAAAAAAAAAAAAAACTTTCGTTCTCTTTCGTTGAATTGACTTCATCGATGATTTCCGAGATGATTTCTCAACCGTTTTTCAAAGTTGTATAGTCATCGTCGTGCATGAGAGAGTCACAGTTCGTAATCTGAAAACAGATTCGAAATCGGAGTTTGGATGCCCAAGATACGGGCCGAAGAACCGAGGGAGCACGCGAGAGGATAGCACAGGCCGCGAGCCACTTGGGCTGGCCGTTGATGAGGCCGTGGGCCCCACGGCCTAGAGCACTCTCTGCTCCCGTGTGGGCCATGCGCCCCCCACGGCCAAGGGGTGATGTGGCACCACGCGATTGGCTCCCTTGGCCTCTCTCTCTCCTCCTATTTCTTCCCTCTCTCTCTCTCCATTTTGAAAACAAGAAGAAAAGTTTCAGTTTTCCCGCAATAGAGTTCTCTCCAATTTTCAGATTTTCAAAACACCATATCTTCCTCATCCGAAGTCGGATTTGAGTGATTCAAGTTGGAGAGTGTTCGTATTTGAGTCCTCTAACATCTCCAAGTGGTTTGGTGGCTGTTTGATCATGATTTCTAGTGGTTGAACACTGATTTCCGAACCAGCTGCAGAATCCGAGGTTATGGTCTCAACTTTGGGATTTCTTGCTTTTTGACCTTCCATTTGCTTGGGGTTTCTTCTTCTATATCTATGTTTATGTTTGGTAAAAGCTATTGAGAAAGATATCTTGATTATCATTCCAATTGAAAGTCAATTTTTGGACTAATGTTGACTAGATTCTATGATTCTAGCTTTTACATATGTTTGTGAGTTGTATTGTGATTAGAATGGCATCTTAGGTTGTTTGGAACTTAATTGAATTAATTTTGTGTTAAAATGACCTTGAGATTTGATTTGATCCTTTGATTGATAAAATCTAGGATTTGTGTATTTGTTTGTGATTTAGAGAATATAGGTTTTTGTAAGGTTTATGATTTGTATTGGCTTAATTCCATTGCAAAACACTCTATGTTTGTATTAGTTGTTACTTAGGACATTATTTGAAGAAAGGAAGCTTAAAAAGTGAAGAGCAACGTCTAGTGCAAAAGTCGTCTTCAAGAGGTGAAAAACGTCAAAGGTAAATCTTGACTTCTATCCTCTTGCAAGGCGTTAGTGCACACACACACAATTCATACATGTGTGTCCCTGCATCGTTGTTCAAACATTTGGTTTAACACATTCACACACTTCATAGCATGCTCATGCATTGATCTTATATTGACAAACATTGTGAAATTGCATGCTTTGTGACTATCTCTTTGATATGGCATGCTTGTGTGAATATGTGTTTATTTGTTTGTGTATTTTGTGTTTAGGACTTGAACATGTTGTCATTTAATGCCTTATTAAGTTCCAGTCGTTTCGGTTACTCATTCATAAGGTTTCGAGTCCAAACAAGTTGACTATGCTACTTTTCGTTCTCATTTGTTGTGTTGACTTCATCGTCGGATTCTAAGATGATTTCTCAACCATTTTTCAAAGTTGAGTAGTCATAGTCATGCATGAGGGAGTCACGGTTCGTAATCTGAAAACGGATTCAAAATCGGAGTTTGGATGCCCAAGATATGGGCTGAAGAACCGAAGGAGCGCGCGAGAGAAGTCGGGAGCACGTGTGGCCACAAGGGCTGCCCGTGTGGGAGGCCGTGGGCCCCACGGCCAAGGGAGCCCTCTGCTCCCGTGGGCCCCACGCGCCCCCCACGGGGAGGTGATGTGTCATCTTCTGATTCGCTCGTAAAATCTCTCTCTTCCCTCCTTTTAAGCTCATCTCCTTCCCTCCACATTTTCTAAGAATTTTGAAGAACACTTTGAAAATTTTCTGCAGAATTCTACAATTTTTGTTTTCTTGTTTTGATCATATCTCTCTCATACGAACTCGAAATCAATCGATTCAAAAACCAAAATTGTTGGTCTCGAAGAGAGCTACAAACCCCAAGCATTTCTCGAAGAGAGGTATGATATCTTTAGTATTATATGTTAATTAATCAGAGGGTTAAGGTTCAAATTATGGAAAAATTTTAAAATATACTAAACCTCTTTTTTAGTCTCGCTTCCGCTGCGTGTACTGCGATTTTTCCCTACACATATATCTAGGATTTAATTGTATATTGATAGCATCTTGAATTTGTACTTCATGAACATATTGTGATTCAAGTGTTGTGTGTGAATGAGACTTTGAGTGTATGTGTTAGGTGTTTCACATGCTTAGGTTTCTATTAATGTATTTTGCATCTAGACTTGATTATTTGTGATATCACATGTTTAGGTCTAGTTGTGCCATAGAATGTATTGATCACATGTTCTATGTTGTATTGATTGTTTGCATCATTTGCATTCACATGATCACACTAGGAAGTCCTTGTAAAAGGCATGAAGTCTTGGTTAGAGTCGGGGTGACTCGGATAGCCAAACAAGAAGTCTTGCCTAGAGTAGGGATGACTCGGATAGGTAAGCAAGGAGTCATGGCTAGAGTCGGGAGGACTCGGATAGTCATGCATGGGAGGCTCCCTAGAGGCAAGAGTGCCTTGGATAGGGAGTTGGCTATTGTATTGGTAGGCCTAGGCGTATGGTTAGACATAGACTCCGATAGAGCGGGGTACACGGGAGGTGTATGCACTCTTGAGGAATTTCTAATCTACCATCGATGTTGGTTGTGTGTGGTGTCCAATATATGGTGGTTTCGCATCATTGAGGGATTTCACACTTTCCAATAGGGTTGGGTAGGCTTAGACTTCACTAGGTTGGGTGAGCTAAAGATTGGTCACTTTGTGAATGTTCTATGTTTACTTTCCAATAATATAGAACCCAATGGTTGTAGTTCAACCCGTGGATGTTTCCTCCTTGAAGGTTTTACCACGTTAAAAAATCTCTTGTGTTAATTCTTCCTATCTCTTTCTCTTATATTTTAATTGTATATTTTATTATCTTGATTCATAATATTCACATGTGATGTATTGTGAAGCAAGACTTTGTATAGTGTGATTAGTGAATTCTTTCTATAGATCAATTTTTGTTTCTTTGATTCTTTTATATATTGTAATTTTTGTATAGTGACATTTTGATCACTCTTGTAACCCATTGAACACTTATTGAAATACAAGCTTATTTTGTTGTTGTGTTTATTTGTTCTTATACCTCACATAACTTGTTGATATACTTAGACCTTGCTCTTATGATTGTATTATCGTATTGTCTTTGTATGTCTTCCTTGGCTTATTGTGTTGTGTGTAAGGCTACCTTGAGGGACAAATGAAAGTTTGTTCAAGGGTTTGAAAAAGGTGTAAAAACCTATTCACCCCCCCCCCCCCCCTCTAGGTATGCTTTAAGCAATTTAACTTCGTTTGTATACTTTCAATATCATGTAGCATGTCTTATTATAGAACTAGTATAGCATTCATATGGTTCTTCTTGACATTTGCTCTCTAAAGATCTTTTAGTGATGTGTTCACAATGATCTTATACATGATGCTTGAAATGCTTGTGTGATTGTTGAGTGGCTTGATGAGCAAAACTTAATTTGAATATCAATTTCTTTGAAAGCTACTCACTTGAGAAGTAATGATCTTAAACAAATAACTTGTATTGTTTCTAGATCATGCACTTGAGCTTGAAAATCTTATTTTTTTTGAAAAGTGCACTAATACTTCTCTTATATGTTTTAGTTTTTGAGTATGTGTGGTTGAAAGTATGTAGATTATGGATGCATCTAGAAACCTATTGCTTAGTACATGATAGATGACCTATGGTATGTATCCATTTTGCTTCGGCACTACATAGTAATCAACGAGAACCCTCATGGAAAGGGCTACACACCTTGGTTGTGTAGCCACCCAATGTAGGAAAGGGTTACGCCATTGTAATGAGTGAAAGCCGCCATGAGGAGAATATGTTTTTTGTTAAAAAAAAAAATTCAAAGAAGTGTTGAAAAGAATCATTAAAAAAAAATCTTTGATTCTAAGCCTAAAAGAAATGAAAAATAAAAGGCTTAATGGTGTATAGTTGAGAATTGTGAAAAGCTCGGGTTGTCAAATAGAAATGGGTTGACGAGCCACATGCACACACACGCTCATATATTGATATCTATTCTTTTTAAAAGCAAAAACCCGGATGAATATCGGTTTGACCTATTTTTGGAAATGCTTTAGATGGATAGGTGTGGATAGAGTTTGTATGTTGATATCACAATTACTCCTTTTATATATGTGAGAAGCATTCACACACACACATATTTTGCTTATGTGCTTGATTCATTAGCAATGTGAGAATATTTTTGAGAGATTAATGAAAATCTATGATTCTCTCTTGGACTTTGAAAAGTGATGAAATATTTTCTCTTATTGCTTGAATGTGTGATTGTGTGGATCTCGTTGTGAACAATACTCTATCTTGATCTTAGATAGAGCACTTATCAAGGGGGAGCATAGTATGCTAGACTTTGTTCTCTTTTATGATATGTTCACATGCTTCGAGTTGATTCATAATCCCTTGTGAACAAATCTACTTTGTGATAATATGTGAAGCATATGTTTAGGGGGAGCTTAGTTTATTTAACTTCGCTTTCTATACGATTTGTTTGCTTAATATCTCATTCTTTATCTCTTGTATCCTTTGTGTATTCCTTGACAAAAAGGGGGAAAAATGTATACCTCACAATGTGTGGAGAAATGTTCCAAATGTGTGAGTATTGTTTCTCTTTGTGCTTAATTGAGACTTTGTCTTAAGGGGGAGAATTCTTGTCTTAAAGGGGAGAAAAGAATTCTTGCTTAATAAGGTTAAGGAGCTTAGGGAGAGCTTTAAATATAACATTTATTTGAGATAAAGCGTTTGTTTGAGATAAGAGAGGTTCTTGTTTGTTTGGCATTTTTGTTTTTAAAAATATGATGAATCTTGAAGATGTTATTTCATATGTCTTGATATGCATGATGATTCTTCATAATGATATATGCCTTTGTATGTTTGATCACAATTAATGCATGAATCTTATTGTAATAATTGTATGATTGTGTTTGCAATCACCTTCTCCTTGTTTGGGGTTGTATAGTAGTTGAGATTGCAATCAATTTCTTCATTTTTGAGGTTGATAAGAGAGTAATTGCAATGAATTCCTCTTTGTGTGGGGCCGATAGTAATTGTAGTTATAATCAATTTAGTTGAGTGTAGTTGCAATGAGTTCCTCTTTGTTTTGGGGTCAATAGTAATTGTGGTTGTAATCAATTCAATTGATTATGGTTGCAAAAAAATTCCTCCTTGCTTAGAGTGATAGTAATTGTGGTTGTAATCAATTCTATTGCTTGTAGTTGCAAAAAATTCCTCCTTGCTTAGAGTGTTAGTAGTTGTTGTTATAATCAAATCTCTTCTTGAATGGGGTCGAGATGATTGTTGTTGATACCAATTCCTTCATATTTGGGGTTGATATGATTGTTTATGCAATTGTTGAACTTCGTAGAAATGACCCATGTTCTTAACAGTAAAATTTATGCATTTGTGATTCATTTTACCTTGATAAGTTTGTTGTGTTGTCTAGATTTGTATAACCTTTGCTAGGTTAACATGGATAACAACAAGAATCAAGGGAGAAGATATAAGAGCTAAACACAAAGGTGGTTCAACAACATGCAAAAAATCAAGAACTTGGAAGAAAGCATTTCTCCAAGTAAAGCATCCATCTCCAAATGTGAGGTCATCAAATTGTTCAACATTCTTTGGTGGCACAAGTTGCTAGCAAAGCTTTTGTGATCTCAAGGTATCTTTTCTCTTTTCCTTTTGGCTTCATTTTATGTCAAAAAGGGGGAGAAATATGATATTGTTTTAGCATATCTTCTTTATGTATGTGTTAAGTATTGAACTTTATATGGCGTGTAATATCTTGGATATGATATCTTAGTTGGATACATGTATTTAGGGGGAGCATACATGATCCATTTGAACTTTAAATGTGTTATTTTCTTGCCAATGAATATATATTGCCATATGTGTTGTCTCTTGGATATTCTTGTGCTTTCAAGTTTATTCTAGGTGATATCAAGAGAAGACCAAGATGAAGTTCAAGACTTGTTGTTTTAATTTGTGTCTATATGTGTAACTCATTGTACTCATTGTGACCAAATTTTCTTTGTAATTGTTTTAGTATATGTTTAGGGGTTTTTGACATGGAATTTGCCAAAGGGGGAGATTGTTAGGTTTATAGTTTGTGTTGGCATGTATTCCATATCAAAACGTGTTTCTTTTGTAATGTTTAGTGGTCTATATGTTAAAGATTTATGAAGACGAAGAAAGTCTTGGCCACAATTCATGCAAGATGCCGGCTTCAAAGAGATATGTGCTTCATTGATCTTCAAAGGTAATATAAGACCTCATATCTCTTACAAGGCTAGGCACACACACACACATGGCATCATTGTGTGTTCCTTCATGGTTAAACATCATTGATATATCACTTTCACACACTTGATAATATATGCTCATGCATTTATACTATCTTGACAAACTTTGCTTATTGCATGTTCTAGGACTATGTCTAGGAAATAGCATATGTGTGTGTCTTTGTGTTTGTATGTTTCCGTATTTTTGTATTTGGACTTGAATATGCTCTATTATGATTCCTTATTGACTTCCGGTCGTTTCGATTACTCATTCATTTAGTTTCGAGTCCAAACGATGTAGCTACGCTATTTTTTGTTCTCATTCATTGAGTTGACTTCATCGTCGTTTTCCGAGATGATTTCTCAACCATTTTTCAAAGTTGTGTAGTCATTGTCGTGTGTGAGGGAGTCACGGTTTGTAATCCGAAAACGGATTCTAAATCGGAGTTCGGATGCCCAAGATACAGTTGAAGAACGTGAGGGAGCGCGCGAGGGCAAAAGTGGCCAAGAGGCCACGTGTGGCCCACGCCGTGGGCCCCACGGCCAGAGGGGCTCTCTGCCCCCATGCGGCCCATGCACCCCCCACGGGGCTGGGCTGATGTGGCCTCTTGTGGTTGGCCAATATTTGCCTTCTCTCTCCTCCTTTTTATTTCCCTCCATTCCCTCCAATTCATTTTAAGAAGAAAAGCTTTGAAATCCCGTCAGATTTTTTCTCCCAAATTTTCTCATCTTCCAAACACCATAACTTTCTCATACGAAGTCGGATTTGAGTGATTCAAGTTGGAGAACGTTCATAATCGAGTCCTCTACCTTTTCCAAGTGGTTTGGAAGCTGTTTGATTGATGTTTCTAGTGGTTCCACACAGAAAAGTGAACCAGCTCGTGAATCTAAGGTATTGGTCTTATCTTTGGGATTTCTTTCTTTTCAACCTTCAATTTGCTTGGGGTTTCTTCTTCTATATGTATGTGTATGTATGATGAATGCTATTTGAAAAGATAGCTTCATAATCAAAGCTAATCAAGTCTAATTAGAGACAACTGTGAACTAGTTTTCTATTATTCTAGTTTTTCACATGATTGAGAGTTGTATTGTGCTTAGCTTGATATCTAGGGTTATTTATGACTTGATTGATTCATTTTATGATTAATAACCTTAGCATGTGCTTGGATCCTTTAATTGAATAAATTCTAGGATTAGCACATTTGATTTGGTGTTTAGAGCTAAATAGGATTTAATTGATTATTCATTATATCATTTCTCTAAATACTTGCTAGATTATTCTTTGAATACACTTTGTGATTCTAGCATTTTTTTGTTGTTTGTGTTCTAAAGTTTTGATTATATGCTTAATGAACATGCTTTGTTTTCAAGCTTTAGAAACATGAATAGAATCTAGGATTTGGCATGTTTTTGGTGTTTGGCATGCTCTAGATTTTTGTTCATGTTTAAGGTCTAGACAACTTTGTTTTATGAACTTTGTTGCCTATGTCTAGATCTTCATGAAGTGTACCTTATCCATACATTTCATATGCTCATGCATCATTTTATGTGGTGTCATGTTTTGGATCATAAACTAGAAAAATGTATGTGTGCTCATTGATTATTTCTAGTTTCCATAGGATGTATTGGTCATATATTCTATGTTGCATGTGTTTACATCATTTGCATCACTTAGATCATTGCCTTGTAAAAGGTTGAAGTCTCTAGCAAAGTGAGAGTAGCTTTGTGGATAGAGCAAAGAAGTCTTGATTAGAGTCAGGAGGACTCGGATAATCAAGCAAGAAGACTTAGCTAGGAGTAGAAAACTCCGGATAGCTAAGCAAGAAATCTTCCTAAAGACGTGAGCATCTTGGATAGGAAGTTGCTTTCTAGAGGTGTAGGACACATCTCGGATAGGAAGTAGGCTAGGTGGTTCACTAGGCCCGAGGGTAGACTAGGAGTTGATAGCTTAGGGTGGATATCATATGTTGATAGCCTTAAGTGTATAAGTCCTTTTCGTCATAGTGAATTGCTTTGCCGGTGGTTGTGGATTCAACCCGTGGATGTTTCCTCTTCGGAGGTTTACCACGTAAAAATCAATGTGTCAAATGTCTCTATCTCTATCTCTTTATATTTGTATGTATGATCTATATAACTTGTTTAAGCTCTTAATTTCCTCACATTCTTGTAAACAAGTTATTGATAAAGAAAGAGTTGCACACATTGTTGGTTGAATCAACATTTGTTTCTTGTATCTTGTAAGTGCTTGAACATTATATCTTGTGATTCTATATCAAGTTGTAAAGCTCAACTTGGTGAGTTTGCATTGTAATATTCAAAGTACAACTTGTGGAATTTAAATTTGCTCATTATTGAATATACTTGTAAAAGAGATACATTGTTTATTGATATATGTTTTGTAGACTAAGGGTGGTGAATTGAGCATACTTGTGATAATTGTTTTCTCATAACAATCATGTTTGAGGTTAATATGTATGCTCACCAAGGTTTTGACATAAGTCATGAAAAAGTTTTTAAAACTAGTGTATCAACCTATTCACCCCCCCCCCCCCCCCCCCCCCCCCCCCCCTCTAGGTTGTTTAGTATAACCTAGTAGGAATTTTCACTAGGTGCTTCAAAGGGTATTCCTTGAGCAATCATCCAAAGATGGATGCTCTTTACATAGGTAGCAGCATGTTGTTCCATGTCATCCCAAATTGCTTCAGGGACCGCGGGGTCCTATAGTGCTAATCCGGGATTAGGCGATGGAACCGACGCCAGGATTTGGCTTCTTGCTCCCTTCCTTTTCCCTTGATTTCTTTGGGTGGAAGCGAGGGAATGGGGTCTCGAGGTGGCAGGTGTTAGGATTATGCTCAATAGCAAGAGTGTAATATTGTTTTTGACAATCTTTTCATATTAATAAAGTGATTTCTGATTTAAACAAATCTTATAGCATTTATAGGTTGAATATTATAATTTTCAAAAGTAAATAATCATAAGGTCAAAAGACTATGAGAAAAGAAGAATTGTTCGTACATCTGGATATGTATGAGGTAGACACAATTCTTTAGTTAGTCTTGAATAATGTTCACAACTTAAGTTAAAGGTTGGGCACCTTTATCTTGTTAAAGTTGTAAAATTCTTTTACTAGCATTTGAGTGTGATCAAATGTGTTATGATGAGTCTAAAATCATCGGAGGGTCTTCGAGTAAAAGAATCTAGTGCACTGGGTGCATTGAACTGGATCACAATGAAATACTTTATCTAGAACCGTCAATAGATAATAGTCTTTTCATTATCAGGACAATCGGAGAGTCTATCTTAATCCTAAGATAAATGATGGACTTATGGTTGCAAGAGTTATCATTTGAGTTATTAATGAATACGAATATATAGCATAATCTATCCTCGATAGTTTGGTGGTATTCATTTGTTAATCGATAGAGGACTTCATTTATAGATATGGACATCGTGGCTCCATTTATTAAATGAGAGTAGAATATTATCATATGGATGTTTTGAGGTATTGGATATTGAATCTTAACGTTAAGTTTTCGATAGAGTCTATTGAAACATGGCTTCTGGACAAGTCAAAATATCCAAGTTCAAAATGTGGTCATATGAGTAAATATGGTAACTTGGAGAGATATAGGCGGTCTATGAGCTCTTGGCGATTACTGATATTCTTCACGAGGATACACCATCTCCAATAAGATTATCTAAGGTACGAATGAGAAATATTTACTTATTCTATCTTTATTTAAGAGTTCAATTTTAGCTCTTTAGTGGAATGAGTTAAAATTAATAGATCGGACCTAAGTGAATCATTTGTTGATTGTGATTAGGTTATGTCTATTGAAGCTTAAATTTAGATAGCCCGCCAAGATCCCCAATCCACACGGACTTGCATGGATCACTTGATATATTCTACCTGACCAATTTATGGGTCCATCTAGAATTGTATTTAATATATTAAGAATATAATTTGCATATTATTTATTTAATGTTCTGATCAATTATATTAATATATTAATGAAAGGCATGTGGGCTTGTTTCTTTTAGTAAGAATGGGTCTGGTTCACATGTGGGCTTTTTAATTAAAGTCTAATGGATTAAATAAAATAAGAAAATAATATTAGGCCCATGTATATGGTGTGGGCGGCAAGACTAGAATAATAGTCTAAAATATTATTTTATTTTATTGATTGATTAAATGGAAATTAATTAATTTATTAGTTAATCATTTAATTGAGAATCAAAATCATTTTCTGACCAGGAAATATGTTTTTTAGTAGTATACTATTGTGGTAGTATAATAAATATTAAAGACTTTATTTGGTAAGTAGATAAATAAAGGGAATTTATTTATCTAGTCAAATTAGGAAGTCTTTGATATAGTCACAAATACACTAAAGAGTTGGATTAGGGTTTGTATATAATACATATGCATGCGGAATATATAGATAATATATGCATGCGGAATATAGAGATTATATATGCATGAATGCATGCGGAAATATATATACATATATGCATGCGGAATGGAAATATATATATATATATGCATGAATACATGCAGAGAGATATATATGAAATTGAATTCGTGCAATACATATATATAATATATTGTGCATCAGATATATACAATATATTGCACTCGATATATATAATAGATTATGCACCGTCGTCGCAATATATATATATATATTGGGCATAGAAGAATTCGGTGCAATAATATATATTAGATTAGGCAAGTGGATTCTGCGACCTATATATATATATATATATATATATATATATTGTGCAAAGAGAATTCGGTAACCCTAGAGTTCTTGCTTGAGAGAGTTTTTTCTTTTGCTAGAGAAAAATAGAATCCAACTCTTAGACTAGTGTGATTTTCGGCCAAGAGGAATAGAGAGAAAAGTTTGTTCTTATTTCGATAATGCACTAGTTACTTTTACATCAAAAGGTTTTGTGTACAATTTCGAATAAGGTTCATGTGAGTTTCGATCTAAAGATTGTGAATTCAAAAGTGACCGGAACATTCTTTGTTGTTTCTTGGAACTTGTTGTGACTAACGAAAACGAAAAAGTTTTGTTAATCCATCCTCAGGTACACAATTCAAAGAGAAGGGAGACCACGCTCCTATGTGATTCACGTTAGTGATTGGATTGGAAGATCTTGCGGATTACCATCGACGCAATGTCAATCGGATCACGCGACAAATGTATGATATCTTTAGTATTATATGTTAATTAATTAAAGGGTTAAGGTTCAACTTATGGAAAAATTTTAAAACATACTAAACTCTATTTTAGTCTCGCTTCCGCTGTGTGCAAATGTTTTTTTTTCCCAACAGCGGGTTGCGCCTGAGAGGACCGGAGCCTCATCTTCTACTTCTTCTAGGTAGAGCTTGGTAACTTGTTAAGGGTGGGGAGTTCTTCCCCACAAACGGCACCAAAGTGTTAACCAAAAATTGTCACTGGGGTGAAATTTCCAATTAACAATTTAAGGAGGACCAGGATCAGGATAGATCTTGGTCAGCGGGGTATCAGGTAGTTCGATACCCTTTTGCTTCCTAAAGATCTACTAAGAATGGTGTGTGATAGTTATAAGAAAAGAAGGATTCTGATATATGGTAGAATGAACACTCGACATATTTTATTTAGAATATTATATAGTAAGATTACAGTCAATCGGTAACACAACTATCATTATATGAACAAATAAGCAAAAATAAACTTGGTGGGTAATGGCGATGGAGCTTTTCATGCCTGTCGATAAGTAGAAAAATGTCAAGTAGGGTTTTTTGGCCTCCCCCTTTTCTCTGTATCATGCGATGAATATATAGGTCCGTGTCTTGCCATGCACTCATAGAATTTCGGTCTAGGGTTTTAGCAATTTACGGATCCTTCCTTGGTGATCCACGAACTCGCCGGGGATCCGATCCCCGAAATCAATGGTTTCCTTTTAGAATTGAAAGAGTTGACTTTGCTTTTGAATGAGACTCTTGAATGGCGAGAATACGTGTAATATTCTGTCTTGAATGATGGTGTTTTAATGCTTGTCTTCCTTCTCGATTTGCTATTTGGGGTACCCGCTCCTTGCTTTAGGCGGGGTCGGCGTACTAGGATTTTGGTGTTTAATTTGCTAAGTGTCTGCCATGAGCTTAGTGGGTCGGGATACTTCAGGTACCCCACCTTCCTCTCGCTCTTTTTAAATGATGCTTGAAAATATCGGGGTACCAGGATACCTGGGGGTGGACAGGCGCTAGGATCTTGTGACAGTAGTGTCTCTGGGGCCTTGTCTTCGAGGTTTCCCTAATGCTTTATTGGTCCTGGAGGTTTTGGACCTAGCCGGGGTGGGTAGAAGTCCATACCCTAACCTTCCTGTAGGTAAGCGAGGTTCCCGGGTACCTCTCCCGTTGTTGCTTTTTACCCCAACTCATTTTTCAAGGCCGGTGGAAAATTCTTCTCTGATCCCTGCCATTTTTGGCGGTTAACACCTATATTTTTGCAACTATACTGCTTTACTTGCTTTAAAATTTATGTTTGTAGAATCTGATACCTGCATGTTTGTTATTAACCCAGCCAAGAATTGTTTGGGATGCTGTCAGTACTTTGCTTCATGTTCGTTCACCTGTTCATAGAGGAACCCAAACTTGAACTATCTTTGAAGATAACTTGGACGATAGTCCCCTTGTAAGACTTAGTTAAATTTTTCGCAAGAAATTTCAATCTAGTACTAGTTGACTTTGATAAGAGAAAATTTGATACTGATGGGTGGACGAGGTTGCTTGGACATTAAAATCAGGATGCTGTGAATCACAAGTAATTGATATTCCCTGCATAGGGAATCCTAGTTTCGAACCAATCTTGGTAAGCATACAAGGTTACCCTTCTCCTTAGAGTTTTTATGTGGATATATGGCAAGGTAAGGTACCAGGTATCCTGATCCTTTGGCGGTTTGTCTTGGTAGGCAACTAAGGCCACTTTAGCACCAGGTTCTCATATTTCTGCATGGCGAAGTTAGGTATCAGGTATCCTGGCAAGATATCCTGATCCTTTGGCGATCTATCTTGGTATCAGACCATTTTAGCACCAGGTTTTCCTGGAGAGGGGTATTCCCCATCCGAGGCTTCAAGAGGCTCGTATAGGTTCTCCTAGTCTTGAGAATGTGGTGGGCAACTAAGACCACGAATCCCGATCCTTAGTCTGGTAGGCAACTACGCCACTTAGGTATTTATGTACCAGATCCTTCCTAAAGAAGGGTATACCCTAACCAAGGCAACAGGAGTGCCATGTGGCTCATCCTGGTCTTGAGGCGATCTGTAATGGCGAAATTTGCAAGGCAGACTCAGGAGAATCATGTAGGAGAACAAAACTAACTTTTATTGAATTTCTCAAGAAGCGATACAAAGCAAATTCGGGGTACATATTTAGAAATATACCAACTGAAATAAATCTTTCTTCAAACTCTAAGGGTATAACCTTTTGAGGTGTTCAGCATTCCAGGTATGGTCTACCGGGTAACCATCCATATCTTCTAGCTTGTAAGCCCCCCTTCGAACCACCATTTTTATCAGGTAGGGACCTTCCTAGTTGGGAGCTAGTACCCCGTTAGACCTCTTCTAGGTGTTCTGAGTTACCTTCCTGAGGACTAAATTCCCTTCTTTAAAGTTTCGAGTCTTGACCCTTCTATTGAACCATCGGGCTATCTTGCTCTGGTGGCTGCTACTCGTTCTACAGCCCTATCATGTTTCTTCTCGAGGAGGTCTAGGTTGGTTCTCAACATTGTTTCATTGTGTTCTAGTTCAAAGTGTTGGACCTTGAAAGATGTCAGCCTATGTTCGATGGGTAAGACTGCTTCTGTTCTAAAAGCCAGTGAGTAGGGGGTTTCCCCAGTTGCAGTCCTCTTTGTGGTCCGATATGCCCATAACACATTTGGGAGTTCTTCAGCCCACTTCCCTTTCTTTTGCTAAAGCTTCTTCATCAGGAGCTTCTTGATGGTCTTATTGGTAGCTTCCACCAATCCGATAGTTTGAGGATAAGCCACTGAGGCAAAACGGAGGTTGATACCCCACTTTTCACAGATTCTCTGAATTATTTATTGTCAAACAGTTTACCAAGATCGGTTATTATGGCCATCGGGGTACCGAACCGGCAGACAATGCTTTCCATGACAAAACTCGTTGTGTTTGCCTCAGTTATCTGGGTAAGGGACTTTGCTTCCACCCACTGGGTAAAGTAGTATATTGCTACTACAGCATGCTTGGCTTGACCAGGAGCAGTAGGAAGTGGCCCGATTAGGTCCAGCCCTCAAATAGCAAAGGAGTAAGGTGTGTCGATTGTAGTAAGCCTTTCTAGAGGGAGGTGATAGAGATTTGTTGTCTTTTGACAAGGTTCACAGGTTTGTGCAAATTGCTTGGCATCCTAGTGCAGTGTAGGCCAAAAGTAGCCCATTCTAAGAACTTGGTAAGCCAGGGTCTCACCTGACACATGGTTGCCACAGTCCCCCTCGTGTACCTTATTCAGCACCCATTGAGCGTCATCCGGAGGTAGACATCTTAGCAATGGAAGGGATTTTCCTTTGCGGTAAAGGTATCCTTCTACCAGGCAGTACTGGGTAGCGGTCTTTTTAAGCTTACATGCTTGATCCGGATCTTCTAGAAGAGTGTCATTTTGGAGAAGTCGTTCTACCGGGTTCACTTCCACTCCTTTGGCTATGCTGGCTTAGGGTATCAATTGGAGTGGTACCCCTCTTGGCAATGCATATCCTCCGGTTGCAGCAATCTTATCTTAGCCAGAACATCTGCTCAGTGATTCTTTTCTTGAGGAATCTGTTCCATTTTCATACCTTTGAATCTTGTTGCTGCTTCTTGGACTTTTTTGAGGTATGTTACCATGTTGTCACCCTTCGCCTGGTACACACCAGATAGTTGGTTGATTACAAGCTGGGAATCACTTCTAACCAAGAGGAAGTCCGCCCCCAATTCCTCAACAACTTTCATCCCTACTAACAAGGCTTTATACTCTGCTTCATTATTGGTGGCTCTGAACTCAAACCTGAAACAGTGGCTGCACTCAATCCTTTCTGGGTCGATAAGAACGATCCCTGCTCCATAGCCTGCTTGATTTGACGCTCTATCCATGTATAGTATCTAGGCCTTTTAATCAGTCGGCCATTATGAGGATTCTGGATCCTGGCTCGAGACCGTGGTGGTATCTGGATTGGAGGTCGTGCTGAATTCTGCCATGAAGTCGGCCAAGGCCTGAGCCTTGATAGTTGTCCTCGCTTTGTATTTTATTTCATATCGAGTGAGCTCTAGGGCCCATAGGAACAGCCTACTTGATACGTCTGGCCTCTAGAGGAACTGTTTTAGTGGTTGATCTATCACTGCTGCAACTGTGTAGCTTGAAAATAAGGCCGGAGCTTCTCTAGGAGGAAATAATTTTTTTCAGACTTGGTTAGAGCACGGCTCACATCGTAGATCAATCTCTAGGCCCCGTCATTACATTCCTTCATCAAGGCCCCATTGGTTGTTGTTTCTCATACTGCAAAGTAAAGTTATAGCTCTTCTTCTGAAAGAGGCTTCACTAGCAAAGGCGGGCTAGCTAGGTACTTCTTCAAAGACTGGATGGCTTGCTCAATCCTACTTTATCTTCTTACCCTGCTTAATGATTTTAAAGAAAGGTAGACACTTATCTGTAGATCGGGATATGAAGCGGTTCAATGCTGCTATCCTGCCAATCAATTCCTATGCCTGCTGAAGGGTAGTAGGGGATTCAAGATCCATGATGGCCTTGATTTTCTCTGGGTTAGCCTCGATTCCTCTATAGTGTACCATGAACCCAAGAAACTTTCCTGTCGCTACCCTGAAGGCCCACTTAGCCGGATTCAATCTCATCTGGTTCTCCCTTATTGTTTGGAAGGTCTGGTGTAAATCCTCTGGATGCTCTGGATGCTCTGGATGCTGGTTGGTTTTCTGAGACTTGGTGATCATGTCGTCTATATATACTTCCATAGACCTTCCTATCTATTGCTTGAATAGCTTGTTCACCAAACATTGGTAAATGGCTCCAGCATTTTTGAGACCAAACGGCATCACCTTGTAGTAGTTGAGGCCTTACCCAGTGATGAAGCTAGTCTTGTCTTGATCGACGGGGTGCATTATGATCTAGTTGTACCCTGAAAAAACATCTATGAAGCTTAGGAGCTTGTTGCATGCAGTGGAATCAATCAGTTGATCTATTTTAGGCAGAGGGAAGCTATCATTCAGGTAAGCCCGGTTGAGGTCGATATAGTCCACACACATACGCCACTTCCCATTGGCTTTGGTTACCATGACCATATTGGTGATCCATTCGGGGTAGCGGGATTCTCTGATGATTCTGGCTTTCAAAAGCTTATCTACCTCTTCCTGCACAGTAGCATTCCGCTCGGTGTTGAAATGCCTTCGATTCTGTTTTACTGGCTTGAAGGTTGCATCTACTACCAACCTATGAGCGGTTAAGTTGAGAGGGATACCTAGCATTTCATCATGACTCCAGGCAAAAATGTCATTGTATTCTTCAAGGAGCTTTACCAGGTTCTCCCTGACCTCACGATCCAGCTCGGCTCCTATCTTCACTACTTTGGATGGATCGCTCTTTCTGACAAGTATTTCTTCTAACTGCTTTGCGGGGTGCCAACTGGTCTATCCCCGCTCTTCCTCTTCCTCTTCCTCTTCCTTTTCCGTCTCTTCTACAATCATGTCTGGTACCTCTCATTCTTCCAGGACGTAGTGACCCTACTCTAGCACCTCTTGGCTTGGTTCACTGGTTACATGCGCGCACTGCTTGGCTAGTACAATAGGAATAATGGACACTGCATAACAGGTGTGGGCTACTTGTTGATCCCCTCAAACTTCTCTTACCTTGGTTCCTACTGAGAATTTTAGGACGTTGTGATAAATGGACAACACTCCCCTAATTTTTAACAGGAAAGACCTTCCCAGGATCGCATTGTTGGCGGACGGGGTATCAACCACAATGAATTATGTCATTATGTTTTGCTGAATAAGAGCCTCTCCGACTATTATTGGTAGGTTATGTAACCCAACTAGCATTATGGAATCTTTTATGAAACCATACAAGGGTGTGGTGCAGCTGTTGTAGCAGGGGTTCTTCAGGTTGAGCTTTTCCAGTGCTCATTTGAACAAAATATCAACACTGCTTCCGGTGTCTATCAGGATACGGTGAACCCAGCAATTAGCTATATGTACCATGATCACCATTGGATCATCATGAGGTTGAACTGTATTGTAGACATCCTCCTCCATGAAAATGATCTAGTCAGAGCGAGGATATGTTAGGATTATGCTCAATAGCAAGAGTGTAATATTGTAATTAACAATTTTTTTCATATTAATAAAGTGATTTCTGGTTTAACAAATCGTATAGCATTTATAGTTTAACATTATAATTGTCAAAGTAAATAATCATAAGGTCTAAAGACTATGAGAAAAGAAGAATTGTTCGTACATCTAGATATGTATGTGGTAGACACAATTCTTTAGTTAGTCTTGAATATTGTTCACAACTTAAGTTAAAGGTTGGGCACCTTTATCTTGTTAAAGTTGTAGAATTCTTTTGCTAGCATTTGAGTGGGATCAAATGAGATATGATGAGTCTAAAATCATCGGAGTGTCTTCGAGCAAAAGAATCTAGTGCACTGGGTGCATTGAACTAGATCAAAATGAAATACTTTATCTATAACCGTCAGTAGATAAAAGTCTTTTCATTATCAGGACAATCGGAGAGTCTATCTTAATCCTGAGATAAATGATGGACTTATGGTTGCAAGTGATATCATTTGAGTTATCAATGAGTACGATTATATCGCATAGTCTATCCTCGATAGTTTGGTGATATTCATTTGTTAATCGATAGAGGACTTCATTTATAGATATGGACATCGTGGCTCCATTTATTAAATGAGAGTATAATATCATCATATGGATGTTTTGAGGTAATTGGATATTAAATCTCAACGTTGAGTTTTCGATAGTGTCTATTGAAAACATGGCTTCTGGACAAGTCAAAATATCCAAGTTCAAAACGTGGTCATATGAGTAAATATGGTAACTTGGAGAGTTATAGGCGGTCTATGAACTCTTGGCGATTATTGATATTAATCACGAAGATACACTATCTCCAACATGATTGTCTAGGGTATGAATGAGGAACATCTTCCTTTTCTATCTTTATTTAAGAGTTCAATTTTAGCTCTTTAGTGGAATGAGTTAAAATTAATGGATCGGACCTAAGTGAATCATTTGTTGATTGTGATTAGGTTGTGTCTATTGAAGCTTAAATTTAGATAGCCCGCCAAGATCCCCAATCCACACGGACTTGCATGGATCACTTCATATATTCTACCGGACCAATTTAAGGGTCCATCTAGAATTGCATTTAATATATTAAGAATATAATTTGCACATTATTTATATAATGGGCTGCTCAATTATATTAATATATTAATGAAAGACATGTGGGCTTGTTTCTTTTAGTAAGAATGGGTCTGGCTCACATGTGGGCTTTTTATTTAAAGTCCAATGGATTAAATGAAATAAGAAAATAATATTAGGCCCAATTTTAGACAAGTGGGGCGGCAAGGTTAATATATTAGCCTATATATTATTTTGTTTACATTGTTTAATTAAATAAGAATTAATTTATTTATTAATTAATTGTTTAACTAAGAAACAAATCTTTTCTGAACAGGAAATATATTTCCTAGAGTTATACTATTGTTAGTAGTATACTAAAAGTAAAAGATTTATTTGGTAAGAAAATAAATAATTAATTTTGTTTATTTAATCAAATAAGAAGTCTTTTAATTTAGTCAATAAAAAGAATAAAATATCTATGAGTTGGATTAGGGTTTGAAGTCTATTCTTTTATGGAAATTAAGGTGCAACACAAACCCTTTTAGGAGTGTGATTTGCGGCAACCCTAGTGTGAAAAGGAGCAAGATTTTGGCAACCCTAAAAGACAAGGAGAGGAAAATTTCGACCATCTATATATTCCCACATATAGATTTCGGCCACCCTAGTTGTTCTTGATACAATTTTCTTCTTCTTCTCAATTCATAGAAAGTATTTTTATTCTATTAAAAACATAAAAGAGTGAATAGATTATTCTTTGATGGTACACTAATTGCTTGTTCATCAATAAGCTTGTGTGTACAACATCGATTTAGGTTCACGCGAGCTTCGATCATTAGATTGAGAACTCAAAAGTGACCGGAATAATCTTAGTCTTCTTTTGATTATTTTGTAACTAACAAAAGAAAAAGAAAAGTTTGTTTGTCCATTCTCAGGTTTGCAACTAAAAGAAAAGGGAGACCACGCTCCTAGGTGATCCACGTTCGTGCTAGGATTGAAGATCTTGCGGATTACCATCAACGTAAGTCAATCGGATCGCGCGACAAAAGGTATACTTCTTTTGTTGATTGTATGTATGTTTAATTAATTAAAGGGTTAAGGTTCATAAAAAGGAAAAATTTTAAAACATACTAAATCTATTTTTAGTCTCGCTTCCGCTGCGTGTACTACGGTATTTTTCCTTTCAAGATAGTCTTGGGATCCCCTGGAGACCCAGAGTACATCATGACCAATAGTAAGCCTAGGGATCTTCCTAGCATGGTTCTTCCTTGAGTTGTTAGAAGTCCCTGCTAGTGTTGGGCCTCCACTGATGGTGTGAATGACTTGGATCTGCTGCATCAAGTCTTTTCCACTATCTTTCCTTCTTTCTTCTGCATCCCGTATCTCCCCTTGTACTTCCTTCCCCACTCTAATGCTATCCCGTACCTGTTGTAAAAATTCAACCAAGAGTCCCCCCTTACCAATCCTACGATTTGGTTGCAGAGGCTATAACATTTGGATCTGTTGTGTCCCATATCCTCGTGTAAGTCACAATACTTTTAGCGATTCCTTTGATCAGTCGAGATATTTATAGGACTGGGCTTCCCGAGCAAACCCTTGTCGCGGATGGCGAGGTATATGGTCTCTTAGGATGCATTGAGAGGGCTGTAATGGTTATAGCAGTCCTCTTCGCTTTTTACTCGTGCTACCTCTCTCAGTAGAAGCGAGGTTCTATGAGGGGTCCTCCTTACGAGATATCTATCCCGATGTTGGGAAAGAGGTGCTGGCCAGTAATTAGACTGGTTTGGAGGATGATTCTAAAACTTTTTTGAAGGTGCAGGCTTTGGAGACTCTTTCTTCTAACACTTGGCTGATCAGGATTCATAATGCTCAACCTTGACCCGGAGCTATTCGTCTATGTCCACCTGTTCTAGTGCCCTGTCATAGGCCTCTTGGTAAGTCTCGGGTGAATGTTTGGCAAATGACCGGAACAACCTGCCAACCCACAGGTTTCTTCTGAAATTAGCCAAGGTCTCCTTTTCGCTAAACACTCCTATCTGAATCACTTCTTTGTGGAACTTCTCTATATAGGATCTCAGCGTCTCACCCCTCTCCTGGATCACGTATTAAAGTAGGACGGGGCCCTTGGGACGAGGCTTGATCCCCTAAAATTGAGCACAAAAATCTGTAGTAAGCTTTGTAAAAGAATCCACACTACCTGGATGTAACTTTCTGAACCAGGTCTTGGCACAGTCTGTTATAGTGGAAGGGAACATCCTGCACATCGCTGACCGGGTAGCATTCTGGACCTCCATCTGGTGGACAAAACTCTCCATGTGGCTCACGGGGTCTTTCGATCTAGAATACTTCTCGGCGGGCATCTTGAACTTAGGGGTAACTTTGCTTCTTTGATTCTCCTGGAGAAAGGTGCATTCATCTCCCCCAAAGGGTTCTTCCAAGTACTCCGGTGCTTCCCTTTCCTTATCTCCTCAAGTTCCTTTGCCATTTTGGCCATTTAGTCTTCCAGACGCTTGGGCCCTCATGCTTGGATCGGTCTACTGAGCCTTCATTGTCCGAAGTCTCGGATACCACGGTTGCCTCATTCCACTCCTCCTTTTAAGGTCGGATACCTCGCGGGTTTTTCTTGGCCCTGATACTGCCACCTGCATCTGGCTATGGAGCCCTCTTCTCTACTACCAGTTTAGTCTTTGGCTAGTTCTTTTTGGGAAGAATGTCAAAGGCTGACTTCACCTGTCGGGGTCTGAAATCTTCTGGATGACTTGGAACTGGCAGTGGTGGTTCGAGTCTGTCAAAAACTGGTACCCAGGTACTCGGTCCAACTTTTCCTATGAGCCTAGGTGCTTCGAAGGGTATCCCTTGGACGATCATCCGGAGGTCAATACTCTCCACCTAGGCAGCAACGTGCTGTTCCATAGTATCCCGATTTATCTCTTGGACCGTGGGGTCCTGGGGCTTAGAGCCCGCATTGGGCGGTGGAATCGGAGCTGGGATATGGCTTCTTGTTCCCTTTCCCTTCCTCTGGTTTCTTTGAGTGGAAGCGAGGGAATGGGGTCCCGATGGGTCGGGCTGCCCCTGAAAGGATCGGAGTCTCATCTTCTGTATCCTCGGGGTAGAGCTAGGTAGCTTTTGTAAATGATATGAGAATATTTCCAACAGATGGCGCCAAAAGTGTTAACCGAAAATTGTCACTGGGGTGAATTTCCAATTAACAATTCTTATGACTAAAATTGGGGTAGATCACAGTCGGAGAGATATCAAGTAGTTCGATACCTATGGGTTCTCAGTAAAGCAAATTACATACAATGATGACGGTGAATCAAAAAAAAAAAAAAAAAAAAAAAAACGATATAATGATAAGATCACATAGAACATGTTTTTATTGATAATAAACACATAATGAGAGTACAATGGAGAACTTAAGTGGTTGTGGTATAAGAGTTGAAATTCAATTGGCGATGGAGATAGAACTCTCATGCATGTCGATAAGTGGCAAAGTAAACTGTAGGGTTTTTGTACTCAAGTTGCGGTCCCCTTTCTGTATGGTAACATGTTGTATATATACGTCCCAATGCTTGCTAAGCACTCCTTTAAATTCGGTCTAACGACCTAGAGATTTTCGAGACGTTCCATAGCGATTGGCGAGAAGATCATAGGATTGATTCTAGGAATCAAGCGATCCCTTATTTGGCGGAATTTGATAGAGTTGACTTTGCTTTCAAATAGAACTCTCGAGTGGCGGGAATGAGTCAATTTCCCTGTTATTAAAACGTTGTCGTCTCATTGTCCTTCTTAGTAGCTTGATCTTGGCATACCTGCTCTTACCTTGATACTTGGTAGTCAGCTAATCTGCTACTTACCGCTTGGTTGGCCGGCTCTAGGAAGGATCAGGGTACATAGGTATCCCATCTCTTATTGGGTCTTGGTACCAGAGTTTCGGGGTATTGGGGTATCGGGTGGCAGCGGGGTACCAGGATCCTGTAGTAGTGAAGTCCTTAGGAACTTGTCTTCTTGTGTTTCTTGGTATCTGGAAGTCTAGAAGCCTTTGATTTTGATCCGGATTGGTATAAGGCCTACCTAGTCACTTTAGTGACGGGGTACTGGGATGCTCTTCTATGATGCCATTCTATCTTAATTACTTCTTCAATGTTTATGGAAAATTCTTCTTTGAACCCCTGCCATTTTTGGCGGTTAACAACTATTAACAACAATAATTAAAAATATATATATATATATTAAAATAATCAATATTATATTTAATATATATAATTAAATAATCAAACATTATTTAATTAATAAAACAATACATAAACTTCTTTATGTATAGATGATTAATTCCAAATTAATCACTAAGCCTCATTATACCTTAATGTTCAATGCAGTGATATGGAGATGGCATAGGGACACATGGACCTATAATTTCAAGCTCCATTTTTTTTTAATATTTAATTAAACTCTTTAATTAAATATTAGATTTATTAATTCCAGATTTATTCCACTAAAAAACTGGAACTGCACTCTTGTCATTATAGAATTAATTACTCGAATAGGAATCGAACAGTCCATTGATATAATCATTACATATAGATCAATCCTCTATAAACAATTCGTAATATGAGCTAGGTTCAAATCCGTTGACCTCTCAATTACGTCTTTATCCTTAAGTGCCCGTGAATCTCTAATGAACAATTATTTATGATCTTATCATAAATTGAGCACTCTATTGTTCAAGACCCGAATCATTTACTCAAGAGAACTGTTTGTCTGCTTCAATTAAGAAGGAATGGATTCCTTCTTGTATATTATCATTCCCAACTAAGTATATCATCATGTCTCCAAGATACAAGGTTTTTAGGTTTGGCAATTAGAGCAAACCATACTAAGTAAGTAAAAAGACACAACTCTATAAGTAGGAATCTGTTAAATGCTCAGGATTAAGATCGTTCTATATATGACCATCTGATTGATAAAATGGAATACTTTATTTCAAAACAGAGATTATTAAAGATTCTAATTTATCGTGTCCACGTTTTGCATAATCTTATTATACAAAGTACCTTCATTCTAATGTCACCACATCAATAGTTCGGATAAAACTGTTCCATTCTTAATGGGAATGAACCGTACTAGTAATTTTAATTAATTAAAGATCCCAGCTTTAATTATCAATTACAACAATTAAGATTATTACATTAAACATAATCTGTAGGGAAAAATACGGTCATGCAGCCGAAGTGAGACTAAAAACGAGTTTAGTATATTTTAAAATTTTTTCTTTGATGAACCTTAACCCTTTAAATTAATTAAACATATATATATACTAATAAAAGTAGAATACCTTTTGTTGCGTGATCCGATTGACTTGCGTCGATGGTAATCCGCAAGATCTTCAATCCTATCACGAACGTGAATCACCAAGGAGCGTGGTCTCCCTTTTCTTTGAATTGCGTACCTGAGGATGGATAAACAAAATCTATTTTTCTTATCGTTAGTCACAAAACATCCAAAAGACTACAAAGATTATTCCGGTCACTTTTGAGTTCTCAATCTAATGATTGAAACTCACGTGAACCTTATTCGAAGTTGTACATAAAAGCCTAATGATGTATAAGCTATTAGTGTACTATCGAAATAGAATAATCTTTTCTCTCTTGTGTCTTGGCCGAAAATCAAAACACTTGTCTATGAGTATGATTCAAGCTCGAAGAAGAAGAAGTTGATCAAGTGAATCAAATTGAGAGAGACTAAGTTGGCTGAACCCTATAATGTGAACTATATAGGGTGGCCGAATTCTTCTTCTCTTTCTACTAGGGTTGGCCGAATCCTCCTCTTGATTTCAATTAGGGTTGGCCGAATTCTCTACTAAAGAGAGTTTGTGCTTTACCCTAATTACTATCATCTTTAGAATCCTAACCCTAATTCAACTCATAAGTGTTTAATTCTTAATAAAAGACTTCCTTATTTGATTAAATAAATAAACCTTATTATTTATTTTCTTACCAAATAAGTCTTTTACATTTAGTATACTACTACCAATAGTATAACTCTAGGAAACATATTTCCTGATCAGAAAAAGATTTTGTTTCTTAATTAAATAATTAATTAATTCTCATTTAATCAAACAATAAAATAAAATAATATATTAGACTAATAAATTAGCCTTGCCGCCCCACATAATCATATATGGGCCAAATATTATTTTCTTATTTTATTTAATCTATTAGACTTTAAATAAAAAGCCCACATGTGAACCAGACCCATTCTTACTAAAAGAAACAAGCCCACATGCCTTTCATTAATATATTAATATAATTGATCAGCCCATTAAATAAATAATGTGCAAATTATATTCTTAATATATTAAATGCAATTCTAGATGGATCCATAAATTGGTCCAGTAGAATATATCAAGTGATCCATGCAAGTCTGTGTGGATTAGGGATCTTGGCGGGCTATCTAAATTTAAGCTTCAATAGACATAACCTAATCACAATCAACAAATGATTCACTTAGGTTCGATCCATTAATTTTAACTCATTCCACTAAAGAGCTAAAATTGAACTCTGAAATAAAGATAGAATAAGAAGATGTTCCTCATTCATACCCTAGACAATCATATTGGAGATAGTGTATCCTCGTGATTAATATCAGTAATCGCCAAGAGTTCATAGACTGCCTATAACTCTCCAAGTTACCATATTTACTCATATGACCACGTTTTGAACTTGGATACTTTGACTTGTCCAAAAGCCATGTTTTCAATACTCACTATCTAAAACTCAACGTTGAGATTTAATATCCAATTACCTCAAAAACATCCATATGATAATATTATACTCTCATTTAATAAATGGAGCCACGATGTCCATATCTATAAATGAAGTCCTCTATCGATTAACAAATGAATATCACCAAAATATCGAGGATAGACTATGCTATATAATCGTACTCATTGATAACTTAAATGATACCACTTGCAACCATAAGTCCATCATTTATCTCAGGATTAAGATAGACTCTCCGATTGTCCTGATAATGAAAATACTATTTGAAAGTTCTCAAATAAACTAGGTGTGTACTAATATATTAATCTAGAGGGGGGGGGGGGGGGGGGGGGGGGGGGGGGGGGGTGAATAGATTTTAACTAATATTACCCAATTTTCGTTAATAGACAATTTTTCGAAAATGCCCATAATAGTCAATAAAATATAGCAAGTGTAATATGATGCGGAATTTAAATAACACTTGATATATACGTGGAAACCCAACCACTAGGAAAAACCACGGGCTGTTTAGTGCGCCACACTCGAACCTCGAAATCCACTAATTGAAATGGAGTTTGCAACCTATGTAGACCTCATCTAACACTCCGGTCAATAACCCCCCACTTCTACCACGCGGGCCTTTAAAAGTGGCTCTAGTCCAATTTTCTTGAGGCCTAAGCAATCTTAGCCTCAAGTCTTAATTCTCAATGAAGAGATTATGCAACCTATGTGAATATATGATGATATTCAAATAACAAACAAGGCTAGGGAACCTTAGATGCTTATCTAGGATGATGATATAATCAATTAAATCAATCCTAAATATCAAGAGCTAAATGACATGTCAAATAGCTTAGCTAATCAAGATTAAGCAAAAACCTAATTAGCTATCACAATACAACACTCAATCAATTCATCACAATCAATTCTCTTTTCTTGTATTTAGCATATGATCTAAAACATACAAGTAATTTAAAAGAGATGGCTTGATAGTAAAAATACTAAAATAAGATGAAGTTAATCAAAATCTTACCAAGCAAGTTGTGATGATGCAAACCCATGCATGGATGCATTCTATGTAGACATAGAAGATGCAATATGAAATTTGATGCAAAAAGGATTTGATTTGAGTGGTTAAAGGTGAGTTCTTGATTTGATTTTCTCTCAAATCTCTCTTTCTCTCTCAAGAATATGGAGCCTCTCTCTCTAGGGTTTGATTTTGTGGCATAGCCCTCAAAATGATGAGAAAGATATGTATTTATAATGCCCAAGTGAAACTATGTCGTTTTGGAAGAAATGGAAAAATGATGGGCATTTTCGCGGTACTCGCGTCAGTGCAACGACTCAAGATTTGAGAGCTTCGAAACATGACCAAACGACATCGAATCCTTTCGTATGATATCGTTGGAAAGGTATGGATGTCTACTTTCTACTTGCTTTTATAGAATGGCATTTCAATGTCTGTAGAAAACGTTATGGTCAATTGAGTGACCAAAGATCAGAAACGGACAACAACAGAGTTGCCCTGTTTTGGTTGTAACTTTGAAGATTTTAAAACCAATCCAAACGGTCATGAAATATTACGAATAATATACCGTTGGAAAGGTATAGGTGTCTAGTTTGTCCGGAATTTACAAAACTCAATTTCAATCTTTTTATAAAAAGTTATGGTCACACGACCATACAAAGGTCAGTTTTGAAAAACATTTAAAACATTGAAATCTAATCTTTTGAAACTAGACACTTTACTCCAAACAATCAAACCAAAACTACCACTTATCCAAGAGAAGAATGAGACCTTCTCAAGTGGTCAACCATCGCGCTAAGACATGCACACCATCGTGCAAGCGCGGACGTTTCCGATCACACAAACGGAAACGAATTACACCACACTTAAGACTAATCATGAAGTGCAAGTATGGGAAGTGAATGCATCCTAATGCCTAAACATGTCATGGCATTTCAATGAATAAGATTCAATCAAAATAAAACATGCAAGAAGAGATGTTCAAGAACATGCATGCACACATATAAAACACACAATATACAAGAATAAGATTTATGCATGAGTTGTGTGTGTGTGTAACTAGATCTCTTCAAAGCAAGTAAGCACTAGAATTTACCTTTGGTGCTTATCAACCTTGAGGACATGAAGGGTCTTGATCTTGAATATCAATCACTTAAGCTACCCTTACATACAATCCCCAACACGTGGTTTGTCCACGAAATAAGCCAATCAAGATATGGGAATCCTTACAATCTCCCCCTTTGGCTATTTTGTGACAAAACCACCACTCACATTGATTCCTCACAACATAATAGAAACTATAGGTCAACAATGATTATCTATATTACAAAGAGATATTTTAAAAAAAAATCTTAAAGTCTTCAATCTCTTGTAGATCAATCAATCCCTGAAAGCAAAGTTTCTATACTTTCCAATTCAAGTAAAAAGTGAGATGAATCAAGTGAGAATAAAAACAAGCATTTGCATTCTAAGAATTTAAGCACAACTACAACATCATGCAATAATTATGAATGCAATGCTCCCCCTCAATGGGTTACTCCACCTCAATGTATTGTCTCCCCAACATGTATAATTGCTACCACAATTTGCAACTCCCCTTACCACCATTCTACTCCCCCTTTTTGTCATGATATAGGCAATGGAGTAATCCCCAACCGGGTCACTTAGCAAAGAGAGATGATAGCATTCAAGTTATTTGCATAATCATAAAATGCACTTTATGCAACTCTATCAAATGGAGAGAAACAAGGAGATTTATTTTGATAATATGTGTGAATCAAAAATGCTTTGCACACAAGACATGTAGCATTCAAGTCCAAAATATAATGGTATTTGGCAAAGCAAATGACAAAGGTTTCTAATTAGAATTCAAACCAATTTCACCATTGTCATGAGAAAAGCAAGGATATAGAGTTTTCATTGATTTTAATTTATGAGCAACTATATCCAACTTTATAAGCGAAACAAGGCATGAGCGACTTTACACCCTATTTGATTTTTCCGGATAAGATATCCGTATGATAGTAGCCATGTTCAACTAATAAAGAAAGAGAGACATTTGGATTTTTTAAATCCTTTGAACGGATACAAGATCCTTTATTCATTTTGAGTCTCATAAGCTTTCACACAAGTTTTGCATTTTAAGAATATGCAATCATCAATTCATGCTTTTTCATTTGAGCATGTTATATGAATTTCATGCTTTTTCAATTTTTAAGCATGTCATTAAGAATCATCATGTCATGGAGATAACTATAGGTCATTCAAATCATATTTCCTAAGTAAATCTCCTAGTCCAAAAATGCATGTTTGAACATAAATATGACATGGATTGTAAACAAGCAAGGTTCACACTTATTGAATTAAAAACATATATACATATGTGCAACCAAGCTTACTCAAGCAATTAACAAAGAAACATAAGATTTTTCAAAAAATTGCATGCAACAAGTATGCAATTTGTTGCATGCAATTAGCTCTCTTTGCTTGAGTTCCCCATATGGGGTCATCATTATCCTTCATCAATGAAGGTCATGAGGTCCTATGGACCTACCAAGTCCATTGGACTTAGTTGAACCTATATGAGACTTGTTAGTCTCGTAGCAAGCGGGTTCATCTTTCCTTATTCACATAGATATGACATTTTTCTTCCTAGTGGTCAATGGTTCAAGAGTTCTAGAAATAATAGGATCATGAATATGAATATTTTCCTTCCTATTAGCATGCATTGTAGCTCTTGTGATTCTCTTTTCAATCATGTTTTTGATTCTACACAATTTAATGAAATGAAAGCAATTTGGTCTAATGTGACCATCAATACCACAAAAGTGACATGTAGGGATAAATTTAGAATTCATACCATGTCCTTGTGCATGCATAGGAGCCTTCCCATGACTTTGTGGTTGAGCGGGTTCAAACCTTCTTTGTTGTTGAACCGGTCTAGTTTGCTTCCTTGTTTCATTTTGCATTATTGGCCTCTTTCCATTGAGAGTCATTTGTTGATGAATGTTGACTTGAGAGACTCTTATGCGTTGAGCTTGAGGTTGTCTCCTTGGGGCTTCCTTCACATGTGCACTTCTTGAGCATTGTCCTAGATCGATTTTCTTCCTAGGTGTGTGCACCGGTGAGGCTTCATTCTTGCCCAATCTCTTGACAAAGATGATCTTGGTTGGAGTGGAGATCTCCTTGCAATCTTCATACCCAATACCTTTCTTGTCACAAGGGTTCTTTCTAATACCAAGGATATGGTTAAGCTTCTTGTTGCTTGAGGTCATTCGAGTCAATGACTCTTTAGCTTCACCAAGCTCCCTCTTTAACCCTTCTCCATTCCTCTTAGACATAGCTAGTTCATCCCTTAGCTTGTCTTCAATCATCTTGGATGTTTCCACTTGTTTACTTATGTGGTCATTGTGTGTTGAAAGTTCTAGATTTTCATCCTCTAAAATCTTCAATTTTCTATTGTTCTTCTTCAATAAACTTTCACACTTGACTATAAAGTCATGAACATCCATTTTCTCTACATTTCCATTTGTAGAGTTAGATGATGAGTCATCTACACTTGAGCTATCTCCTCCACTCTCCATCTCACCTATGGAGTTATTTCCCTCATTTAGACCTTCACCTTGGTCTCTTGAGTTAATGAGAGCTATGTCCCAATGAGTAGCTACCCCTATCTCCTCTAGAGCTACTTCTTCATCTCTTTCTACTTTGGGATCTCTAGTCAAGTCATTCTTACCAACAACTTTGTCTTCTACACAAGTGGCCCCAAATGCCGTGTAGTCGATGGTAAGCTCATCATCACTTGATGACTTGTCTCCCTTTCCAGAGTCATCACTTTCTGAAACTAATTATAGCACGGTGTGTATAAAACTATCTAGAGGGGGGGTGAATAGATTTTACGCTTTTTACCCAATTTTTCGTGTTAGTCAAAATTACGAAATTACCCTCAAGATAAAATAAACAAGCAAGTGTAATATGGTGCGGAAATTAAATTGACACTTGATTTTTACGTGGAAACCCTTACGGGAAAAACCACGGGCTATGTAAGTAAGCCACACTCGAACCTCGAATCCACTAAATGTGCAAACGATTACAACCTAATCCCAGAAGTAATCACACACCTACCTAATCCCGGTATGAGTGAACCTAGTCCGATTTTGCTTGCGATCTAAGCAACCTAATCCCGATTGCTACACACAAGACTTAGCTTCTCTTGAAGAGAATACAACCCTAAGTGAATATATGAAAATATCCAAAATGCAACATAGAGCAAGGGAAACCCTATATGCTTATCTAAGATGATTAATATGCAATTAAGAGCAATCCTAGATATTAAAACTAAATGACATGTCAAATAGTTAAGCTAATCAATATCAAGTACAAAACCTAATATGCTAGCACAATACAACTTCTCAAACATACATCATACTAATCTCAATTTTGTATCTAAAGCATACAAAATAACAATCAAGTAATTAATTGAGATTGCTAGATAAATAAACACAAATATGTAAGATATTAGTGAAAAGCTTACCAAGCAAAGTATGATGAAGATTCCATGCAAGATGTCATCTAGATGATCTAAGATGATGCTAGATGATGATTGATGATCATGGAAAAGGTGTTTGAGTAATTAAAAATGAGTTCTTGGAATTTTTCTTCTCTTTGAAAAATATCCTAAGTATGAAATCTGAATATGAACTCTCTTGATTGACCTAAAGACAAAATGGCATATATATAGGGTGCCAAGCCAAAGTGAGGTCGTTTAAGTAAGTTTCAAAGAAACGCGCCAATCGGCGGTTTAAATCGGCGGTCGGCGGCCAGGCCGCCGATCACGACCGCCGATCACCAACAGAGGTGAAAACCAAGGAGATGCCAAGTGCATCTCCATAGGCGGTCTTCGCGCAAAACCAAGCACATTCTAGTGCGTGCGCGGACGTTTCCGAACACTATCGGGAAACGAATTACAAGACACAAAAACACACAACAAGATACAACATCAAAGTGCTAGTGTGTAAAGTAACATGTGAAGAGAATGCACACATGAACAAGTATGCTAAGTGAGTGTGTGCAACTATCTCTTCAAGATAAGTAAGCACATAGAATTTACCTTTGGTGCTTGTCAATAGTGAGGTCTTCAAAAGGGCCTAAGCAATAACAACAACATCTAAGCTACCCTTACAAAGCATCCCCACATGTGGTTTGATCACGAAATAAGCCAATTATAAACAACGGGAATCCTAACACTTTCACTCCACGTGGCGGTCATCACTTTTGCCATCTTGTTCTTCAAGTTCCCACAATCGAGTGAGATGTGACCTATACCACCACACTCATAGCATTGGACCCCTTTCTTTTCACTATGCTCTTGCCTAGGCTCAAAACTCTTGAAGGGAGCCTTTTTCTTCAAGTCTTGGCCTTTGGATCTAAAGCCTTTCTTCTCGAACTTGAAGAATTTCTTGAATCTCCTAAGCAACAATGCCGTGTCTTCGTCCGAGTCACCTTTTTCCTCCTTCTCAACCTTGGAAGTTTTCAAAGCAATTCCTTTTTGCTTTTTAGGAGGTGAAATACTAGGACCCTTCCTAGATTCATAGGCGAGGAGTCTTCCAATTACCTCGCTCGGCTTCATATCCTTGTAAATGCTATTTTCCTCTAAAGCTGTCACCTTAGATTCAAACCTAGCAGGGAGAGACCTCATAATTTTCTGCTTAACTCTCCTATCCAAATAAGGATCACCGAGTTGATGGCTTTGATTCACAATATCCATCAACTTGACTTCAAAGTCATTGAAGCACTCGTTCTCCTCCATCTTAAGCAACTCAAATTCCGTTTGAAGGACTTGTAGCTTGGAATCCTTAACAACATCGGTTCCTTCATGTGCAACCTCTAGGATATTGATCGCGCTTCAAATGTTTACATTTAGCGCCCCTTTTACCTTGTTTTTGTAATCAACTTCTAAGCATTCTATGTGTTTAATTGTGTAAATAAGTATTTTCAGGTAAAACAGGTGTTCCAAGGGCATTTTTGTCCAAAGTGAAGAAATGAGGGCAAATTGGGCAAAGAATAGAAGAAAAGCAAGTAGGCTGGTTCGTGCATTCAGACCGGCGGGCAATAAGCCGCCGTCCAAAGCCGCCTTCGTCAAGGCGGGATCTTGCGGCGGCCAAGAAGCCGCCGTCCAAGGCCGCCGTCATCCAGGCCAGATATTTCGACGGGCAATAAGCCGCCGTCCAAAGCCGCCTTCGTCAAGGCAGGATCTTGCGGTGGGCAAGAAGCCGCCGTGTAAGCCCGCCGCCGATTCTGAGATAATGCAAGTTGGCTGAAGCTCGCCCCAAGAGTCAACAAAGGCTGCCCTTTCTCCACCTATTGTCCTTGGAGGGCCTCCTCTCTCTCATGCATATACGAGTGTGTCAAGACAAAAAGTATACTTACCTTGGCGCAAACAAGGCCAGAGAGACAATGATTACAGGGCCACTAATCAGTATTACACCAGCGATCCTAATCATATCAGGATTACTTCTATGGAAGGAGTAGTCAAGACATTGGAAAGACAAATAGGGGAGTATGCTGAAGTTAGTCAAAAGAAGGAGCCAGGGAAGCTTCCAAGTCAGTCTGAACAAGCCAAGTCGGCTACGGTACTAAGAAGTGGTAAGGTACTTTCTAACCCATATCCACCTGAAATTTCTGATATTCCTGATAATGTTTCAGTGGACAGGGACGTGCCTAGCAAGAATGATCTTGATACTCAAGTAGGGATATGAACGAGCAGAGGTCCGGAGAGAGGACACAAGGATACTTCAAGAATACATAAATCACCTAATCCGTATGTGCCCCCAATCCCATTTCCAAGAAGGCTTCAGAAATCGAAACTGGACCAAGCTTTCAGGGAGATCTATGACATCCTATCGAAGGTGAACGTGAGCCTTCCCCTACTTGAGGTGATTGAGAAAATGCCCGCATACGCCAAGTTCTTCGAGGAACTCAACTCAAAGGCGCGAAAGAAGGAGTTTTTGGAAAGGATAGTGATCTCCAAGGAAGCAAGTGCAGCCATGGAAACGGTATTGCCACCTAAAATGAAGGATCCTGGAAGTTTCATCATTACCATATCAGTTGGCGAAACCCGAAGGGAGAAGGCAATGTTAGACCTCGGAACTTCGATCAATTTAATGCCTTATGCATTGTTCAAGGATTTAGGATTAGAGGGATTGAAGCCAACCACCATGGAATTGATACTAGCCGACCGCTCAGTACGACATCCAACAGGAGTGGTCGAAGATGTGTTAGTCAGAGTGGGCGAATTGATCATCCCAGCTGACTTTGTTATTCTAGAGATGGAGACCGATTCCACCAAGGCAAGGGAGATGCCGATATTGCTAGGGCGACCTTTTATGTCAACTGCCAAGGCAATTATCGATGTCCACAAGGGACGGCTCTCCATGACGGTTTTAGGTCAAACAGCAGAGTTTGAAGTGTTTGAAAGTATGAAAAACCCGTTGAAGGGTAGTGCTTGTTTTAACATTGCAAGTGCCGAACAAGATGATGAACCGCACTCCACTTTCGGGGAATATATAGCACTCGCTCACAGCGAGGTGACTAACAAGACCCCGCTCTTGCAGCATGATCCATCGAGTTACGATGACACCATCTCACAGCTCAAGGAAGAAAACTGGGAGTTGGTGGTGAAGAACTTTGAGCTTACCACGAAGCTTGATGAAGCTTTAGAGGAGAACTATGCCCTCCAAGACAAAATTGAGGATGATTTCTCCCTAGTGAAAGATGAATTCAGAGAAAGGAATCAGTCTTTGAGTAAGGAATTCGAAGACAAGATGAAAATTATGGAAGAGGAGATTCATTCTAGGGACAGGGCCCTGGAAATTTTGAGAGTGAAAAATGAGGAGATTCTAATTGAGATTGCTATGCCAAAGATAGGCACTTCGGTCAAGTCCGAAGGGATGGTTCAGCCACCTTCAAGGAAGACAATGCAAGTATCACACGAGGAGTCCACCATTTATGCCCCAAAACAAAAACCAAGGCGAAAGCCTAGGAGAAAGAATCGCATTCCACCTCCACAATCTACATCGGGAGGTACATTTTCTGTTTTCACTCCTATATGTCACTACTGCCATCGACTAGGCCATATTAGGCCTAATTGCCCGAACAAAAGACGGCAAGTTAGGAAATATGCAACCCCAATTCCCAAGGTCAATGTCATATCCATTTGGATAGCAAAATCCAAGCTGGAAGGACTTAGTGGGAAGGGACCCTTGTGGGTCAAAAAGAAAGAAACGGGGTATGTGGTGATTGAACCACCCATTCTAAATGGGGCATGGAGGAGGTGATTGAATTGATGATTGTTCAAGTGTGTAAATATCGAATATCAAAGACACACTGGCTACATAGATGTACTTTGCTTTGTAAATATTTGAGTCTTTGAATAAGGTGAATTGTGTTTAGGTGTGATCGGGAAATTGACAACCCCACTCAATCTCTTGTACACTCACCGAGCTTAAATTTAAATCATTAAGAGTATGGGTGCACAAAAGAAAGGTTTGGGGGTTTTGAAATCCTTGTTATAATCAAGCACGTTCTTTTAGCTTAATTAATGTAGAGAAAATATGTTGCAATTGGTGTGTTTGTTGTGCCATTGTGTGTAGGTAACAAGAAATCAAGAGAAAGAGTTGAAGAGAGTGAAAGGAGTGCAAAAATCATTCAGCGGGCTCATTAGGCGGGCAATTGCCCGCTTTCCAGAATGAACAAACCCGCGGAAATGGCCAAGGAGAACAAGCAAAATTGGCGAGCTCATTAGGCGGGCAATTTCCCGCCTTACAGAACGTACAAGCTCGCCAAGTTGAAGTCAGGAAGACACAGCGGGTTCATTAGGCAGGCAACTAGCCGCCTTCCAGAAGAGATGAACCCGCGGCCACTCATGAGAATCACGGCGGGTTCCATCACGGCGAGACATTGGCCGCCTTCCAGAACGAATGAGCCCGCCATTCTTGAAGGAAAGAAGACACGGCGAGCTCATTGGGCGGGCCATACCGTCCAGAAGGTACAAGCTTGCCAGCATTAGGAAGACACGGCGGGTTTGCTAGGCGGGCAACTAGCCGCCGTCACAAGGTCACCACACCCCCTAATGACCTAAAACGCTGCCGTTTTGAGGAATTTTAGGCGGTTGGTGAGCTTGTTGGGCGGGCAAGAAGCCGCCCAGCAACAAGTCCTATAAATTGGACCTGTCGCTGTCACGACCACCTTTTGCCCCAAATTCAAATCCCTTCAACTTCTCCCGCGTGATTCGACAAAACTTCTCCTCCAATCCATCACCAATCTTGTTCGAATTCATCCAGAACTTCAAGGTAAAGGTAAGTGTTCCAACTTTACTCTCTTTTGAGCACAAATTCATGTCTTCCATCATCTTCAAATGTTCTATGATTCGAAAATTAGGGTTCATGTATGGGTCTTGATTTTGGTCGAATTATTGGGCAATTATTGATGAAATTAATGTTAGATATGCATGTTAGCACCCATTTCGAACCAAACCCTCCTTGTTTGATTCAAATTCATGATTGTATGATGTTAGGGTTTCTCATTTGGCTGAATTTGGGGGGTTTCGAATTTCTTGACTCTATTAATGAATTTTGTGATTGATTATTGCTTGAAATCATGCATTTCGTGATTGATGATGCGATTGATGTTGTTAGATTTTATTAGGGTTCATGCATGATGATAGAAAGATGGATTGAAAGCATGTTTATGAATGATTGTGGTTAATTGAGATTAATTGATGAGGAATTTGATGAATTAGAAGATATTGATGTGAAATTGTGAATTGGTTTGGTTAAGAGAGTTAAGGAATGTGATATGGAATATGGAATTTGCAATTCTTGTGCTTGTGCAATGACAATAGATGTTGTGTGCCAAACTTAGATCAAGTGAGGTGTGTGCAATTGTGTGCATGTGTTAAAGACCAAATTGAATGGGAATGTGATCTAATTTGTGTTGAACAACTCGAGTACAATGTGGCACATGTGTGTGTGATTTTGATTAATGAAAATGATACCTATATTGCATGGATAAAATGTTTTATGATGATGCATAAATGTGGTATCTCATTAGAAATTTGGCACCAAATTCTATTCCTATCTTACTTTATTGATTCTCATAGATTAATGGTAGAATGAAGCACCGCCACACGCACATAGTACTAGTAGTATACATAATTATAGGATTTTAACTAAGTTTAGTTGATATTGTTGTCACTAACCCGAAGTCTAATCCATTTGGAGTGTTTGTTGTGCATTTTCCTTGCTCTAACCACAGATGGGACCTAAAAGGAAAGCATCTACGATAGAGAGGGGGGATGCATCCCGAAAGGGAAAGGAGAAGGAAAGGTCCTCTCAACCGGAAAGGACACCCGAGGAGATCTATGAAGAACGACTCCAGAGCACCACTAGGAGACCCATCCTCCTAGAGAGAGACATGAGCTTTGAGGAGTTAGGGGAGACTGTAATTTTTGATGAGATCCGTCGAAGGAAATGGGAGGCGTATGTGTCCTTCCCAAAGAGAGCCAATCGAAGGATAGTCCAAGAATTCTATGCTTCCATAGACCCGGATGCATTTGAGAGGGGAGCCCCGGTCATGGTCCGAAAGAAGGCCATCTCTATGACTGCCGAGCAAATCAATGACTACCTCCACACAAAGAGCTATCCTCAGTGGGAGGAGGGGTATGAGCCCAATGCCCTCTTCGAGCATTATGACAGGCAGTTCGGCGTCGCACTCACAGGGGATGAGAACATGCAGTGGGATGGCAAGGTCTACCAAAGAGACCTAGGCTTCGAGGAGCACTTTTGGAGTGTATACTTCAACTACTCGGTCATGCCTAGCGGACACAGAACCGACTTGAAGAAGCACATTGCCATCATGATCTACCAAATGAAGCATCGCTTGGAGTTTGATGTTGGGCGCATTATAGTGAATAGGATAGCAGAGTCAGGAAGGCGGAGCAATCTGAGCCTTTTCTTTCCATGTTTGATCACCCACTTTGCTTGAAGGGCAGGCCTCCGAGTTGATCTACCTGCAGACGGGGTTCTGACACCATCAGGTCATGTAGGTAGGAGGGCTTACAATGAGGCAGCTAAGGGAAAGCCTTGGATAGAGAAACTTCTCAGTTTGCGCGAGCAGAGGGATCAGAGATTGGCTCAGCGGAGGTCCATCAAGAGGAGAGAGTTAGAAAGAATAGAGGAGCAAGGACGTGAGGAGTCCGATGTAGGAGTTGACAGAGATGAGTATGAGGAGACAGAGTCAGAGAGAGAGATAGAGGCACCAGCATGGGCGAGAGACATGGTGGAGTCCCACAAGAAGTTGATAGACTTGAATAATGCTCTATCACGGACAGTTCGCCGCCTCGCGAGGTAGGTGAGAGCATTGACAGGAGCAGTGGCCCGATGTGTGGGCTACCAGGTGAGTGGGTCCAGTGATCACTCGAGTGATCGAGATGCAGAGCGCCGTCAGAAGTGCAGACACGACGAGACACCCACAGCCCCTGAGACGTCAGCTATTCCACCTGTACCAGAGACAGGTATACCTAACCCCTTTACTTTTGTTGATGTTGATGATCTATTTTTCAGTCCTATGGCTCCGCCAGACCTTTATCAGCAGAATTTCAACTTCATGGACTTACTCTGTGAGCAACAACAGCTTCTAGAACAGGTGATAGGGAAACTGGAGGTGGAGAGGTACCTACCGGACTAGTTGAGAGAGATGTACATGGAGGGGATGGAGGACCAGAAACCATTCCAGGAGAAGATGCCTGAGCAGGTGGAACATGTGGCGTACGTGGAGTCGTACGTAGTGGATATCGAGCTTCTTCCGGATGGATACGAGGAGACCACTACCCATCAGGTGGAATACTTTGTGGAGGAGCCCGAGTCCCCGACACACATCGTTCTGTTTGTTGAACCACCTCCTCCTGAGCCCATTTTCCGCTACTCCGTCAGAGGAGTGCAGTTCACACCCTTAGACTGTGATGATGATGACTTTTTCATGTAGGCGGATTGGTACGCCGCATGAATTTTTGTGGGCGGAGCATTATTCCGCATTTTTGTATACTCGTACTTTACTTTTTGGATTATAGTTATTGCCTTTTTATTGCCTTTTTATTATATATCTATGAAATTCCCTTAAGCAATATAGTGTATAATATACCTAGAGGGGGGGTGAATAGGTATAGGCCAAATTTCTTCCAATATTCAAAAATATGCGGAATACAAGAATTAAAAGCACACTTGTTAATTCTTAACAATAGAATTGATTTAATCAACACATGTGAAAATCAATATACAAGAGATGCAATTAAAACAAAGATATGGAAGATAATGAAAAGTAAAGCGAAAAGATACACAAGTATTTTTACGTGGTAAAACCTCAAAGAGGAAACATCCATGGGTTGATACCACAACCACCGGCAAAGCAATCCACTATACGAAAAGGACTTACACACTCAAGCTATCAACACATGATATCCGCTCAAGCTATCACCTCCTAATCTACCCTCGGGCAAGTGAACTACCAAGCCTACTTCCTATCCGAGATGTGTCCTACACCTCTAGAAAGCAACTTCCTATCCAAGACGCTCACGTCTCTAGGAAGATTTCTTGCTTGACTATCCGAGTCCTCCCGACTCTAATCAAGACTTCTTGCTTGGCTATCCGGAACACTTTCCTAGCCAAGACTTCTTGCTCAAGACAAAGCTTCACTCACTTTGCAAGAGACTTAAACCTTTCACAAGGCAATGATCTAAGTGATGCAAATGATGCAAGCACAATCAAATTAAGCTAGATGATCAATCAAGCAAAATGTACATGTTCAATGATAGTCTAGAATATGATTTCAACACACAATCACAAAAGTTATCTAGAAATCAAGACATGCAAATCAATAAGAACAAAGGTATCAATATTCAATTTAGCACACTAAAAACCTAGTTCTTAGATCATGAAATAAAACATAGAAAATAACATGAAGCACATCACACATATATTTTCTAGAATCAATTTCATGATAAATCAAGTTTAGCACATAAATGTTCAAGACTAATCACAAAGCTAAATCTCAATTAACAAATGATCAAATAACCCTAGCATGTGATCTAACATACTTCTTAACAAATTTCATCAATCAAATGAAAGAATCAATAGTTGATCAAAGATGAAATTGAAAAAGAAGAAGTTGAAAATCATACACTGACCACGGACTGGAAATGGACCAGCTGAGAAAAATGCCGAAGTCAAATGCCTCTGGAAATGCTTGGGGTTTGTAGCTCTCTTCGAGACCAACAATTTTGGTTTTTGAATTGAATGATTTCGAGTTCGTATGAGAAAGTTATGATCAAAATAAGAAAACAAAAAATTGAAGAAAACTGCAGAAATTTCGTGAAAATCACTTCAAGTTCTTCAACATGTGTGGAGGGAAGGAGAGGAGTTTAAAAGGAAGAGAGAGAGAGATTTTTCGAGCGAATCGGAGTGTGCCACGTCACCTCCCTGTGGGGGGCGCGTGGGCCACACGGGAGCAGAGGGCTCCCCTGGCCGTGGGGCCCACGGCCTCCCACACGGGCAGGCCTTGTGGCCACACGTGCTCCCGACTTCTCTCGCGCGCTCCTTCCGTTCTTCAGCCCATATCTTGGGCATCCGAACTCCGATTTTGAATCTGTTTTTGGATTACAAACCGTGACTCCCTCACGCACGACTACGACTATACAACTTTGAAAAATGGTTGAGAAATCATCTCGGAATCCGATGATGAAGTCAACACAACAAATGAGAACGAAAAGTAGCATAGTCAACTTGTTTGGACTCGAAACCTTATGAATGAGTAACCGAAACGACCGGAACTCAGTAAGGCATTAAATAAGAATATGTTCAAGTCCTAAACACAAAATACGGAAACAAATAAACACATATTCACACAAGCATGCCATATCAAAGAGATAGTCACAAAGTATGCAATTTCACAATGTTTGTCAATACAAGTTCAATGCATGAGCATGCTATGAAGTGTGTGAATGTGTTATACCAAATGATTGAACCACGATGCAGGGACACACATGTATGAATTGTGTGTGTGTGCGCTAACGCCTTGCAAGAGGGTGGAAGTCAAGATTTACCTTTGACGTTTTTCACCTCTTGAAGACGACTTTTGCACTAGACGTTGCTCTTCACTTCTTAGGCTTCCTTTCTTCAAATAATGTCCTAAGCAACAACTAATACAATCATAGAGTGTTTTGCAATGGAATTAAGCCAATACAAATCATAAACCTTACAATCTATATTGCCTACTTGCATATATTTTCTTAGTTAATAACATGTTAGATCTAAGTGTGGAGATTATTATATGGTTGATTGTTAGTGCGTAGGATTTTTGACACTAATTTGCATAATGGATAGGATATCATGTGTGCTATATATATGGATTCCTTTTTGCATTGGATTTGGAGGTAGTTTGTTGGCCAAACAACCAACCCAACATACTCAAGTATTGTCTTCCATGTGCAAACATTGGGGACAATGTTGAGTTTTGGTTTGGGGGTGTGGGCACTTTAACACCTTGCAAATCTTTCACATGATAGTACATATGTATATAAGTGTCTTGTATATATTGTTGCCTTAGTTAAAATTAGTTAATATTTTTGTAAAAAAATTTTCAAAAGAATTCCGATTGAGCCAAAAGATCATGTTTAATAAATATGCTAAAAGGTATGTGTTGATTAAGGAAATGTGCATGCATTGATCACTAAATTGTAGCTATCACAATAGCATTCCAAGATAACATTGCACATAGTGTAATAGTCCCTTTCTCTTGTGTCTAGTGAATAGAATTGAGCGCAAAAATTGCATGAACCAATAGTGGAGACTACCTGTAAGGAACAGAGCCTAAAATTCACCTTATGAGAATAAATACTTTCCAATTCATAAGAAATCTCATATTGCATAATTGAATGCCATGGACAATAAGTTGTGGACTGCTTGTTAAATTTGTATTCCCTAGTCAGATGGACTCCTGGAAATGATTCTAGGCATGTGTGATTAAGCTACCAAATGCCCAAACACTGTCCACATTGTGATGTGTGCTCCAACTACCACTTTGAGGCCAAACACAAACCTTTCTTTCCATCACACACCAAAAGATCCTTTTATGTCACTTGGAATGATGTTGTATTTTGATCAAAGTTATGAAGGTTGTAGATATAGTGGTAAAGCTCGAAATTCAATAGATTGCGTGTACTCAGGCGATGAATAAATCATATTTGTATAAAATAAAAAAAAATTAAAAATTAAAAAAAAAAAAAAAAAAAAAAACTATTACAGCACAAATTAGTTATAAGTGTTCAAACCTATTTGTAAATTAGAACACAAGGAAATAAATTGTAGCCTAGACGCATGTGATTACCTTTTTGAGCTAAGAAGTTAAACTTGAGGTTATTGATCAAATATTTCAGAATTCCAGTGATTCTTTCATATCACCCTTGGCCCCGTTACAACCATGGAAAGACCTAGCTGATCTTTTAGAAAGTCTGGCAGGGGAATGCGGGTTAAGCATGTTCTTTCCACGTTCTTGGCATTTCAATTCATTCATGAAACAGTTTCTATAAGTTGTGCGTTAATTTTAATTGCATATGCGTTACTTTTGATTCTTGTTCGAAAAAATTCTTACTCGCATATGTTACTTGAGAGCAACTTAGGTTCTGAGAGAAAATCAGACTGACATCCGGTAAGGATAGAGTCAAGGCGAATTGAGTTCTTGTTTTTGAGCGCTTAGTTTTTGAAACTGAACATTTAGAGTGTGGGATGCACTGTGTAGCGAGTTTTTGAGGAATGTGATCGTGCTAGCATCTTACAAGAGGTTTTCGCATGTTTATTTCTTCTCTCATCACATCTTTTAGCATATTTATAATATGGCTCTCGGAAATGTTTTTTGTGTGCATGGTTGGTAAATTTTGTACATAGTGAAAGTTACATTTAGTTGTTTTTAGTATTTATAGTTTGCTCGAGGACGAGCAAAAGTCAGGTTTGGGGGTCTAATCGCGCTTCAAATGTTTACATTTAGCGCCCCTTTTACCTTGTTTTTGTAATCAACTTCTAAGCATTCTATGTGTTTAATTGTGTAAATAAGTATTTTCAGGTGAAACAGGTGTTCCAAGGGCATTTTTGTCCAAAGTGAAGAAATAAGGGCAAATTGGGCAAAGAATAGAAGAAAAGCAAGAAGGCTGGTTCGTGCATTCAGACCGGCGGGCAATAAGCCGCCGTCCAAAGCCGCCTTCGTCAAGGCGGGATCTTGCGGCTGGTAAGAAGCCGCCGTCCAAGGCCGCCGTCATCCAGGCGGGATATTTCGGCGGGCAATAAGCCGCCGTCCAAAGCCGCCTTCGTCAAGGCAGGATCTTGCGGTGGGCAAGAAGCCGCCGTGTAAGCCCGCCGCCGATTCTGAGATAATGCAAGTTGGCTGAAGCTCGCCCCAAGAGTCAACAAAGGCTGCCCTTTCTCCACCTATTGTCCTTGGAGGGCCTCCTCTCTCTCATGCATATACGAGTGTGTCAAGACAAAAAGTATACTTAGTTTTTTTAGAGAGAAGATAGAGTTAGTTAGAGAAAGAAGTAGAAAGGAGATATTAGTTAAAGATATTTTGTTCTTAGGAATCAAGGAAGATAGTATTTTCTTGGCCAATTTCTAGGTAACCAAACACCCCATATTGGTTACTTAGAGTGATTATCTCAAGTTGCCATAGAAGAGTGAATTGCTTGGGTTGCAAGGAAGAGCATTTCCACTTCACAAGTTGTCCATTGGTGATGTTTTCCTTACTTGTATACCTTTGTAATCTTGATACTATGTGTAGCTAATCCCTTTTGCTAAGGAGTTAGATGTAATTCTTGTACTTCCTTGTTATCTAATCAATCATATTTGTATAATCCTCTTAAGTCTTGTTTTGTGCATTTATAATTGCATGTGTGGTGGTTGCAACCACCTAACTCCCTATAGTGCAAAACTTGATGAAATTATATGCATGGATCATTTATTGCATATTAATTAGTGAAGCACCTATGGGTAGAGATTACTAACTTGTAATTCTCTACTCATCAATCATTGATTTCCCCTTGATCACTCTCTAATCCTAGAATTAATAGTGATTAAGTTGAGAATTAGGTGCTTAGAACATTCATATGAATATATGCATGTTAGTAATTGAAGGAAAGGCTTAATGATTGATTGATTAGAAGCTAGGATTTTACTTGAATGAATCTAATTCCTTAACAATTTTCAACTTAGAGTTTAATTCAAGTAGTTGTAATTGCTAATTAGACATTTTCAACCTAGACTAATTCATTTGTTAATCACTAGTTAATTTTAGTAAAACTTGTTAGAAGCATTAGGAAATTGTAGAGTAATTTAAGGATAGAAAGCTTGTAGTGCTTACCTAGTGGGAACGATACCCTTATTTGCTCACTACACTAGTTTTAACGACTTGTGCACTTGAAATAGGGTCACCAGACTCACACGCCCCTTTAATACAACCGAGGTAGAATAGGTTATAATTTAGTGACATTTGTAGAACCGGTTTGGGCGTGTCAGATATCCCATGCCTCCTTGGCTATCCTAGTGTTCTGAATCAGTTTGTACTGATTTTCATCCACTGCACATAAAAGAGCATGCCATGCCTTCCTATTCCATTTTGAAGTCACAAACTCTTCAGGTGACCACTGAGCCTTAGGCTTGAGTACTTCTTCTCCACCACCCATGGGAGTCATCCTAGGAGGTGCATACCCATCTTCAATAGCCATCCAAGCCCTATCATGGATTTGGCACACGTATGCTTCCATCTTGCCTTTCCATGAGGCATAATTCACACCGGTGAGGAGGGGAGGTCTTGTACTTGACGCACCCTCATGGTTGCCACCGAATCCACTCATTGTATCAAATGAATGAAATGTATGCAAAATGTATGAATAAGAAAAAATCACACAAATGCACAACACACCTAAAATGAGCTAGGATCACCTACGTATATCTAGGAACCCGCTCTGATACCAATTCAAAGTTCTCAAATAAACTAGGTGTGTACTAATATATTAATCTAAAGGGGGGGGGGGGGGGGGGGGGGGGGGGGGGGGTGAATAGATTTTAACTAATATTACCCAATTTTCGTTAATAGACAATTTTTCGAAAATGCCCATAATAGTCAATAAAATATAGCAAGTGTAATATGATGCGGAATTTAAATAACACTTGATATATACGTGGAAACCCAACCACTGGGAAAAACCATGGGCTTTTTAGTGCGCCACACTCGAACCTCGAAATCCACTAATTGAAATGGAGTTTGCAACCTATGTAGACCTCATCTAACACTCCGGTCAATAACCCCCCACTTCTACCACGCGGGCCTTTAAAAGTGGCTCTAGTCCAATTTTCTTGAGGCCTAAGCAATCTTAGCCTCAAGTCTTAATTCTCAATGAAGAGATTATGCAACCTATGTGAATATATGATGATATTCAAATAACAAACAAGGCTAGGGAACCTTAGATGCTTATCTAGGATGATGATATAATCAATTAAATCAATCCTAAATATCAAGAGCTAAATGACATGTCAAATAGCTTAGCTAATCAAGATTAAGCAAAAACCTAATTAGCTATCACAATACAACACTCAATCAATTCATCACAATCAATTCTCTTTTCTTGTATTTAGCATATGATCTAAAACATACAAGTAATTTAAAAGAGATGGTTTGATAGTAAAAATACTAAAATAAGATGAAGTTAATCAAAATCTTACCAAGCAAGTTGTGATGATGCAAACCCATGCATGGATGCATTCTATGTAGACATAGAAGATGCAATATGAAATTTGATGCAAAAAGGATTTGATTTGAGTGGTTAAAGGTGAGTTCTTGATTTGATTTTCTCTCAAATCTCTCTTTCTCTCTCAAGAATATGGAGCCTCTCTCTCTAGGGTTTGATTTTGTGGCACAGCCCTCAAAATTATGAGAAAGATATGTATTTATAATGCCCAAGTGAAACTATGTTGTTTTGGAAGAAATGGAAAAATGATGGGCATTTTCGTGGTACTCGCGTCAGTGCAGCGACTCAAGATTCGAGAGCTTCCAAACATGACCAAACGACATCGAAACCTTTCGTATGATACATCGTTGGAAAGGTTGGATGTCTAATTTCCACTTGTTTTTATAGAATGACATTTCAATGTCTGTAGAAAATGTTATGGTCAATTGAGTGACCAAAGGTCAGAAACGGACAACAACAGAGTTGCCCTGTTTTGGTTGTAACTTTGGAGATTTTAAAACCAATCCAAACGGTCATGAAATATTACGAATAATATACCGTTGGAAAGGTATAGGTGTCTAGTTTGTCCAGAATTTTACAAAACTCAATTTCAATCTTTTTATAAAAAGTTATGGTCACACGACCATACAAAGGTCAGTTTTGAAAAACATTTAAAACATTGAAATCTAATCTTTTGAAACCAGACACTTTACTCCAAACAATCAAACCAAAACTACCACTTATCCAAGAGAAGAATGAGACCTTCTCAAGTGGTCAACCATCGCGCTAAGACATGCACACCATCGTGCAAGCGCGGACGTTTCCAATCACACAAACGGAAACGAATTACACCACATTTAAGACTAATCATGAAGTGCAAATATGGGAAGTGAATGCATCCTAATGCCTAACATGTCATGGCATTTCAATGAATAAGATGCAATCAAAATAAAACATTCAAGAAGAGATGTTCAAGAACATGCATGCACACATATAAAACACACAACATACAAGAATAAGATTTATGCATGAGTTGTGTGTGTGTGCAACTAGATCTCTTCAAAGCAAGTAAGCACTAGAATTTACCTTTGGTGCTTATCAACCGTGAGGACATGAGAGGGTCTTGAGCTTGAATATCAATCACTTAAGCTACCCTTACATACAATCCCCAACACGTGGTTTGTCCACGAAATAAGCCAATCAAGATATGGGAATCCTTACACTATTATCTATTGACGGTTCTAGATAAACCTTTTCATTGTGATCCAGTTCATGCAGCCATTGCACTAGATTCTTTTACTTGAAGACCCTCCGATGATTTTAGACTCATCATAACTCATTTGATCCCACTCAAATGCTAGCAAAAGAATTCTACAACTTTAACAAGGTAAAGGTGCCTAACCTTTAACTTAAGTTGTGAACATTATTCAAGACTAACTAAAGAATTGTGTCTTCCTCATACATATCCAGATGTATGAACAATTCTTCTTTTCTCATAGTCTTTAGACCTTATGATTATTTACTTTGACAATTATAATATTTAACTATAAATGCTATAAGATTTGTTAAACCAGAAATCACTTTATTAATATGAAAAAGATTGTCAATTACAATATTACACTCTTGCTATTGAGCATAATCCTAACAATCTCCCACTTGCGCTATAGCAAATGTGTCATATCTCTCATGTCCATGTTCTCTAGATGCCCATTGAAACTCTTCTGAGGTAGAGCCTTTGTGAAGGGATCTGCTAGATTTTCTGTCACGTCACCCCTTTGAACAATCTCCCTTAAAAGATGATACTTTCTTTCAATGTGTTTTCCTCTCTTGTGACTTCTTGGTTCTTTCGAATTGGCTATTGCTCCACTGTTGTGACAGTAGATAGTGATCTGCTTATTCACACTAGGAACCACTTCCAAGTCTATCAAGAATTGGCGGAGCCAAACAGCCTCTTTGGCAGCCTCGCATGCAGTAACATACTCAGCTTCCATGGTGGAATCAGCAATACAAGATTGCTTGATACTCCTCCATATGATTGCTCCTCCTCCAATAGTAAACACAGCTCCTGATGTGGATTTTCTAGAGTCAGAATCTGATTGGAAATCAGAATCTGTATACCCATCGGGAATTAAATCCCCTCCAGAGTATACAAGCATATTATCTCTCGTTCTCTTGAGATACTTGAAAATATGCTTGAGTGCCGTCCAGTGATCAGGACTAGGTTTCGATTGAAACCTGCTAACTATGCCAACAGCAAAACAAATATCTGGTCTAGTGTAGAGCATTGCATACATGAGACCTCCAACTGTCGAGGCATATGGAACTCTACTCATGAATTGCTCTTCATGATACAATAAAAAGAAACCTAGCAACTACCAAGAAGGAACTTATGGCGATAATAGGCCACCCTTCTTGTTATAATTCCGAAACAAAAATTACATTGAAATTCTAGGACCAAAATCGAGCAACAACAATTCACTTTATAATAACATATATAAATCCATACATTCAACATGTAATTATATATGTGAATACCTAGAGTGCCATCTCTTTTTAAAACATGCATAATCACAATAAAAAGAAATAGATTCACGTATATATATGTTAATTAATTAAAGGGTACAACTTGGCTCTGATACCAATTGTAGGGAAAAATACAGTCATGCAACGGAAGCGAGACTAAAAACGAGTTTAGTATATTTTAAAATTTTTCCTTTGATGAACCTTAACCCTTTAAATTAATTAAACATATATATATACTAATAAAAGTAGAATACCTTTTGTCGCATGATCCGATTGACTTGCGTCGATGGTAATCCACAAGATCTTCAATTCTATCACGAATGTGAATCACCAAGGAACGTGGTCTCCCTTTTCTTTGAATTGCGTACCTGAGGATGGATAAACAAATCTCTTTTTCTTATCATTAGTCACAAAACATCCAAAAGACTACAACGATTATTCCGGTCACTTTTGAGTTCTCAATCTAATGATTGAAACTCGCGTGAACCTTATTCGAAGTTGTACATAAAAGCCTATTGATGTATAAGCTATTAGTGTACTATCGAAATAGAATAATCTCTTCTCTCTTGTGTCTTGGCCGAAAATTAAAACACTTGTCTATGAGTATGATTCAAGCTCGAAGAAGAAGAAGTTGATCAAGTGAATCAAATTGAGAGAGACTAAGGTGGCCGAACCCTATAATGTGAACTATATAGGGTGGCCGAATTCTTCTTCTCTTTCTACTAGGGTTGGCCGAATTCTCCTCTTGATTTCAATTAGGGTTGGCCGAATTCTCTACTAAAGAGAGTTTGTGCTTTACCCTAATTACTATCAACTTTAGAATCCTAACCCTAATTCAACTCATAAGTGTTTAATTTTTAATAAAAGACTTCCTTATTTGATTAAATAAATAAACCTTATTATTTATTTTCTTACCAAATAAGTCTTTTACTTTTAGTATACTACTACCAATAGTATAACTCTAGGAAACATATTTCCTGATCAGAAAAAGATTTTGTTTCTTAATTAAATAATTAATTAATTAATTAATTAATTCTCATTTAATCAAACAATAAAATAAAATAATATATAAATTAGCCTTGCAGCCCCACATACTCATATATGGGCCAAATATTATTTTCTTATTTTATTTAATCTATTGGACTTTAAATAAAAAGCCCACATGTGAACCAGACCCATTCTTACTAAAAGAAACAAGCCCACATGCCTTTCATTAATATATTAATATAATTGATCAGCCCATTAAATAAATAATGTGCAAATTATATTCTTAATATATTAAATGCAATTCTAGATGGATCCATAAATTGGTCCGGTAGAATATATCAAGTGATCCAAGCAAGTCCATGTGGATTGGGGATCTTGGCGGGCTATCTAAATTTAAGCTTCAATAGACATAACCTAATCACAATCAACAAATGATTCACTTAGATCTGATCCATTAATTTTAACTCATTCCACTGAAGAGCTAAAATTGAACTCTTAAATAAAGATAGAATAAGAAGATGTTCCTCATTCATACCCTAGACAATCATATTGGAGATAGTGTATCCTTGTGATTAATATCAGTAAGCGCCAAGAGTTCATAGACCGCCTATAACTCTCCAAGTTACCATATTTACTCATATGACCACGTTTTGAACTTGGATACTTTGACTTGTCCAGAAGCCATGTTTTCAATAGTCATTATCGAAAACTCAACGTTGAGATTTAATATCCAATTACCTCAAAAACATCCATATGATAATATTATACTCTCATTTAATAAATGGAGCCACGATGTCCATATCTATAAATGAAGTCCTCTATCGATTAACAAATGAATATCACCAAACTATCGATGATAGACTATGCTATATAATCGTACTCATTGATAACTTAAATGATACCACTTGCAACCATAAGTCCATCATTTATCTCAGGATTAAGATAGACTCTCCGATTGTCATGATAATGAAAAGACTATTATCTATTGACGGTTCAAATGTTGTTAGGATTATGCTCAATAGCTAGAGTGTAATGTTGTAATTAACAATCTTTTTCATATTAATAAAGTGATTTCTAGTTTAACAAATTGTATAGCATTTATAGTTTATATTATAATTGTCAAAGTAAATAATCATAAGGTCTAAAGACTATGGGAAAAGAAGAATTGTTCGTACATCTGGATATGTATGTGGTAGACACAATTCTTTAGTTAGTCTTGAATAATGTTCACAACTTAAGTTAAAGGTTGGGCACCTTTATCTTGTTAAAGTTGTAGAATTCTTTTGCTAGCATTTGAGTGGGATCAAATGAGATATGATGAGTCTAAAATCATCGGAGTGTCTTCGAGCAAAAGGATCTAGTGCACTGGGTGCATTGAACTGGATCACAATGAAAAGCTTTATCTAGAACCGTCAGTAGATAATAGTCTTTTCATTATCAGGACAATCGGAGGGTCTATCTTAATCCTGAGATAAATGATGGACTTATGGTTGCAAGTGATATCATTTGAGTTATCAATGAGTACGATTATATCGCATAGTCTATCCTCGATAGTTTGGTGATATTCATTTGTCAATCGATAGAGGACTTCATTTATAGATATGGACATCGTGGCTCCATTTAATTAAATGAGAGTATAATATCATCATATGGATGTTTTTGAGGTAATTGGATATTAAATCTCAACGTTGAGTTTTCGATAGTGTCTATTGAAAACATGGCTTCTGGACAAGTCAAAATATCCAAGTTCAAAACGTGGTCATATGAGTAAATATGGTAACTTGGAGAGTTATAGGCGGTCTATGAACTCTTGGCGATTACTGATATTAATCACGAGGATACACTATCTCCAATATGATTGTCTAGGGTATGAATGAGAAGCATCTTCCTTTTCTATCTTTATTTAAGAGTTCAGTTTTAGCTCTTTAGTGGAATGAGTTAAAATTAATGGATCGGACCTAAGTGAATCATTTGTTGATTGTGATTAGGTTATGTCTATTGAAGCTTAAATTTAGATGGCCCGCCAAGATCCCCAATCCACACGGACTTGCATGGATCACTTGATATATTCTACCGGACCAATTTAAGGGTCCATCTAGAATTGCATTTAATATATTAAGAATATAATTTGCACATTATTTAAGTAATGGGCTGCTCAATTATATTAATATATTAATGAAAGACATGTGGGCTTGTTTCTTTTAGTAAGAATGGGTCTGGTTCACATGTGGGCTTTTTATTTAAAGTCCAATGGATTAAATGAAATAAGAAAATAATGTTAGGCCCAATCTTATACAAGTGGGGCGGCAAGGTTAAAATTTTAACCTAAATATTATTTTGTTTCATTTGTTTTAATTAAATAAGAATTAATTAATTTATTGATTAATTGTTTAATTAAAGAAACAAATCTTTCCTAAAAGTAAAAGACTTGTTTGACAAGGAAATAAATAAATTAGTTTTATTTATTTAATCAAATAAGGAGTCTTTTTAATTAGTCAAAATAAAAGAATAAAATCAAGGAGTTGGATTAGGGTTTGAAGTCTATAAAGTTGAAAAGAATTAGGGTTGAATTTAAGTCACCCTATATAAGTGACATGATGAAATTCGGCCAACCCTAATCTTGGACTACATAGAATTCGGCAACCCTAAAGGAAAAAGAAGAAAAATTCGGCCAACCTATATATGTGTTCTTATAGGGTTCGGCCACCACAATCCATTGTGCTTGAGTTTTTTATTTCTTTCTTCTTCTTCTTAATTCCAAGAGAGTTTTTATTCTAAAAAGACAAAAAGGAGTGTGAAATTATTCTTTGATAGTATACAATTGCTTAATCATCAATAAGCTTGTGTATACGATATCGATCTAGGTTCACGCGAGTTTCGATCATTAGATTGAGAACTCAAAAGTGACCGGAATAATTTTTGACATTCTTTTGATTGTTTTGTGACTAACAAAGAAAGAAAGTTTTTGTTTGGTCCATTCACAGGTTTGCAATTCAAAGAAAAGGGAGACCACGCTCCTAGGTGATCCACGTTCGTGCTCGGATTGAAGGTCTTGCGGATTACCATCGACGTAAGTCAATCGGATCACGCGACAAAAGGTAATTTACTTTTGTTAATATATATGCATGTTTATTGATTAAAAGGGTTTAAGGTTCATAAAGGAAAAATTTTAAAAGTCACTAAATCGTTTTTTAGTATCGCTTCCGCTGCGTTTACCACTTTTGTTATTATTTTTTCCCTACAATATGATCATTATATAGGCCCGCTTTCTTACTGAATACTCCTAGAATTTCGGTCTAGGGTTTCAGTGATGCACGGGCCTTCCTTTGGAGTCTAACAAATTCGACGGGGATTTTATCCCTGAAATCCAATGATTCCTTTTAGGACTGAAAGATTTGACTTTTCTTTTGAGTAAAACTCTTGATTGGCGAGAATACATGTAGTATTCTAATTCAAACGATGGCATTTAATTTCTGCCTTTCCTCTTGGTTTGCTGTTCGGGGTACTTGCTTCTTATTTCAAGCGGGGGTAGGAGCACTAGGATTTTGCTAAGTGCCTGCTACTAGCTTTTTGGCGGAACGAGGTACTCAGGTACCTCGCCTTCTTCTCGCTTCTCTCGACTAATACTTTGACCGTGTCAGAGTACCGGGTATCGAGATATCGGGGGTACCGGGGTACCGGGGTACCTGGACGTAGGCAGATACCGGGTATCTTGTGATATTAATGTCTTTGGGCCTTGCCTTCGAGGTTTCCAGGTACTTTCCGAGTCTTGGTAGTTTTGGATCTGATCAAGGTGGGTAGAGGATCCCGTCTCGACCTTTTGTGGGTAGGCGGGGTACCCGGATACCTCTTCCGCAGTTGTTCTCTATCTCGACTAATATTTCTGATGCTGATGGAAAATTCTTTTTTGGTCCCTCCCAATTTTGGCGGTTAACAAAAGTCCCCCCTAACTTGAACACCGGTATCTGGCTGGGGTTGGAGTCAGGATTTTCTAGTCCGTTCGAAAGATTTTCCATCTTGTCCACTTGTCTAATCCTACCCGGCTGGCTCCCATAATCAAAAAGAGGGTCTTCCTTGGATACGCTAGCATTTAATGCTCAGCCCACGTGTTGGACGATGCCTGCTTTCAGATTTCAAATGGGCCGCTTTTGGCGCGATTCTCCTCGAAACCGTCATGATTCGTTTCCGACTGCGTATCTTCCTCTACCTTGATTACCGCCCACCTTTGCCTATAAATATATACTTCCTCCTCCCTTCACACGCTTACGCTTATTTGAACATTTTAGATCTTCCGTTTCTTCTTCTTTCTTAAGCCTTCCTTCACTAAAAATCTTCTTTACCTTCCTTCTCTTACTCAAATGGCCTCACCATCGAAAATCCCATCGTCTACACCGGTCCTACCAGCTTTGACTCTTCCTGTTGTCATGGCAAATCCTCAACCAGCTTCCCTAAATCCTCCTGACATTATAGATGAGATGTTCAACATGGGGCAAACTAGGTCGGGAGAGAGTTCCCCGTCGTCCAAGGAGATAAAGCGAGGTCGGGATGAGGGTGATGTCACCGATGACATTACTCCCCTTAAACGCCGTCGCACTAGTAAGAACCAGAGAATCGGGTTGAGTTCTGACACTAGACCCGAAGATCCAGCTCCGAATGCCGATGAAGAAGATGATGACGTCAAAATTGAGGCAGACGAGGGGAATGCCCTGAATTATGGCCTAGCTAGGGTTCAAACAGGCCCACTGTCCTCCTTCCACGATGGTCGGATTATCCCGGACTCCGTGTGTAAATCTGACACCCTCATTCGGTTGAGGAGGACTTTTAATATACTGGACCATCTTTCGTTGTCTCTTCCTCATCGGGGCTTTGATGTGTACACCCCCTTTGCTGGCCGCTTGCTAATTCATGTGGCCACCTTTGAATGCGGGGTCCGACTCCCACTTCACCCCTCACTCCGCAGATTGCTTGTGGCCTTGGAGTTAGCCCCCCTCCAAATTTCCCCTGGGTTCTGGAAGAACTTGACGGGGTTTTTAGTGCTCTGGAGAGAGCAATGTAAGTGGGGTAACTTACAAATGGAAGCAGGCCTCAACGAGATCCGCTACATTTACCAGGTGGCCAGCTTGCCACCTCAGGGTTAGTTTTACTTAAGACCCAACAATAAAATGAAGTTCATCGTACCCGGGGCAAACGTGAAATACAACTGACCCTGGAAGGACGAATGGATAGTAGTTGAAGGGGAGTGGGGCCATTCGGTTTATATCGGGGGAACTGAATACTCGGTTCCTACCCAGTTCTCCCCTAAAGAAAGATGGAGTTCGGGAGAGCTATCTTCTGAATCCAGGGGGATCCTGGAGAGGATCCAGGAGCGGGGGTACATGAACATGAAGTACCCCTCCTGTGACCCCTTTGAAGGGGCTCGATTAGAGAGGTATCTGAGGATATCTGTCGCTGAACCAGGTAAGTGACTAAGCTTTATCAGCATCTTTCCATTTCCTATTTTGTCATCACTTCCTCCTAATGTCTCTTATTTTTTTTATTTATATAGTTTCAGCAGCTCGCCCCTCGGCATCTTCGCCTACCACTTCAGGACCGGTAATCCCGGCTCCCCAAGTGTCTCGCTCCCCCATTCTTTCTCCCCCTAGCACTGGGCCTGTATCAGGGTCTCATCTTCCGACTCCCTCTTCTCCAGCTGCTCTGGCAGAGTCATTGCCTCATTCCCCGGATCCTTCATTGAGGAAGGTTGATGCACGTCCCTCTTTGAGCGAGATGCTAGCGAGGGCTGCCAAAGCCAAGACCTCTCTAGTCCCCAAAACGAGACCGACTGCTAGTGCTGCTACTCCCAAGCCTACAATTGTGGCTACCTCTCCTCCTTCTCTAACTCCCTCGGCTAGGCGTCATGTCAGAGCAGGGAAGGAAAAGATTGTTCGGGTGGAGAAAGACAAGCTGGCCACCCCCAAGGGTCCCTCTACTGATCCTCCTTTCGGACGCGGGATTCGAGCCAGGAAGAAATCATATCTAAATTCACAGTGGCCTATCCCGGGGGAAGCCTGCATCAGATGTCATCCATGCCGACGGATATCCTGGTCACTAAAGAGGCCACCTTGCTTGCTGAGGTATACACTTCCAACTTTCCCTACTTGTTACTTATAACTTCTCTTTAGGTACTAATTTTTTTTTTTAATTTTTTGTAGGGTTTCAAATTTGCCTTAGCTATCGGGCAGTAGGTGGCAACTTTGAAGGAGGTCAACCTGGCGCTTCAGGCTAAATTGGAAAAGGCCCACGCCGAACTAGCCCGGTCTGAAGAAAACGTCACTACCCTAGTCCAAGCTGCAAACGAGTCTGAATCCGAGAGGCAGGTTGCCCTGGTGGAGCTAGAAAGGATGCAACGTGCCTATGATACGGAGACTATCATTTCAACCCGGCGTAAAGCTGAGAGGGAGACCGTTAAGGCAGAGATGGCGGTCCTTTTGGATGAGAACCGATTCCTGCGGGGTTCCGTGAAGATTTTAGAATCCTTGATGGATTCTTCCTTCATGGATGGATATTTTACTGCCTCCTACGAGGTTGCCAAGGCCTTCCCTCCTCCTTTCGATTTCCTGACCCCTCTTGGTTGGGATCGGGACCACATTATGGCTAAGGCTGCCAGTCTTTCAGATGCTGATCCTGATCAAGGAGGTCCTTCGCATGAGGCTACCATCCCAGATCCGTCCTCTAAACCGCCTGTTTCTGATGGCTCAATTAGGGTCGAAACTCAGGATCCCCCTTCTGCTCCCGCCGACTTAGGACGTTCTCCTGCTCAACACATAGAAGAGGCCGGATCTTTGGTTGCAACCAGTTTACTTGAAGAAAAGCGGACGGGAGGAGAACAGATGGAGGGATCCCGGCAGGAAATGCATGCAGGAGAAGGGGGTGACATATGACTTCACCTTTGTACTTTATTGAGACTCGTCTTGTAATTATTTATAGCCTAATAGCGGGGAATTGGGCATCCTGCTTAACTTAATGAACTTCCCCCATTTTCGCAATCATTCCCTTTTACTTTCTTAATACGCTTGCTTGTAGAACTTAAGCCTTGTTCTAGGGTGGTACTTGTATGATTGAACGTGATCCAAGTGTGGATTATCCCGATTGTTGTAGTGTTGGGCTCCAATCTTGATTTGCTGGTAAACAGAAGGTTTCTACCTTGTGTTTATTATTATTATTATTATTATTATTATTTAATGTAGTCTTTAGCCAATAGCCCTTCTAGTGTTAATCATCTACTGGATACCCTGATCTGACCATCGTTCACTTAACCTTGTTGAATTCTTCATTGGAGGATGCTGATGATGGATTCATCTCGGTTGCCTATCGGGATGAAGCGCCTAGCCCCTGTTAGTGATGGCCTGGTTCCTTGATGCCTTGTCTTGGATGGCGACTAAAGCCATTTTGATACTAGAACTTTATATGTGATAAGGGGATGTGGTAGTACAGTGTAGTGAGATGTCGTGTATCCAGACGGATTTTATTGGCTTCTTGGCGAACTGTCCTGGTAAGTGGCCATGGCCATTTTGACACCAGGTTCATCCTGGAGGGGGGTATTCCCTGTCCGAGGCTTTAGGAGGCCCATATAGGTTCTCCTGGTCTTGATAAGATAGATCCTGGCGGGTGACTACACCCCTTATGCGTTTGAGCACCAAGTCCTTCCTGGAGGAGGGTATACCCCGACCAAGGCAACAAGAATGCCATATGGCTTTTCCTGGTCTCTAGGCGAGAAAGGAGCAATGAAGACTTGGTAGGTGAATTTAGGAACGCTAAAACTGACTTTATTGATTCTCAAAAGCAAATACAAAGCCGAAAAGGTCGGGGTATATACATCAGAAACATACCAACCGAGCTAACATTCTTCTTAAAATCTTGAAACTAAGTCCTCCTAGAGTGACCCCTCTTCTCGAGGTGACATACCGAATACTCAACTTCATTTCCAAACTGTTCTGCGGGATACTTCACAAATCATTCCCACTCTTCTCCCATTGTGTTCTCTCATTATGCCTCCCCGATACCCGGTTTATGGATAACGTGGGCATATTGCCTTGCTAATGTAGCAGGGTTGGCAGACATTGCATAACATGTGCGGGCTACTTGCTGGTCTCCCCTGACTTCTCCTACTTCGGTCCCAACTGAAAATTTCAGGACAATGTGATAAATGGACAAGACTCCCCGGATACCTGACAAGAAAGGTCTTCCCAAGATCGTATTATAGGCGGATGGGGTATCTACAACGATGAACTCAGTCATGATGTTCTGCTGAAGGGGGGCTTCTCCAATTATCATGGGCAAGATGTGTGTTCCTATTGGCATCACGGAGTCCTCGGTAAATCCGTATAAAGGTGTAGTGTAACTGTTGTAACAAGGATTCTTAAGGCTGAGTTTTTCCAATGCTTCTTTAAACAGGATATCCACGCTACTTACGGTGTCTATCAGGATGCGGTGGACCTGGCAATAGGCAATCTGGACTGTGATCACCATTGGATCATCGTGGGGTTGCACCGTGTTGTAAGCATAATCCTCAGTGAAAATGATCTGAGCAGACCGTGGGTACTCCCGACACCCTCGGGATACTCGAAACACATCTTAGCCAGCAACGAGCTTCGGAATCTTCTTAGCATGATTCTTTCTTGAATTGTTGGAAATCCTGGCTAGAGTTGGCCCTCCACTGATGGTATGGATGACCTGGATCTGTTGCATTAAATCCTTCCCTTCATCTTTCCTCCTTTCTTTTACGTCCCGCATCTCCTTCTGTACTTCCTTTCCCACTTTGAGGCTGTCCCGTACTTGTTGCAGGAATTTAGTTAAAAGTCCCCCTCTTACCAACCCCTCGATCTGGTTGCGAAGGCTATAGCATTCAAACGTGTTGTGCCCGACATCCTCATACTTGTAACGATTTCTTTGATCAGCCGGGACTTTAATTGGATCAGGCTTCCTGAGTAAGCCCTTATCATGAATGGCTAGGTATATGGCTTCCCGAGAGGCATTGAGAGGAGTGTAATGGTTGTACCAATCTTCCTCAGTTGATATGCGGGCTACCTCTCTTAGCGGAGTGGTTGCTCGAGGTGGAGTCCTTCTAGCAGGGTACCTTTACCGGTATTGAGGAGGCAACGACTTGTACGTCGATCGATTTGGAGGAGGGTTCTGGACTCCCTTCATAGGTGCCGACTTAGGAGATTCCTTTTTAGACCGCTTGGATGACCAGGCTTCGTCGTGGTCAACCTTAATTGGGAGCTGTTCATCTATGTCTACCTGCTCCAGTGCCCTATCATAGGCCTCCTGGTATGTTTCAGGCGGGTGTTTGGCAAATGATCGGAATAACCTGCCAGCCCATAAGTTCCTTCTGAAGTTGGCGAGGGTCTCCTTCTCAGCGAACACTCCCATCTGGACCACCTCCTTGTGGAACTTCTCTACGTAAGATCTCAACGTCTCACCCCGTTCCTGGATTACATATTGTAGTAGGACGGGATCCTTGGGGCGAGGCTTGATCCCCTGAAATTAAGCACAAAAATCGGTAGTGAGCTTCGTAAATGAATCCACACTTCCCGGGGTCAACTTTCTGAACTAAGTCTTAGCATAGTCGGTTAGTGTTGAAGGGAACATCCTGCACATGGCTGACCGGGGTAGCATTATGGATTTCCATCTAGTGGACAAAGCTCTCCATGTGACTCACGGGATCCTCTGATCTGGAATACTTCTCAGTGGGCATTTTAAACTTGAGGGGTAACTCGGCTTCCCAAATCCTCCTGGAAAATGGCGCGTTCATCTCCCCTAGGGGGTACTTCCGAGTACCCCGTTGTTTCCCTTTCTTTAGTTCCTCGAGCTCCTTCACCATCTTGGCCATCTGATCCTCAAGGCGCTTAGATCCTTGTTGGAGGCGTTTAGTGTAGGGAAAAATACCGGTCAACGCAGCGGAAGCGAGACTAAAAATAGATTTAGTATGTTTTAAAATTTTTCCTTTGATGAACCTTAACCCTTTAAATTAATTAACCATACATATAAAGTAATAAAAAAGTATAATACCTTTTGTCACGTGATCCGATTGACTTACATCGATGGTAATCCGCAAGATCTTCAATCCTAGCACAAACGTGAATCACCTAGGAGCGTGGTCTCCCTTTTCCTTGAATTGCGTACCTAAGAATGGACAAACAAACTTTCTTTTCCTTTTGTTAGTCACAAAACAATCAAAAGACCACAAAGATTATTCCGGTCACTTTTGAGTTCTCAATCTAATGATCGAAACTCGCGTGAACCTAATTCGATATTGTACACACAAGCCTATTGATGAATAAGCAAATAGTGTACTATCAAAAGAATAATCTCTTCTCTCTTTTTTGTCTTGGCAGAATAATCAAACACTTTTCTAAGAGTATGAGAAGAAGAAGAAATTGATTCAGTAAAACACTTGGGGTGGTCGAACCCTATAAGGTGTATTATATAGGGTGGCCGAATTTCATTCTCTTTTTCCTTTAGGGTTGCCGAAATCTACTTCTTGTTGTATTAGGGTTGGCCGAAAATCCTCTACTAAAAAGGATTTGTGCTTTACCCTAATTCCCATCAACTTTTAGACTCCTAACCCTAATTTAACTCATAAGTATTTTTATTCTTTTTATTGACTTAATTAAAAGACTTCTTATTTGATTAAATAAATAAACTTTAATTATTTATTTTCTTACCAAACAAGTCTTTTACTTTTAGTATACTACTATCAATAGTATAATTCTAGGAAACATATTTCCTGATCAGAAAAAGATTTTGTTTCTTAATTAAATAATTAATTAATAAATTAATTAATTCTCATTTAATTAAACAATAAAATAAAATAATATTTTTGACTAAAAACTTAGCCTTGCCGCCCCACATTGAATATATGGGCCAAATATTATTTTCTTATTTTATTTAATCCATTGGACTTTAAATAAAAAGCTCACATGTGAACCAGACTCATTCTTACTAAAAGAAACAAGCCCACATGCATTTCATTAATATATTAATATAATTAATCAGCCCATTAAATAAATAATGTGCAAATTATATTCTTAATATATTAAGAGTGGAGATATTTGCACCCCTCTAAAACTGTATGTACACCCCAAATTTATATATTTTAAAAATTCCAAAATTATCCTTTAAGTTAAATTATCAATATTTTTTATTATTTTGAGATAGATTAAAATATCTTAACAACAAAATAGAGGATTACAACATATCATTTACACCTGCCAAAACAAACTTGACAAATCCGAACATGATCAGAAATAGAATCAAGGTTGATTGCATATTGAGTCATTGCATGGGCAAATAACTTGGTTAAACTCAATCGAATTTTAGAAATGGGATAAGCCTCAACAAATTCTAACAACTTCAGATTAGGGAGTTGACTTGGTTAAAAACAAGATCCACTATAGAGTCACTATGGTCTTCGAATTCGACTCCACACCCAGCCAAGTGTAAACCATGAATTAAGGCCATAGCTTTTACAATTTACAGTATCTATTGACAAAAAGACAATAAAACGAGAAGAATAATCTGCCTTGCCCTTTTGTCTCGAATCACATATATTAAATAGTATAAATCCCCACACCTGAAATGATGAAAGAAGCCGAAGGCATACTGGTGTGGCTCCTCTAATATTTATTATTATTATTTTTTTTTCAAAATTAAAATAAAGGGCATATTTGGTATTGTGTGGGGTGTGTTTACAAAATATAATCTTTTTAAAAAATTAATGGTGTGTACAAACAAAAAGGGGTGTACATACAGTTTTTAAGGGGTGCAAATATCGCTACTCTATATTAAATGCAATTCTAGATGGACCCATAAATTGGTCCGGTAGAATATATCAAGTGATCCATGCAAGTCCGTGTGGATTGGAGATCTTGGCGGGCTATCTAAATTTAAGCTTCAATAGATATAACCTAATCATAATCAACAAATGATTCACTTAGGTCCGATCCATTAATTTTAACTCATTCCACTAAAGAGCTAAAATTGAACTCTTAAATAAAGATAGAAAAGGAAGATGTTCCTTATTCATAACCCTAGACAATCATATTGGAGATAGTGTATCCTCGTGATTAATATCAGTAATCGCCAAGAGTTCATAGACCGTCTATAACTCTCCAAGTTACCATATTTACTCATATGACCATGTTTTGAACTTGGATATTTTGACTTGTCCAGAAGCCATGTTTTCAATAGTCACCATCGAAAACTCAACGTTGAGATTTAATATCCAATTACCTCAAAACATCCATATGATGATATTATACTCTCATTTAATAAATGGAGCTACAATGTCCATATCTATAAATGAAGTCCTCTATCGATTAACAAATGAATATCACCAAACTATCGAGGATAGACTATGCTATATAATCGTACTCATTGATAACTCAAATGATATCACTTGCAACCATAAGTCCATCATTTATCTCAGGATTAAGATAGACTCTCTGATTGTCCTGATAATGAAAAGACTATTATCTATTGACGGTTCTAGATAAAGCTTTTCATTGTGATCCAGTTCAATGCACCTAGTGCACTAGATTTTTTTACTCGAAGACACTCCGATGATTTTAGACTCATCATATCTCATTTGATCCCACTCAAATGCTAGCAAAAGAATTATACAACTTTAACAAGATAAAGGTGCCCAACCTTTAACTTAAGTTGTGAACATTATTCAAGACTAACTAAAGAATTGTGTCTTCCTCATACATATCCAGATGTACGAACAATTCTTCTTTTCTTATAGTCTTTAGACCTTATGATTATTTACTTTGACAATTATAATATTAAACTATAAATGCTATAAGATTTGTTAAATCAAAAATCACTTTATTAATATGAAAAATATTGTCAATTACAATATTACACTCTTGCTATTGAGCATAATCCTAACATTTAGATCCGTTGTGTCCGAATCGTGCTACTGAGCTTTCATTGTCCGAGGTTTCTGATTCCCCAGCAGGTTCCTTACGCTCCTCTTCCCGAAGACCGATACCCCGCTGATCCCTCCTGGATGTAGTACTGCCACCTACGACGGGTTGAGGATCCATTTTTCTTACCGCCGGCCTTGTTGTCGACTGGGCCTTTCTTGGCGGGATGTCAATAGCTGATTTCACCAACCGGTGTCTTAGATCTTCAGGATGATTATGCACGGGTAAAGGTGGTCCGAGTCTATCAAAAATCGATGCCCAGGTATTTGGTCCAGCCCCTTCTGTAAGTCGGGGTGCCTCAAAGGGTATCCCTTGGGTGATCATCCGAAGGCGAACGCTTTCCACGTTGGCAGCGGCATGTTGCTCTATGGCCTCCCTAGCCGCTTCTGGGACCACGGGGTCCTATGGTGTTGATCCGGGATTCAGTGGTGGGACTGGTGCCGGGATCTGGCTTCTGGTTCCCTTCCTTTTCCCCTGATTTCTCTGGGTGGAAGCGAGGGAGTGGGGCCCTGAGTTTACGGGTTGCCCCTAAGAGGATTGGAGCATCATCTTCTATCTTCTTCTTAGTTGAATCTTTAAAGTTTGTTAATGGTGGGGGGTTTGTTCCCACAGACGGCGCCAAAGTGTTAACCTAAAATTATCACAGAGGTGCAATTTCAAATTAAAGATATATGAAGGGCCCGGATCTAAATAGATCTAGGCTAGCGGGATGCGCAGTATCCCGATACCCCGCTATATCTTATGAATCTACTAAGAATAATGGGTGCAAGTAGTAGGAGGGACAATTTCCTGATATGGTGAGAGTATGAAAGCATGAAACTGTTTATGTATTATATATATAACGACTGTAATAAAATTCTACAACTCAATGCTTGAACTATTGAGATTACAGTAGGGGAGAAAATAAGACATCTTGGTGGACACTCGAGATGGAGCTTTTCGTGCCTGTCGATAAGTAGAAAAAAAGTCAGGTAGGGTTGCCTCCCCTTTTTTTGTGAACATATGATCATTATATAGGCCCGCTTTCTTGCTGAATACTCCTAGAATTTCGGTCTAGGGTTTCAGTGATGCACGGGCCTTCCTTTGGAGTCTAACGAATTTGGTGGGGATTTTATCCCTGAAATCCGATGATTCCTTTTAGGACTGAAAGAGTTGACTTTGCTTTTGAGTAAAACTCTTGATTGGCAGGAATACATGTAGTATTCTAATTCAAATGATGGCATTTAATTTCTGCCTTCCCTCTTGGTTTGCTGTTCAGGGTACTTGCTTCTTATTTCAAGTGGGGTAGGAGCACTAGGATTTTGCTAAGTGCCCGCTACTAGCTTTTTGGTGGAACGGGGTACTCAGGTACCTCGCCTTCTTCTCGCTTCTCTCGACTAATACTTTGACCGTGTCAAAGTATTGGGTATCGAGATATCGGGGTACCAGGGTACCTGGACGTAGGCAGATACCGGGTATCTTGTGATATTAATGTCTTTGGGGCCTTGCCTTCGAGGTTTCCAGGTACTTTCCGAGTCTTGGTAGTTTTGGATCTGATCAAGGTGGGCAGAAGATCCCGTCTCGACCTTTTGTGGGTAGGCGGGGTACCCGGATACCTCTTTCGCAGTTGTTCTCTATCCCGATTAATATTTCTGATGCTGATGGAAAATTCTTTTTTAGTCCCTGCCAATTTTGGCGGTTAACAATTATTATTATTTATTACTTTTTTTTTTTTTTGACATTATTAATAACCTTATTATTGTAAATGAACAAGTGATATTTAGGAATATTTAAATAACAAAGATAATTTCAATGATAATTCCCCTTAAATAATTTAAATATTTATCTAGGTTTTATATTTAGGTTAGGGATATTTAAATAATTGTTAAATAAATTTTATTTTTTCATTTCTCTATTTATTTAATTTTCTTTATCAAAAAGTTCAGAATTTTATTATTATTTAACCATTATTTCAATTTTAAATTTTACATTTATATTTTTAAAATTTGGTCAGGGGGGTATTTAAGTCATTTTTTTTTCGGTTTGATGCAATTATGAATATAATAAGGGAAACTTAGTGCAATTTGCCATGACAGAAAAATTGACGGCATTACAATTCTGTCAGCTACTGCCAATTTATGAAAGTTCAGGGGTTTAATGGTGAAAAAAAAATAGTATAGTGGTATGGTGCAAATTCAGACATAGTTCAGAAGGCATCAATGTCAATTAGCCTAAGTTTTAAAAGCATCTAAAGTTTGGATTTTACAAAAATACCCTTAAAAGATACTCACAAAAATAAGTCTCGGACTTTTTTTTTTTTTTTTTTTTCCGAGACTTCTTTTGGTGTTTTCGAGACTTATTCTGTTGTTTCCATTACTTATTAGGTATATTTGTAATTTTTTATTGGGTAAAAATGAAATTATCCAATTTTTCTTTTTCATCTTCTTCGTCGACCTCCAATGGAGGTCTGTTCCATCTCCATTGATGGTGGACCAAAAAATTGAAAATTTTCATTTTTTTTTTAATGAAAATAGTAAAAAACGTAAACATGGCAAAACCCTAAACATGACAAAAACATAATAAAAGAAGGAGATTAAGGTATTTTTGTCAATGGGTGCCATTTAAACTTTACTTATTAAACTAGTGTTACTCTTAAAAGTCCACATAAAAAGAATGTTATTTCCCCATATTTCTACTACAAAATAGTCCGAGACATAAATGGAAAATCATTTTAACATCCACCTCTTGTATAGACAAAAAATTTATTATTTTCAAACGAAGAGAGATTATTTTTCTCTTATTTTCAATTCTTGTATTAAAATTAAATACAATCTCGAAAGCTAGCTTCCATGACTAAATCCTACCTAGAGAAACAATAATGCTTAATTATTGGATAATCTCAAAGACATGTTATTCAAGATGATCATGGGGTCTAATTGACAAGAACATGGCAGCATACTTGAGAAGCATATTATCATTGCCACCATTTTCTGTAACAGGAATCACTGGTCCTCTAGTCCTCACCCTGTACTTTCTCCAAGCAAATTGTATATTCACAGCTGCCCATGTTCTCCAATTCGATGAATAATATCTTGCTGTTCGTTTTAGCCTCTCGTTCGCGAATTTGTATCTGAAGTGATCTGTGATGTACCTCAGATTTTTCGCGTCCAGGCCAAATGCTTCTATGGATTCCATACAAACGAATGTGGCGGATGATGCTGGCAGGCGGTCAATGAATGGGCGGCGAAGGCACCAGGAGAGCAGCTCATCCCCCAAAAAACCTCCTGGTTCTAGCACACTTGTGGCTATCATGCCTTTGCTTAGGCTCTGGCTGCGTTTTATACGTCCACGGACAATAAATACCATCCTTGGCACAGGGTCTCCTTCTCTGATTATCTGTTTTACAAGGATATTTGTATGTGAAATTCTAAACAATCACTTTGAAACAGTAAATTGAATTTGAACTCTAACAAGTAACAAACAAGGTAGCAAAATGATTTAACCTTTTCGTCTTTCGAGTAGACAATGGGTTTAACCCGGTCACAGATGTTGTCAAGAATGAGATCATCCAAGTTGTGGAACCAAGGAACCTGAGAATCAGAATTGGTAAATCAGATACTCATTTATGCATCAGCAGAGCAGGATTATATATATATATATATATATATATCAGTACCTTTTTAATCAGATCGAGGCAAAGATAACGTTTGATGTCTCTGCGGAGTCCTTCAGGCAATTCTTTGATTAATTCCATTTCATCCTGTCCTCCCATTGTAGCCCATCTTTGGCGCTCAAAATGACGAACTCTTTGTCTTAATCGTGATGGCAACTGTCTACGCCTCATCCACCATTCCATGTCTCTACATCTCAGCTGCATTTTCCTCTTCTTCGCCATAACCGCGTGTAGAAACACCTTCATAGCAACAATAATTTCTCACCATTAGAATCACATGTATGTTTCAGCTTCAGTGAGAATTACATTGTGAATTATGATACTCACCTGGATGTTTCCAATCAGCAGAGTGAAGAGCAATAAACCGCTGAGCACAATACATATACTGAATATCACTTCCAGCCAGTGACTTGTTGGTTCAAGATCATTGCCAAAGGTGCTGATAAGCATGAACAATATGAGTCAAAACTGGCTTGCAGCAGAGCCAACTAAAACTTTTTGAAATTCTAAGACATTCCCTTCATTTATATTGAATTAGAGTGGAAAAAGAATTCATGATACAAAGTGTTTGATAATTTACCTAAGGGTCATGAGGCCCCAAAATATGGGATAAAGGATCTTCACAGCAACAGAGTTGCTAGAAATGACAGGAAGAGCCCATTGATATATCCCATAATTGAAAGGTCCATTAACATTCAAGCACATAGACTTTCTGATAGGTGACGTTGAGTTACCACCACACGGATTTCCAATAGTGCCATCCGGTACCAGAAACTGATAACAGACCTCCTCCGAGCAAGACAGAGAGAGATTGCACATTGCTTTTTTCTCACAATTTTGCCGGAGGCATGAGGCCACCCTTTGTATTGCAAGCACATACCAGCATCCTCCAGCAACCTGGAAATATATTACACACAATCTGTTAAAAAATAGGTATAAAATGAAGGTTTAAAAACTTAAGGAGAAAGATTGAGGAGGGGTTACATGAGATGCAATGAAGTATGCAATGAGGTTGAGGCCAAAACCCCACCAAATTGTGCCAAAGATGTATCCTGTGACTTTTTGCATCCTTCTCATTAAGCAAATGCTGTGGTAAACCTTTGGAAGGAACTGGAACATGAAGATTAATAGAAGTACAGTCATTATCAGCTTAATTTTCTCTTCTCTGATCAATTTTGGTACAATTAGCCAAAACACAGCCTGCAAAACCAAATTGACTTGTTAGTCGCAAACTCGCAATAATATCACCTAAGAGGAATTCCAGTTTCTAGGGTAGTCAAAAAAGTAAGTAGCCAATCTTCACATTTCAGGAACCAGAAAGCTCCCTATCATAGGATCATTATTAGTTATTACACCCACTAAAAAACTGATGCTGGGATCGGTGGAACCCACCTTTAGATTGATCACATTTTTAAACTCATCATGATTCAGACATGACACAAAAACTCATGAAACCTCTGTTTCTACAAGTATCTACCTAGACAAATGGTACAAAAAATCTTTACCACTTTTTATTTATTAAAAAGAGCAGAACTTGAAATCAGTTTTCCATCATCTTTTTGCTTGCTTTAAAATGCTTTTTACTTAGTCCCAAATAAATGGTCAGCTGTCCTCTCCTTAGCTAGGGAGTTTGGGAAATTTTGTACAACTTTTGTGAGCATACTTAACAAAACCTAAACCAGAATTCAGAACAACTAAAAAAGCGAGCTACATGATGTTTTTGATAATCACACGTGACAGGTATGCTTGCCTACTGAACTGATCCAATGATTACATACAAGGGTAAATTTGTAATTTAAGAGTTTTCAGGCCAATAATAAAATCTTGTCGCATGCAAATTATGAACTAACTTGGTATGTAAATAAATATATAAATAAATAATATATATAAATGGCAGGAATCGATGGAATTACGTATTGATGACGTGATATATAAGCGGACCTGAGGAACAGGGAGGATGACAAAAACGTCAAACCAGAAGCCTTTGAGGGAGCGGAGGTAGTGAGAGGCGATGGCACGTGCATCCCACACGAGTTTGCCGCATCCGACAACAAGAGACTCCCTGGACACGTACGCCAGCCTGAACTGGAGCCACAAGTGGAATAAATGCACCGCATCCACGCACGTGCGAAGGATGGTCACGATCGCCGCCAGAGTGCCATCCATGTAGAGGCACGGTGCCCCACCTCTCCCTATGGACAAGGCGTAGAAGAAAAGAGGATCGACGGCCAGCGCCATGCCACGTGCAAGCAGGAAGGCGCGGTTCCATCTCTGCACGCGCTTGCTTCGTGGGTCGAGTACGCGACCGAAAGAGGAGGGAGAGGGACGGGTCCTGGTTGGGAGAATTCTGTTGGGTTTGGGTCGGAACTGTATGGGAACGAGGCTGGAGCCAGCTGAGGCCTCCCATTCGGGTTGATGGGCGTGGTCGCAACTGGTTGAGTGGAACACCGGAACACCTACTTGAGTACAAGCGTAACATTCCAAGTTGTTGTTGTTGTCGTCGCTGCTGCTGTTTCCTTCGTTTTCGCCATTTTCGGCTCTCCGGAACCTGCATGTGTGATCACAACAACAACAAACATGTTAAATCACACAAGTTTGAATAGTGAATAGTGATGATATTATTATTATTTTTTTTTCGGCATGATCGAGAGTTAATTTGGACCTTGGGAGGGAGAAGTGGAGGTTGGGCATGGTGAGAGGAAAGAAACCATGGGAAAGAGAGAGAGAAACGAAAGAGGCCGAAGTGGGTATATATATATATATAGATATAGATATTTAAGCAAGAGAAAGAGAAGAAGAAATTAAAGATGACAAAGTGCAGGAAACAGATAGATTGATGAAGAGAGAGAATTAGAGAGGGGTCTGTCTGTCACGTAGCACATGATGGATGATGAAGAGCAACCAACCAAAATACGGAACATGAAGTGAAGGTGGGGTTGCTGTCCACCCAACCAAATAGGTCCACCACGCTTAACTCATTTATGACCACTCCATCTCATCAATCTTACTACTACACCTAGGACCACCCACCACCACTCATCACCAATTCACCACCTTCTTACTTCTTACACCCAACCTGATTTACCTTCCGGTTAGGGATGGAAATTTCACCCAAACCCCAATCCCAATCGCTTTGGTTGGGTTTGGATTTTTTTATTCGGATCACGGGTCAGGTTCAATTATAAGGAATCAAACCAAAAACAGGTTCGGGGTTTAGTTAAAATTCCCCCGAATCCAAATCTATGAATCCGATTATTTTAAAAATCTTTGTTTAAAACAATGTTCGTTTTGAGAAAATTAAAATTCTAAATCCAAAATGGTTTTGGATTAAAAAGTACAACCTAAATTGCTATTTGAGTTGATAGATTCGTGGGTTGAAACCCGAACCCGAATAAATTCACAGGTTGGGTTTCTTCAAAATCCACAGATCGAAACCTGAACATGCGAAATTATTTAGGTTCGAGTACGAAAATGTTTCGCAGTAGGTTCAGGTTGAGCAAAACCCAACCTGTGGCAATTCCTACTTCCAGTACCATTTTGCACCCTAATTTTTATTCATCCCCATGGCTCTTAATGTATGTCCTTAACAATTAATTAGTCAGGCACATGTGATGGTACCGTTTTCTTAACCTCTGTCCATAACAATGTATTCCAAGCTACTCTAAGCCAAACACACGTTAACATTATAGTTATTATTGGCATAATTAAAGTCAAAGACTAGTGAAGGAAAATAACACATGTTTTAAGTAAAATAACAAGGACTTAAGATAGATATATATATATATAATCTTTCTATTGTTAGTTCATTCTAACAATAAATATATCAGGACGAAAAATTTTAACTACAGGTTATGGAGAAGTTTTGACAAGTGCATACACTTTGAGTTAAAGTATATAAATCTAGTGATCCACATTCTTCGTCTTGATATATTTATTGTCAGGACGAACTGATAATAAAACATTTGTATATATATATATACATGGTCCACTAATCAGAGCCGAAATAGACCCAAATGGTGGAGAATGCCGATTATTATTCTAACGATAATATTTCTAATTAATTTCTTTTCATTTCAACGTACTATTAATTTACTAAACAATCATCTTTCTTTCTTCATTTTTTAAATTTTTTAATTTTTTTTTTAATTTTTTTTTTTTTTTTGAAGATCACATTTTTGAGATGACTTAAAAACATATACAAACTAGCTAGCTTAGGATTTTTTTTTTGAATTTGGTCATCTACTAATCTCATCTTTTTCCTAACCTCTCGTAATCTCATGACACATAAGTATTGAAATAAATGTGTGGTTAAGATGTTATTAATTTCCACAATTACTTTACCAACAACCAATCACATGCTTTAAAAACGTCAGGAAAAAGATTATATCAATAGAGGATCCACATCCGTTTTTTTTTTTTTTGTCAACGTCTTCTTAATATGTGAAAAGTTTCAATAAATTATAAAGAGAAAATCAAAAGTGACCATCCAAAACATTAAACTTTCGTTTTTAACCACATACGAAAGTTTAATTATTAATAACCACATTTTTGAGAAATTACCTAAATATCCTCATATAAAAGTCATCCCAAAACTATCCCACTTTCTGTCTCCCCTCCTCTTCTCTCTCTTCTCTTCCCTCTCGCCTCTCTCTCCCATCAAGCCCTCGCCGAAGGGCGCTAGGCCACTTGAGCGTGCATCGCCTAACGAAGGCACCGTCAAACCCATGTGGCCCCAGCAGTGCAATGCTTGTGCAGGCATGCAACACATCACCTGGGCAGCATGAGCCCAGGCGACGCGAGCCTGGGCATCGCTAACCCAGGTGACACCACACCTTGGCATTGCGAGCCTAGGTGACGCCACGCCTAGGAAGCGCATGCCTAAGCGTGGTGATAGCACCGTCGAGAATTTCCCTTCTCACGGTAATTTTACCATATAAATAGTAAAAAATGTGTTTTAAGAGGGAGTGTTTCAATAATTTTACCTTTCAAAAATGTTGACATTTTAAGTTTTTTTTTTTTTTTTTCAGCATTTCAAGTTTTATTTGCAGCATATAAAGTTTTTTCTCCGGATTTTAAGTTTTTCATAATTTTTTTTATTTAAAAAAGCTAAATTGTAGGGGTATTTTTATAATTTATGGATATACACTGAAACATTTTTAAAATTGTGGTTACTAACAATTAAACTGTATGTGATCAAAAACAAAATTTTCATGTTGTATGTGGTCATTTTTCCACTAAATTTTAAAAGAAGTTTTAATTATATGGATATTATAAAATATTTTTGATGAATTCAAACTTTGATGTGAGCTCCTTTCAGAAATTCAAGGAAAGAAGGAAGAATTATAAAAAGAGATCTAGAAAATTGCCAATGACCTAATCAATTTATTCATTTTTGTTCTTAGCCTCCTTGATTGTTTTTCATGTTTGTAACCATTCATTCTAATTTCTTTTCACTCTATGGCCATTAAATTACATTACTACCATTTTTATCATCTTCTTCCTCCTACTATCACTTATCTCTCAAACCTAAGTTCAACATAAAACATGACTAACTTTGGGCGTGAAATATACGTGTTCAACTTTTTTCGTCCATACTCTTTCACTACAAAAAAACTGGCTATCAGCGACCAAACATTTTCGACGGCCTTTTTTACCCTCGAAAATACCGTTATTTTCAACGGCAAAATCTAATGCCGTCGCTCATATTCCATAAATGATTAATATATTTTCGAGGGCCAATTACTGTCGAAAATAGTCATTTTGCCGTCGAAAATAAGTACATATTTTTGGCGGACTGCTTGGCGCCAATAGTTTCATCGACGGCATTTAAAAGTACCGTCGAAAATAGTCAAATTTTTTATTCAAACTATTTTCGAGGGTATTTTGCCGTCGGAATTAGACTACAAATTTGTAAGATTGAACTTTTTACCTGGCGGCAAACATTTGCGCCGAATGTATCATCGACGGCATCGAAATTAGCCCTCGAAAATGGTTAAAACGATGTAGTTTTGGTTACATTGAGGAACCAAAACGACATCATATTGGTGTATATATATATTTGACTTATTTGTTATTTTAAAAAAACCCTATTCCCAGCTTCTTCTCACGAATTGCTCATGTTTTCCTCTGGTTTGCTCTGATTCCATTTCTGACCTGAGTTCTCATCTGAAAAGGTAATTTTTTTTTCTTATTTTGTTTGCTTTTTGTTTTGATTTCACAATGGGTGTTTGCTTTCTGTTCTGGTCTTGTTTGGCTGGTGTAAGGGTCTCAATTTCTGCTGCAATTTTTTGGTCTTTAGGTTCAAGTTTGGACGGTATGGCCTATTCTTTTGTTTTTGTTTTGCGATTGCGGTTCTGGTCTTGTGCCTCTCGCTGCCTGGTGCCCTGGTGGTTTGTAGGTGGTCTGTTTTGGGTTCTTGGGTTGGGGGCTGTCTTTTGTTTTGGTTATTTTGCTTTTTCAATTCTTTTGTTTGCTTTGTGCTACTGTTTCTCTTGGTTTGGGGCTTCTTGATGTGGGTATTCCATATTCCTGATAACATGCCTCTTGATGTGGGTGCACCACTGTTGTGTGCGAGGATCATAGTGTACAGCCCAATGGTATACTATGGAATGAATCAACCTGGAAAACATTTGGGTGTAGCAAGACTTGGTGGGCTCGATCATGTTGTTGTGAAAATTGGTAAGGCCTTTGGGTTGAAAGTCATTGTCATCAGTACCTCCCTAAAGAAGGAGAGTGAAGCGATCGATATACTTGGTGCTAATTCGTTTCTTGTTAGCACTAATCCTGCAAAATTTAAGGCAGCTATAGGTACCATGGATTACATCATTGACACTATCGCTGCAGCTCATGCCCTGGCTCCGCTACTTAGTCTGCTTAACATAAATGGGAAGCTGGTCACTGTGGGTTTGCCTGAGAAACCCCTGGAGCTGCCTATTTTTCCTTTAATTATTGGTGGAAGTAATGTTGGAGGGATAAAGGAGACACAGGAGATGCTGGACTTTTGTTCCAAGCACAATATTACTGCAGACATTGAGCTGATCCGGATTGACGAACTCAATGAAGCCATGGAAAGGCTTGCAAAATCTGATGTCAAGTATTGGTTTGTGATTGATGTCGGAAACTCCTTGTCTAAGTAGTTGATCAAAAGCCTGTGGTCTGTGATTGATGTCAGAAACTCCTTTTAGTAGGTTGCTCAGAATGTCCAGGCTAAGCTGTTTTATGTTGCAGCCTATATTAATTATATTAAAATAAATTCAACTTTCATGATCTTGTAGTACATGCTACAAGTTCATGGAAAGGAAAGAAATATTGGCATTTCGGGTTGGTTAAATTGAAATTCCAATTTTTTTTTTTTTTTTTTTTTGACAAGCAAGAGGAAAATTTATTAAGGCCATTCAGGCAAGAACCAGCAGGGCAGAGCAACAACAAAA